>CM035592.1:27339827-27939827 GCA_020423425.1 Chrysopa pallens | reverse complement strand
TATATTGGAGGTTGCGGAGGTTCCACTCAACGGCAGTTTGATGAATTATAATAATTTTAAAAAAATGGGATGATTTGTTTATCACTGTATCGTCGCTTGGATAAGAACAAATTATTAATTGGTTCCACCGATAAGATAACTCAATTTTCTTTCAATACCGATAAGATAGCTCAATTTTCTTCATGATTCTGTATTATATTTAATTGAAAAATCAATTTGTTCAAAGATGTTAATACCGCCACATATTATTACACGGGTGAAATTGTCGAAGATATAGCTGACCATTAAATACAAAAATCTTAAATCTGTCGTGTGGAAATAAATAATATTTTTACTCTTAGCATAAACATAATGATGTGTTGGCGATAAAAATCCAAAATAAAACTAGAACCTAACTTTTTTGAATTAGGAAAAGTACTTATTGTGTATTAACCAGAAATAATATCTGTAGGCCATGTACAATGGAACTTTTAGAATAGAGGTAGTAGTAGGTATACAGATTATAGGATAAAAGGTCCATTTGACGTTTTTCCTTCAGTAAATTGTTGAACTTTTAATCGGCGATAAAATAGGTTCTAAAGTAGTCGAATATATTTTTTTTAAGTTTGTCCACGCATTACTTTTTACGATTTTAATAATTTTTATTTATTGAATAGGGTGCAAATCAAAGTTGGTCTCATATGAATTTTGAAAAAAGATCTTATAATAATGCTGGGAAAATAGGAATATTTAATTGATTACTTACAGGTGCTAAAATTGATTTGTGTAAATACAAAATTAGGCATGTAATAATTAATAGATTAAAGTCACACAAAAATATAAAATAAAAACTTTTATACAATAACATTGAAAAGGTATACTTCCTTTAATTTTAGAATTTAAATATTAAGGTTAGTTAAAAACTCATAATAATTACAAAAATTTATACTTAGACAAACTTACAACTTAGTTAATAAAGACAAAAGAAAATGGTTTAATAGTTTTTGCTTTCAATTTTATCGGCGGTTTAATTTTTTGTCAAAAAGTTCTTATTCATTTTGTGTCATGTTTAAAACAGTCTTAAAATGGTGAATGTTTACATATTATGAATAAACTACTAAATAAAATTTGAAAAAAAAAAATTATAATATGAACGACAAAAAAAAACATAAAAGGTAATGGATGTTTAGAAATATTTATCTAGACATCAAAAGGAAACTTCCAAAAGAAAATATTATTTATCAGTCAATAAATTTACTTTGAAATTAGTTCAAATTATCTGTTATGAGTTATTTACGCATGGTCTAATTTTATTAACTATCATTTAGTACGGACGTTAAACACAACTTTTGATGTTTTTTCTTATCTAATATATTTTAAAGGTGAATTGTTGATATTAAATAGTTAGTTTACTCGACTTGATCGTTAAATGGTTTTTCAGTACACAAAATGGTTTTTCACACAATTAATTTCAACAGTAGTGTATCTCCTAGAATGTACAAATCCTTACAATGGAAGAAATCCTAAAAAATGAATATAGGAATAAGTCTTGATTATAATAATTAATCTTGTTATTAAACAAATGAAGATATCAACTAACATAGCTAACTGTTTAGATACTCGATACATGATCGAGAATCATTGTTTGCACTATTTATAATTAGCACACATAAAATACAATTTATAAAGTTAGAAATACAAATATAATAATTATCTTTATTAAAATTATATGCGTTTATTAGCTAAATTTTGGCTAAAGCTACTTTTTTAAATATGTGTTTAATTTAATTTTCTTCTATCTCTTAAAAGTTGGTTCATGAGTCCATTAGATCCAATGCACCCAGCATTTTGTTTTTGAGCTACCTTGATGTCAGGCAAGCGTATAGACAAACGGAAATGATTTAACTACGTTATTCTATGTTTCCTATGTTAAACTTTTGTTCATTTCATCGATATTCATAACGATATTCATAACTACAAACTTTAGACTAAAATTAATATACTCTGATATATTATGTATACGTCGAATATTAAAATTGATACACATGCTCTGAATTATTATACTCGTTAACTGACATATATATTTCATATATGAAAATAAATAATTATTATAGATTTTACGCGAGGTAAAAATCATTCGTTATACAGAAACTGATAAAATGAAAACATATAGCTTACAAAATGGAATTGAAATAATAAACCATTTCTTTTGAACGTCACTTTCAAAACCGTATAACTTAAAAACTAATATTTTTTCGTTTAACCTTAATGATAATCTTTTTCGTAAAACTCGATCCCTTATTGATTCTTGTGGTTATTACAATATTAAGATGGACTGGATATATCCAGTCCCCCTTTCAGGAAAATCTTTAAAAATAGAACGGTTTTATGCAAAAAAACACTGACTCGGTAGCAAAATGAGTAAAGACACTATTCTTTCACCTATTTGACAACACAGGCTAGAGACTGCGGATTCGAGTCCAGGCAGCGGCAGTTTGATCTATTAAAATTTAAAAAAAAAGAGAAAATTACAAACGTTTTTCAATTTAAGCTAATCAATTTTTCGGGCGGAAGATAAAATGATCATGACATACGAGAAAATATAATTTTTATCTCCCCTGCCCATTTTTTTTTTTTTTTGTAATCAGAGATAATTAGGTTTTTGGTGAATTTTCTAATGTCTCTTTCGAAGTCCTCAACTCACAGAGCAACTAGTCTATAATGTTTAAATATTAATTATAACTTCTCTACTATTTTACATTGAAATGAGCCTATGGTTTACTTTACTCATTGTTTACAAATCAAATTACGAAAACCTTATGATTATTTCTGAAATAATAAAGTCATTAAATGAAGAGACAGACATACAAACAAATATATACTCAATGAATTGATATACATGTATACAGGCTGTCGTTTTTACAGTTCCACCTGGATTTTTCTTTAATGAATAACGTTTTTAAATAGATAATAAAAAATTTTTAATAAAAAAAAAAAAAAAAAAAAAAAAAACACTTTAAAAATGAACTTAAAAGTATAAAATAATTTTTAATTTTTCCTTGCTACCAAGTACCTTTCTCAGACGACACCAAACAGTAAATTTTTTAGCTAATGATAAGATTGCCACCGAGTTCCAAAGGAATTATCCCATTTGGTACATTTTTTTGTTTAAAAATTTTTTATTTTTTTACCTGGAATGTTGTACACAAACGCTAAAAATTGGTTTTGTCCCTTCTCTACCCTTAGAGATATCACATCCTGATTCTCTTATCGGATCTGGGCCATCAATCAACAAAATCGGTTCACCCAGTCGAAAATTCTGAGGCAACAAACATAAAAAATATAGTCGAATTGAGGAATTCCTCCTTGAAGTCGGTAAAAATAAATATCTACCAGCAATATTTTTGGTATTCAAATCCGTTTCAAGACAATCAAAAATTATAATACACATGTCACACTTATGTTACTTATTAATATTTTTATATGACTTTATAATGATTCGCGTTACAACTTATCCTTGTACGAAAATACTGAAAAGTGATTCTTTACCTTTCTTGTATGATTTTTTGAGCTCGTATGATTTTCGTCGCTTGTCCTAACATGCTTTAAACTGACAGGCGACTGTTTTTTTGGTTATTGAGAATCTCCAAACATTCAATTTCAAACAGAAAATCATTCAATAACAAACGTTAAAATTATTTTGTCCGTCACGTGATAAAACCAGATGTTCGTTTTGAAAAGAAAACTATGGAAAGAAGCCATTTTGATGTTGTCAAACAAAAGATATTATGTTTTGACACTTGTATGACAAAATGGTTTTTTTAATGATCTCCTTATGACAATCACAAGAAAACAGACTTTAGTTAGTTTCAGAAAATTTGTATTCATCAATATTATTCATCAATATTAGTCAGATATTTATGCTGACTTTGTTACAAAAATCAATTATATAGACCTTAAAAGTTACCAATAATAATAGGTTAAAATTTTCTAAAAAATTTTTTCTTATTTTCAAAAATACGGGATATATAAACAACCAATTAATCTGCATGTTTTAGTTAATATTATTATGTGAATCATTTTTAGCTTACAATCTGTATTTTAATTGTAATCAAACAGCTTTATATGTATTCTATACAATAGTTTAGTATCACACAACAATAGACTTAGTTGAAACAATAGAAAATCGTTTTTGTTATATAATATTCAGTCTTTGATATACGCCATTATGTAAAATGTTCGTAAACCTTCATTATTAGGTGAAAAACAATGAAATTATGTAGAGGTATACAGTGAAACATCATACCCAACAGTTTTGTGGTCATGGGCTATGTAATGAATTCTTAACCAAAATGGAATGCCAATTAAATTCATTATATTAAATGTTCTAATAAAAAACCATATAGGTTAAATTCTAAATGTTTCAAAAGCTAATAAATTTTGTATAAATAGTGAGATCTTTTCGAAGAAATATAATTGTTATATGTCAATTATAATATGTATAAATAGTTAATTAATTTTTAAGTGAGATTTAAGAAACTCTTTGTGACTATAAAAGCATAGAAAATAGTACTATAATCGCTGTTAAATATGTTAAGTTTTGGTGAATGCACACCGTAGAGGCGAGCAATGAGTTTACTGAACTGTATAAAATCGATGATTAAAATCATGATACAACATATATGTCAATTTTATAGAGTTCATAATCATTCAAGGGTAGTCAAAAATTTTCGAATGCCGTAGAAATGACTAGTGATAATTTGTTATCTAAAATAAAATAAAAAAGGTTTTTAAAACAAGCTTTTATTAAAATGTACCTAAAAAGTAAAACTTAAACTCCTCCTTCAAAATTTTTATTCTGAATTTATAATGTCATGACACAATTTATATGAATAATAATTGTATGTTATACAACGTTTCCTATCATTTAGTTGATTTCTGCTTCAAAATGGATTTTCAGACTTTAGAAGTTCGTCATATGGGATTAAAAGTAACGTTACTTTATTTTTCGAGTTATTCTTAGCAAGTCGTTTCATTTGATATCCATATAGTAGGAGTGGATTAAAAATAACTGTTTCGCTATCTTGGGTGTGTTACCAGGCTAGATATAGAATGACGTCATACAACTAAGCATGCATTGTTATCCAAACTGAATAAATCAGCTCAAACGGTTGAAAATACCTGCTTCAAAATTGAGTTGCAATGAACTGTAATATAACTAATATTGACAATAGTACTATGGGTTGTTTAATCATCAATAAAAATTTTATCAATTTTTGAACCCATTTGCTTGTCGTTACAGTATGCATTCGTGATTAGAAATGAACATAGCATTAAATATGATATGCTTACTGCTGGAAATCAATCATTTTTATCGAAGGATTCTTATATTTTCAAATGCTTTCAATTTTCATTTAGCCATAAACCAATTCAATGGCTAAATGAGTGGTTTCATGCAACTAACTTGATATCCAAAAGAAGCAGGTAATTTTAATTTACTTCCTTTTGTGTAGAAAAGGCTTGGTGGTAGAAAAAATCTGTAGAAAAAACTGCTTCACAATTGGATCTCAAAGGAAACACAACGAGGAAAATAATATAAGTAATTCATGAGTCTTTTTCTAGTTGTGTACTTTGCTATTTCGGTCATCAAAATTGCAAAACGAGATTCTGCTGTATTAAACAATATTATATACATTTCGAATATCGAAATAATACTTTATTGTCTATGGACCGAATGAAATGCCAATATCCTTATAACTGATGAACTTAGTTCTCGTTAGTTTTAAGGATAATTATAGATATAATTTGCTTTTCGTATTGAATTCTATTAATAATTATAACAAGGACTACTAACTTTGTATTAAATAGCATAGAATATTCTCGTTAGTATAAATATTTATCTCTCTCATACATATAAATTTCCCAATCTTTAACTAAATTATTGTTGAATTTACAAATATAGTACTTTGTGTATCAGTATAAATAAATCAATGTATTATTTCTGACTATTTGTAATTGTACAGTCGATTAATTCCTCATAAGAAAGCAAAAGTACTAAAACATTTAACTAGTATTTTTCTCCTTTAAATAAATTAACAAATAAACTCATAATTTTCATAGGCAAGTTTTTTCTCGAACCGGTGGTCCTATTTAGAGTATTCTTGCGAACACGTTTAGTTAACTATTCATTATTTTTATTTTTAAGGCCAGAATGCATCAACTCATCATAGCCATTGCTTTATGAAACGAAAATTTTAGCTAGAGAAAACTAAATACGGATGCATTTCATATTAGCTTTTGGCAAGAATAAAAACTTTAGCGTTTGATAATTTCAATTTTTATACAATTCTTAGAATAAAATGAAACGGCAATGAGACCAAACCCTAGGATAAATTATTTAAAAATTATATCATTTAAAAATTGATCAACTTAATGATTGGTCAATTTTGAAACTGATCTTGAATTCGTGAATCAATCTGTATTTTACTTTCTAATTCATAATTAACAAGTGACTACAGTGTCCATCGATATAAATATATTGTATCTACACATAATGGTAAGAATTTATTCATTGTTATATTAATAATACCATTGACAGATGATATTAATAACCAGGAAATTAATATTCTGAAGTAAATAATTCTATTAATACAATGTTATGAAATATAATACTGGTAAGTGTTTATATGTTATTCTCATCTTTCTAATATTTCGATTGGTTTTCCACTTCAACTGTATGCAAATAACTCCAAGTAATCAAATCTTCAAATTTCTTACTTAATTATCAGGCTTTTAACTATTTAATTGTTATTATATTTACAAAAATATGATTTAAAAAAAGAAAAAAGTTATGTTTATAATAATAGCAAGAATACTGCTACTTTTAAGCCCAGAACAACACTTACAGGAATCTTTATTTTAAAGGTTTTTTTTTTTTATAAATTGTCATTGTTTTATTGTTTCCGATGATTGCCCGTCTATCATCAGGATAATTCGACTTATAATTTTGATGACGTATGCAAGACAAAAATATGGAGTTTATGTTCGAAAATGAGCAGATCGGTTTTCATATAACTCGTACCATGCTTCGTTGAGTTTTTTTATGCTTGTCATAATTAAGACATATAGTTGGTTATCGTGTTGACAGGCATCAAGCATCGCCCGATGACACGCGATATGCCGCAAATCGATGTAGACGTTAATTTCAATTGTTATTTACTTTTATGTGCCAAGAAGCTGAATTTGAGTAAGAATTTGAGCAAAATATTTACAAGTTATAGAAAAATGGTTCAAAATTTTTTTTGTATTCTTAAACAACATCTAATTGGTGCATTTATGAACCTATTTTAAATATTTTTAAAAAAAATGTCACAAAATTTTTATTAGTGACTATAATGATATTTTCTTCTTTAAATTTTACATTAAAAATATAAATAAAAATTTAAATTAATGAATAAAAATAAAAGAGTAATTTGTATAATTAAAAATTTAGTGGTGCAGATTTAAAGGTCACATTCATAATGACTTGTTTGAAAATTATTTTAGTCAGTCATTCCATCGCTTGAATGCCATGATAATTATAAAAAATCCTCTATACTAATTTCATTTACAAAGACTATGAAAAGAGAATTTTAAATAAACGAATTTTTATATACTTCATTAAATTTGTGAGATAAAAAATATCGTTCATATATACAGAACATGTGATAAGAGTAAAATGTTCACGTTACTCATAACTATAGATATTTGTATATACAGATATTGTGTATAGTACTGTACGGATATTCAATACTCTTTCTGTATATAAAAGGAAATAGTGTACTTTTATGTAAAAAACATAAGCCGATTTTGATGATAAAGTGTTATCTAAAATATAAAAAAAAGAAAAATATATTCTATCTGTAACCAAATACCAGTCTATTTTATATATTTACTTCGACTATGCAGTCAAGAAAACCACATACAAGCTGCTGATTTGACATGCAATCAAAATATTCTTTGTACGATTATTTTGAATATCCTCTGTTATGTTCTTTTTTTTTTTTGAATAATATTATGGAAGTTTACAATACATTAAAAGCGTGAATAAATCAAATCACGATCAGATAAAGACCATACATTCTGAGAGATAAAGTTTCCAATCGTGTAAAATTGATAGAAACGTGAGAAATAAATTATATTAGATGTATTCAAAACTTTGAAGGATTAATTGTCTAAGAATTAGCTTATCGAAAAAAAAGCAGATAAAATCTACAGTCTGATTATTCATGCAAACTTTTTTCGCCGTAAATGGTATATCACAGGAAGCTGTAAGAGAGAAATCGTTGTATGTAAAAAGATGCATCCAAGCTAATTTCTAAGTTATATACAGTGAACGGAAATGACTAAGTTTCCAAGTAAGGGTCACCGTGAACTCTAAAGATATAATTTTCACATATGATTGAAAGATGATACTGCTTTGATTGTGATGAATAGGATATTACGCCTTTCCATTCTCAATTGGAATGTTTGCAGGTACAGAGCGCTAAAGCTTTTCTTCGGGTCACTGTAAATGCATAATTCTGTTCTATTTTTGTATAAAGCAGATTCGTTGGTAACCAAGGATCTTAAGAAAAGTAACCAAGCATAAGTGAAGGCGAATAACCGTAAGTTAACGGGTTGTTTAGAGTTTTGAACAAAGATTATAGTTATATAATCTATATATAAAAATTATTAAGGAAATTTAATTAATTGCCATTATAATTTCTTACAGGTTTCATCTAATAGATGGTACATCTGAACATATATAAAATAAACTAACATTAATTCATAAACATAACATTTTTCATTGTTATTTATACTAAACAAATTATTTATTTAAATTATTAAATCTAATTACGTGACGTGCATGCAAACAATAATAGTTCAGTAAATTGAATTTTGAAAATGTAAACACTCAAAAATTTAATGAGATTTAAATTTCATGAGTTTCTTGTAAAAAAATATATCATAAATTTAAAGATTCTTTATAGTCGAAAGAAAAAACATAAAAATACGCTTTATTATTGATCTTTAAAGCATTAAGACAGATTTTAATGCGGTTTTATACGATGTAATCGTGAAAATCTCAAATCGAATTACTAAGAAATCCCAAATTGCATTTACGCATAAGTAACAATGCATTTTAAAGTTAATGAAATATTAAAATGTGAAACTGGGTAAATTATGAGTTCAATTTTGTAACCTTGTTTCGGGTCGCTGAACACGTATACGAGGTTGACAAGAACCTGCGGAGTACTGCACCCGCGTCGAATATTACGTCATCATTGTTAATTCCAGAACTGGCACGTGTAATTGCGTAAATATGTCTCATAATGATATCATTATCGTAAAGTTATGCGTTGAAACAATTCTTATACACATACACTCAATTTGTTTCAATTTTGTTACAAAACATATTTAACTCAAGCCAGATTTTTGGCTTATGCAAAGTACATTCTTAATGGTAGATTTCAGCCGTCATGCAATTTGCAAAATTCGATTTGTTCATGCAAATTTATAGAAATGTACTAAACTAATCATTTACTCGCTAATAACACCATTTAATCACCAATTCTTCGACTCACAAGCGCAATTTTTATCAAATTATTATTTAAGTAATATTTTAGGGAAATGGTATGCAGTTGTTGCCTATGTGGTATCCTTAGTGTCTAATTTATTTAAGTAAGGGAGCAGGGAGCCCGTTGTTACAGAGGTAAGAAGTTACACGACTTTTTTACCGGGATCTTAAACTCTTTGGTTTTAAACTTTTTATTTTCTACAATGCGCCTGATATGAAACTCAAAAAATATTTTAATTAAACAAAATAATTTCAAAGACTAATGGTCTTGATCAAGTAATTTTTTTTTTAAATGTAAACTTCGTACTTTAGTTCACACGAAACGATTGCCTTGAACATTTGGTTGCAATTCAATGATTAAACCAACACAAACGAAAACTTTCGGTATTACACCCTGTAAAAACTTTTAGCTTATCTTACAAAAATTGAAATTATGTTTAGTTAATCAACTATAAGACAACGAAGATTAAACGTTTCCTTATATATTGAATGTTTACACCTATTTATTTAAATAATCAATCATTTTTACTTCCATGTGAATAAAGTGAAATAGGAAAGCACGTACAGCAGCTTGTACCCAAATTATCGTTCCTCTACTACAGTCTTTACCATCTTTGAGTGGCTGATGAACTTACGCTTTTTACGTATTTAAATTCGTATTTTATGTATTTTATTTTACTAGTATAAATTAGTTTATATCGAATTTTTATTTGTTTGATAGTCATAACTTTTTCTTTGAATACATTTCATACCAATATAAACTGAAACACTCCTCAAAGAAGACGTTGTTATCGAGGCCTTTCAGAGAAAAAGAAATAAAGATACTTCATGTTTACTGAATCTCGAAGCGATTATTAAACGGCAATCTGCTTTAAGATTGCATTGATAAGAATGGAAACAAACGATAAATAATGATTTACGAAATTTCAATTTCTTAAAAACGAAAGTGAAATGAACTTCAAATAATATATTTCATTTTTTTAATAATAAGTCAAAAATAATTATCAAAAATAATTCTCTTTTGGAAAAAACTTTGCTAGACACTATTTCTCTTATATTTGCTGTTTTCACCTACCCCGTTGCATTCACTATCATTCAGCATTTTGCGGTCTGTACAACAAATAATGGCGATCTTGAATCTCCACTCTTCCCGATCGTTAGCTATGTAAAAAAGCTCAATAATGTACAGATACGATTGGGAAGTTTTGACAAGTATCAAGATAACGCTTTGTATTTGTCTAATAGACTTCTACTATTTGTTACAACCATGCAATCAATTTTACGATTTTTGGCATATATTTTATCAGATTTATGATGATTTATTTTTTTTTACAAATTGATTCCCTTCATGTTTATATAAAAACATTCATTAAAAATCAATTTGGAAATATAATAAAAGTCGATCGTAAAAAAATCAAAATAATTTAAAGAGACTTAATGGAAGTACCGCTATGAGATTACACCAATTTTTTTTTTTCGTTAACTTTAACATTCAATTATTCGGTGATACAGTTGACTGATGTTCATTTTGTTTTTTATATGCGTAAGACAATCAACTTTTTCTTCTGATATAATATTGACAAGTTTAATAAAAAGAAAAACAAAATTAAATAACATAAAAAAAAAAACGAAGAAAACTTTAGTTTGCGGAAGAACAATTGAGAGTTATTTCTAGTTTAGTAAGCACACACGAAAACATAAACCAACCATACAATAAATTGGTAACACCCAAATTGAAAAGCTTTGGTGAATGTAACCTCTTGAAATGAGAAAAACTCTTTCTGATTTTTGTGAATATTTTTTTCTTCAATAAAGTATAGTAAAGTTAAATTTCTACTCTTTCTATAATAAATTTGTTCGTTAACCAGTAATTAAATTGTTCTTGTCTACAATAGGTGTAGACAACGGGACACATTGTATTATCAGATAAGTGATATCTGATTATACCAAATGTTGATTATTTTAGCTTGAAATTAATTGTGAATGGGTTTCATGCACCACCTTCACATGTGAACGGTGAAAATTACCTTTTATTACGACGACTGAAATCTTCTAATACGATCTTCTTTTGCTACCTCACACATAACTTAATCATACATTTTTGTCATTTTTTCCTTTGCAAAAAAAAACATATTTTCAAAAAACAAAATTGATCATTTTTATACCTGAAAAATATAATGTATGACATTTATGAGGGTATATTTAATTTAGTTTATAACTCTATAGAACTACTTGATTAGCTCATTTTAGGATGACCGTCTGTCTTGGTAAAAGAACCAAGCTTAGATTTATGAATGAATAATGTTGATCAATTAGGTCCCATAGATCTTTTAAACCATAAGAGAAAGACGAAAACTTCATTGTTTCTTAAAATGGAGTACAAAAAGTGATTGTTCCTTAAAGACAATTTTTGTTTGAAATATTTTTTCGCAAACTGTTTAAATTCTCAGTAATTTCAGCTCAAATTCAGCTATTTAAACCACATGTGAATGGTTTTAATATTTACTCTATGGATTTCATATTTAAAATATTTTAATGTTTGTAGTGAAAAATAGTTTATTGCGTATTTAGAGTATTTTAATGTTTGTAGTTAAAAAAAATTAATACTTGTAGGTCGCGTTTTTAAATAATTAACATTGTTAGTTGTTATCATTAATATGTTCCGTTACAGCGGTCAAAATTCGAGTATAGTAACAAAAGTGAATCTCACTGCCTTTAAACAAAACAGTATTATGGTATTATACAAAATAGTATATATATATATATATATATACATATATATATATATATATATATATATATATATATATATATATATATATATATATATATATATATATATATATATATATATATATATATATATATATATATATATATATATATATATATATATATATATATATATATATATATATATGTTTTTTTTATTGATTTAATGTATTTTTTATGCATTATTTAAAAAAAATATTAGCATTTTCCTGCCCGTTTCTCTATAAACTACACGTGTGCCGAATGTCATAGTTGCGTCCGCTCAATTTTGATAAAAAAGGGTTCAATAGTTTTGCTTCACTAAGTAATATATCGTTTAATATACCATTTGAATAATTATTATTAAAAAATATAATTTCAATCTTGTGACTGTTTTTTATTGATAATAAATCATTTTAAGTTTCAACAAATAGAGCATTCATGAAATATACATTTTTTTGATTTTCGAGATGAAAAAAAAAGCTCTCTATACAAAATTATATTGAGAGGACATTGTATACGATGAAATACGCACACTGTGTTACCAATATAATTTACTTATTTTTGTAAATCTAATTGAATTGACGAATGATGACTGACTCTCAACAGAAGTACACTGTTAAATGAAATGGTAGTGATTTTTTTTTGTCATCGTTTTTCTTTTGTTTTTTGTCTTCTTCGTTTGTTTTTATGTTTCTAAAGAACCTTAATCTTCTTCGTTTTTTTTTACGTCTATGTACAGAGATAGAATCATTGAGCTAAAAACCGGCTTAATCATTTTCATTTGTAATTTCACAAATCTCTATCTACGAAATTTGTATTAAAAATTTATAATAAAATCTAAATTGTAAATCATTATTTCGAATTGTTGCTTAATTTTTTTCTGAATACATTTCTATGAAACTTATTTATGCATAAGCACAAAAAAGTTATTCAAATCCATCGTTCAATCCTGAGTTTTGATCTTGAATTCTTTAAAAAAACATTTAGAAGCGAATTTTTTTGCGAATATGCAGGGCCATAATTCCAATTTATCGTTGATTATAAATAAATTACGGACAATTGAAACTATAAGAGACATTTTTAAAGATGGATCAGCCGTTCTCAAGTTTTTCTATTGCAAACGAGCATTAGAATTTGGCTACACAGTTTTCAATTTACATAATACTAACACGTAATTAAAAACACAATTAATTAACAATAAAGAAAATAATGTAAGGCATAACGAAAAATTTTACGTTTGATTATAAACTGTTTAATTTTAGAATTTCAAATAAATAATTAATCATTTCTATGTGGTAATGCCTAAAATATTTGTCTTAAGTTACTAGCAATTACTATCATGCAGAGACACCTATAGGAACGAAGAACTATTTGATTCCTCTATTTATTTCAGGTATTATATAATCTGTGAAAGTTCTATATTTAGAATTTAAGCAAGTATACTGAAGTGATTTGATGATTTATTTAGTTATTATTCTTGTCTTAAGTGTGACGACGACTATCAATTTATATTGTCAATTTTCGTGCGTTTAGTATTTGATTTTTAAAATACTTTTAAATTGATTTTGAAAATAATGTGTATAGATTACAAAAGTTTTTTTTTGTTGTATTTTTTTTTTATCTGTGTATTCGAAATATATCATCACTGTTTTGTGATATGCGTATTCGTCACTTTAAATTAAATTAAGTTGTCAATTTTATTGGAAAAATTTTATGATTGATTAATGGCAATGTGCCAATAATAATTCATTTGTTATTTATAATAAATGTCATATTGGTGTTTGATTACGTCTTTTTATTAGCTTTTATTAAATAATATTAGCACTCCTCGATGATAAAAATTCGTTTTTTTCGCACTTGATAATTTCTCCTGGTTAACTTCTATTTGTAACATGACGTACGTAATGCAATTTTGAAATAATAAACTTTTTGAAATAATAATTTTATCTCCAATGCAGATAACCCGTTGAAAACAAACCAGTTTTTTTTTCGATTTTCTTACGAATCTTTTTTTTTCTCTATACATTAAATCGAATATTTTTCAATAAAAATTTATTTCCAACTAAATTTATGAATATATATTTCTAACTGTTATGAAAGTAATGAATATACCAAGGATGTGCATTAAGAATAAGGATCCGCAGATACAGATCTTAATTTTTCAACTCAATAAATCGGTAAAATACTTAATTATTTAATGACTAAAATGTGATTAGTGATATCACTTAGCCAGTTGTAATATTTACCACTTAGCTGAATACAATAATGGTAAAAACACTAAACGTTTCCCAAATATTTAATTCCTTAGAAATAAAAATTATCTTAATGGTATTAAACAGTATTTTATTACTACACTTCATACTCCCCTCGGTTTTTTAGAGAGTTTCTTTGTGTTCTTGACCCTCGAAATCGCCAAATATGAGCATTTATATCTTACGGTCTTAATTACTTCAACTCGGGATCGCATAGGCAAAATCTGCCTTAAAGTGGTTTTAGGCTGGAACAATCTTAAACCAAATATTTCCAGTTAAATATTCTGTGCTATGAATACAAATGTTAGTGTTAGAAGTCGTTAATCGATAATATACTTTAACATTGAAATAACGCATTAGGAAATTAAAGAATTAAGCTTAAACAATTTATCGAACAGCATAATGATATAGAGGATATCTTCATTATACATATTCCATTTTATGTTCGTATCCTCTGTATTCCTTGTAAATCACATATAAAAATTATTCTGTTTATTGACATAGAAGAGAAAATCATCACCAGAAGCTTACAAAGCAAGCAGGTCATTTACTTCATAAATAAAATATAATTTACAAACAATTCACAGTCGTCTGCACATTAAGAAACAAAGAATAAGCACAAATTATACTTTGTATGTCGTATACATTTGTTTTGCTTACAACATATGTGAACTTGAAAACTTTATAAATTGTACAAGAAGAATTTCCGGTTACGTAACAAACTTTTTTCATTATTTTAGTCAATAGAGGACTTGTTTAAGTTTGGTAACAGTTTTTTTTTGTTAACATTTTATGAAACTATTATACATGGAACCATTCGTACGAAACGTTAATTGCATACTACTAACCTTCATTTGTTTGAACAAATTCATATAATGATGGTGTTTGCTTCATAAATGATTGTATTCCGCTGTTAAAAATTACACATTAACATTGTCATGGAAACTAGGTAGGATCCTGTAGAATCTAGTAGTCATCGACTGGATTGTATGATATTGGAAAATAAACATCTTTAAAATGGATCATAAGATACTTTTAAAATTATGGTCATCAATATAGCTAGTATAATCGGCAAGCAATTTTTGAAACCACTGGGTTATCTGACTTCTAAAATTATTTGAGAGCAGGTTCCTGAAGTTTTTTGCCAATATTTCTTATGTTTTTAATTCCATAAAAATTTTTGAAATCACAAGTGGACAAATCATTCCTTTCTCAATAATTTTAAAAGTAAATTAATTTCTTTGCCTTAAAAATTTTATTTGGAACTCTCCATAACCCTTTGGAAATCTAATGTAAATTTGTTTCAATCTGCAAAGTATGTCGATGTATATTTATAAAATGTTCGTCTAAGTTCGTAAACATACAATTATTGAATACATATCTGATCACTTCAGTTAACTTTTTTATGCATCTCTTCATGATTTCCAGTATACCTTATTTTAATAATAAATTTCAGCTTTTTTAAGTTCCAAACTTTTTTTCATAATCAAAAGTATTTTCACTAATACCCTAACAAGTTTTTAAAAGCGTTCGTGGTTTTTTTATTCTTTTTTTGTTTTTTTGACAATTTGCTGTTGGAAGTAAAGATAACGCCAAAGGACACCTTTCATAACAAGAAGTGACAACTTGAACTAACACAAAAAACGAAACGGGAGCAAAATGAGCTTGTTTAACACCGCCAGATATAATTTAAACAAAACTCCGCGGATGAGGTTGTAGAGTGTCCTAGTAAATAATTTTTTAAAATATTTCCACGAATTCATTCAATTAAAGTGAAGTTCCACGCAGCGGAATACTCGGATTATACTAGTGTGTAAATAATTTGAGTTTTTCTGTTTAGTGACCATCGATTCTGATGTATTTTTTAATCATAAAATTTAGTGAAGTAATAAAAACCACTCTGTCATCTTTATTGACACAATAACTTATGATATTCAATGAATATTTCAAAACTATAACACACAATCTTTCATTCATAATAATATATATATTTATTATATATATCATCTGAAAGATTTTTCCTTCATTTTGATTATAAATCACCCCATATAATACGTTTAACAAGCATATACAATGTATACAGATAAAAGTGGCTTTTGACAGTCCCTCTAGGGATTTTATATGAAACAAATTTGAATTACAAATATTTTCAGTTTTATGTTTTTTTTTTTTTATTCCTCCACTTCTGTTATGTTTTTGTTGTTGTTATATTCATGTGTGAAATATACAAGAACATTCTTCTTTTTAAAATAGCTATGAATAAATAAAATTCATCAGAATAAATAACAGGGTTTGAATACTGTTTTATTATTTTTTTTTGTTCTTTTAAGAATTGTTGCTACCTATCTAACTATTCCAGTACGAAAATATAGTCTTGTCGCTTGACTATTCTTTGTCTTGTTTTCAGGAAAATTTCTTCAGGAGCGTAACATACTATAAAATTTGTATTTAAGTGGATATAGTAGGCGTAAGTAATTTTTTGTAGCTCTTTTGTCATTTTAAGCGACATCACGAAACATAATAACATAATATTTATATCGAAGCAAGTTTAGAGTTTCATTAAGGGTTTCAAGCAAAGGTATAGGTTTGTATAAATCCAAAATTTTATTAAACCTACTGAAATTGAAAAATGGTTTGTTTCTTAAAAACTAATTTTGGTTTTAAAGAAAACATTTCGAACTCTCACATTTGCTATACTCGTGAAGAGCTTAATTTAATTGAAATTCTAAAGTTCAATTGAAGTTCTTTAGTTTTGACTTGTATCACCGGTCTCGGTAGATCAGCCGGGTATGTTGCGATAACATTGTACGTAGCTATATGAGTTCGAATCCCGTCGGCGTAACAAAAATTAATTGTTTCGATGGTCTAGTGAAAACAAAAAAATGAAGGGGGAAGAGGTGAACACAGGCTACTAAACTAGACATATGCTTCCACTTGCCTACTAGCTACTTAGCCAATACCTCTACTTTTTATCTAGTTTCTACTTATATTGATGATTAATCCCGCTAATTTGAAATACGTACGAAATCTAATTAAATTATTTATTATATTTCATAAATGAGATGATATTTGAAAAATGAGCATCTTTGAATGTCCAGAATCTTTTAGTGGAATTTAAGCTCACATATAGCTGCTATTTTGTTCCTGTTTCCATTTTAGTTATGGTTTTCCAGGCTTCCCGATTTCATTTCAGTGCCCATGCTTTGTTTGCATATGCTTTTGTTGTGCGTCGTAAATATGATCAATAAACCCATACTTCCTTCTATTTCCCAAAAGAAAAAACATTTGATTATATATGGCTTTTGGAAAATGCAGTATAAAAAAAAAATAGATAAGCTTAGGTATGCATTGATGGCCTAAGTATTTTCTAAATTTAGCTACCATAAAACAAGATAGGCAGAATACAGGTTTGAAATATATTTATTGTTGTCTTTCTCATAGCTCATGAAGCAGTCCCGATTTCATATAACCAAAACTGGCTATGTATTATATACTTTCTGGCTATATATAATACATAGCCAGAAAGTATATACTACATAGCCAGTTTTGGTTATATGAAATCGGGACTGCTTCATGAGCTGTGACTTACAATATCCAGCTCTAGAACTACTCTACTAAAACTACTGATATTAACTAACTTTACTTTTACAACTGTTATTCAAGTGTTGCTGGCATATCAGAAGAATTAGTCGACATGAATATTCTAACAGAAGTACAATAGGTTTTTTTCTATCAAAATTCGTATAACACTAGCTGTGTCGATGATCAACACAAAATTATTATTTGTCATTATTTTTTTTTTTTTAGTCAATTTAAACAAAGGTATTTTGTAAATAATTTATAATGAATACACAATATTACTGCATAAATTAAGCGAAATCCCACATGAGAGATGTAGAAATCCCGAAATCCCACATGAGAGAGTAAATTTGTCTCTTGGAGCCAAAACGTATCTGGGTAAAAGATCTGGAAATTTGTGTGTATAATCAATTTGTTTGTAAATGCTAAAACAATCACTAGTATAATAGCTAAGTAAAGATTGTGCTATGTGAGAGCAGTAAAAAAATATGTATTGAAAGTTTGTCCATTTTCATTAGCGGTGTTTTCTCTGGACCTTGGGCACGATTGTTCATTTGTTTTAGATAGATAGACAAGCATTCTTGTGTTCATTGAGTGACTTTCAAATTGGATATAAATTTATGGATATTTAGTTATTTATATTCATTTTTGTTCTATAGGGATCTGTTTTCCCTACAAATTTTACTTCTCAACTGAATCGAATAATAAATAGTCGATTTAAATTTTAATTGCAGTTATGTTTATTTCATTTTGATTGATAAATAAATAGATTTTTCGTTTCGTTTTACATATTGTATCTATTCAGGTGGAAATATCATTTATTGACTTCTGTAATTTTTCAGTTTTCTTTGAAATTTGTATGTATCCTATTTCAGTATTATTTGTACTACAAATCTTTTACCGTATCATTTCATCAGTGGTATTAGGCATTTGATCATTAGTACGCGTGCCGCATATTCTTAGTAATGGTTTTTAATGATAACTAAAATTTTTCAAAAGCAATAGCCACATACCTTTTCTTTCCCTTTATATGTCCCATTCTATTATTTTGAAATGTATGTATTGTTTAAAAAAGCATTAATAAAGATTTAATTGAATTGTATTATCTTTTTTTACCTTTATAATTGATCTGTATTTATTTAAATTAAATGTCCACATACGATGAAATTTTAATTATTAAATAGTTACTATAATATACTTATTTTAACCAATAATTTCCCGGATAACTATGTATAAAGATTGAGGTGTTCATTTGAACTTTCAAAGAACTTATGTTTATTTGTTATAGAAAGTATGTTTATCAATATTCATTATTAAAGCTATTATTGATTCCACGAAATCTTCTAAAAGATAGCAAAGGTAGTAATTAATTAATCGAAGTGGAAATTTTATTCAAATAATAGTTCTAAATAAATTCTTGACAAATAGTCTGCTAACAGAATTTCTTTATAGGAACAGTAAATAAGAAACAAATGTTCCTGTCGAAGGTATTGAGGGTTCGTTCTTTTTGTTTCGAAATAACCTTTTGTATAGTAAAGACGACCAATAGTGCATATATTACATTAGAGTTTACATTATTATGACGATGCTTATATTATTGTCTGTAATAGTTTTTTCTATTTTTTGTTAATGCAACTCAATAGTTCACATGTGCAAATTGTAATAGTATGTATATCTCCATGCTCCATGTTTTGTAAGTATAGTAGTTGAAAATTGTACAAACTAAGTAACTTTATGGCTGAGTTAATCTACTGCAAAATAAAAGAAGGTGGACGTTCTCAAATTGAAAATTGTTAAAACTCAGCAATTTTAAGGCTGAGTTAATCCACTGCAAAATAAAAGAAGGTGGACGTTCTGAATTGTATTTTAATTTTTTTTTAAGTTTGGTACCTCAGAACGTTCGACTGGATGATGCAATTTTGATGAAACTTTTTAAATTTGAAAGCTGGTGTTTCCCGTGTGGTCTTTTCAATTTTATCCAGATCTGATGTCCCTAAGTGGTCAGAAGGGAATTTTTAGTGACATGTGTGTTCACGGATAACTTCTTCACTTATAAACTGATTTTGAAGATATATTTTGGAAAGAAGATAACCCAACAATGGCACCATTATAATAAAATCGGGATCTGATGATCCTTAAAAGAGAAAAGGGGCAAAGACAATCTTCAATTATAAAATTGCATCCAAATGCACAATTTTTCTTGTATACAACAATCAAAAGTAAAAAATAAAAATTTTTTTAACAAAAAAGAACCACCTTCAAAATTTGAACAAAAGAAAATATTTTTAAACTTTTCCTTGTGTCCAATTATCTTTCGAAGTTTGTGACAACCTTATCCTTACATAAAAAATTGATTGGTTGGTGTCGACGGAGAAAGATAAATGGTCACAATGAAATATTAAAAATTAATTTTTACTATTTAGTTCATTGTTTTAGAGGCGGTTTATTTTTGTTTAACGTATTTTATTTTATTATCATCTCAAAATATTTGAATGGATAAGTGAACCGAAATTTTTTAAACAAAGCCTAGAGCAAATTTTCAATGAGCAAAAAAATGCCCTTATAAATTAGATTTTATAGAGCACTTGAATTCGCGTCAGCCATTTTGAATTATCGACATAATTTTTATTGATTTTTTATAAAAACTATGTATAAAATATGGTATCGTATAAAATATTTACTCTTTGATTATTATAGAAAAATGAAGAATAAAAAATAATAAATAATTTTTTTATTAAAAATACTCATTTTAAAATAATCTGAATAAATTACTTTTATTAAAAAAATAACAGTTATATTATCTTAGGATATGTTATTGGTCGTTTATTTGGTGACTGTTTTCAGATGAAACTAACATCAAATTGATGGCATCTTTTTCGTGAAAATACGTATTTATAATACAAAAAACTGCTATAAGATTTGTAGAAAATTTGAAGCATTATTTAAAAATCTTAAGTTCTTATAGCCTTGTTTTTATAATATAATGTCATTTCAATATGCACATATGAAAACAACAAAATTTTATAGCTACAATCGAACATTTTGATTCAATATAATAATGTCCATACAATTTGTTTGTCTTGTTTGAAATTCGTACATTTGGTATATACATATATACACCATAAGAACACATAACAAAGTAAATTCATCTTGCTCAAATAAAATTCATGCTGAATGATAAAACACCAAGTATAAATATTTACGACACAATTTATACAGTTTTTGAGTGTAATATTATTCTAGACAGTAACCAAAAATACAAGACGTTGACTACACAGCGTTAAACATAGAATAAAAATGTCAACTCCGCAAAACATCTATATATAAACTCAAAATTTATACCAAGACCACGAAACATCTACTTAGTTAAAAAAATTTATTAGCAAATAATTATTACAGTATATAATCATATTTGGCTTAGAATATTTTTTCGCAACGTCATTTTCATATATTTTAATCACCTTTGGGTGAGTAATCCCCTTCAAAAAAAAAAAAAAAAATGTGAAGATATAACCGTGTTCCTACTCAAAAATTTCAATCTATAAATGTAATGACTTCAAAAATTGTCTCCAAGTTCTTGTATCAGAAAATTTAATTTTGATCTAAACTCGCCAAACATTATTCCTTAATATAACAAATTCATTCGTTCTTCAAGATTTTTTTCACCTCTGTTTTCATAATTTTAACGAATTAAAAAACTAACCACAAAGCTTAATGTAAAGAAAATCTTGAAAGACAAATGATTTGAATTAATAAATACATTTTTCAATGTAATTATTATTAATTAGGAGTTTTATGAAAACTTTATAAATTGTTATGATTCTATAACAAAAATATGGAATTTCAACAAATTAGTTTCCTGGCTTAAATAATTTTAAACCAATATTACAGTACATAGACGTAACATCCAATATGGAAGAGAATATAAACAAATCTCAACGGTTATTTTCCGTAAAATATTTCTTGCTTATAGAAAGAAATATTTCTAGTTTCTAGCTTGTTGGTTTTCTAACGAAAAATTAAATTTCCTTTTTTTTTAAATCATCTTTCATTCATTTAATATTTAATGTAATGGCTTAACATTTTTTACTTCGTTGTACGAAATAAAACCAAACAAACAAAACCAATGTCTGAATTTTTTTATTCATCGAGCTGGTAAATTTCTCACATAGAGCTTTAGTCTATTGTAAGTACTAATGTGTACATGGATATACGACTTGAAAACAAATTGGTAGTTTTTAAATGGTGGTTTTTAAGTTTCAAACATTGAAAATAAAGAGAAATTTAGATGAATCCAAAACCTTACTACGGCAATGTTAACATAAAAAGTTTGAAAATGGAAAATACTTTGTCCCAAATAAGTATGAAAGAATATAGCATTGGTTGCATGTCACCTTGGACTCATAATATGTATTATTTAAAAAACATACACCAACCAGATATACAGATTGGCCATAGAATTATTTTCCATGTGAACAAAGTGAAAGTCAATATTCAAATACAATTATATAAAATATACACATGCAGACAAAAGAAAATTACGTTTATAGCTAATACTATATAATTTGCACAACATCAAACTGATATTAAGTATTTGTTTATTTAAATAAAAATTTAATAGAGAGGGTGTGACCAGCTTTACCTGCGCCCCCACAAAGATAAACTAAAAATTACTAAACCAAAAAGTCTCTTATGGATTGTAGTTGACGTAACTTTTAAAACTTGGCTGGAATAGTGTGTGAAAAGAAATCTTGCTTTATGGCAGATGAATGTTGTGGTCGTTTAAAAAAAAACAAGTGTTTAAAACAAATATGGAGTGATTTACAAATTTCAATATTCTGAAATATATGTGCAATTTAATAAAACATCAAATTTAAAAATATTATCAAGAAAATATTTAAATAACTAAGGAAACTATAACCTATTTAATTAAAATGTACAATTAAAATAAAACCATAAATATCATGGTTTAAAGTCAGCATGTAATTTGTTCCACGTGCAAGAGTGAAAATCGACTAGCTTCGGATATAACATTATAAATATGGAAAATAAATAAATAACAAATAATTGTAAAAATATTTTTATTTTATACCTTCAACTTTTATTAAAAGTGGAGAATTTTCAGTCAGAAGCACAAACTTTCTAGTATTGTGTTGATTATGAATAGCAGATTTATTTGTAATTTATAATCCGGTGACTTTAATATAAAGACACTATTCAAAAAAGCTGACGTTTTAGTAATTAATAATACTAACACAATCTCGTGACAAATCGCTTCCTCATGCAGTTTTAGAATATGAACTTTATATGTTTTTAATTTCAATGTTTTAGAATATGAACTTTATACTATGTACCTAAGTTTTTAAATGTTATGTATGTGCATATTATACGTATGTGTGTTTTAATATTATTTCCCCTTTTTACCTTATGGAAAATGATTCTGAGAACAATTCGTATATGCACGGGTTGATATGTCATTGATAGTTCTGTAGTAAATGATAAAAACGAAGTTTAATAACATTTTGCCCAAATTCAAATTACAAATCATCTGTTTTAACTTAGCAAATTATCTTGCTTTTGATTTTTTATTTAATTGTGCAGAATTGATTCACGCGTAATGACATCATTTTCAGACCCACTTTAAATGTATTATTAATAATAACGGGTATTTACTAGTGTGAAAAATAATACATGCTAGCCTACCATGATTTATGTTTAAGTATATGAGCTTTATTTGATTTTATCAACATTTTAAGCTATATTTATTTAATGCTCGTTTTATTATTTATCAAAATTAATAAATCGTATTTTATGCATTTTTTATTTTCATAATTTCTGGTATAATAATTGCCTTCAACAGGTTTTGATGTTAAATTCATTTTATTCTTTTACGAATTTTTCAGGTGTAAGAGAATAGAAATCAATTTTGTAAACTTTCAGCTATTAGAAAATTAATATTTATCTGAAATATTTCAATAAAAACAGAACCAAAGAGAAACAAACACTTGAATATCAGAAACAACATAGATAAGTTTAATTAAAAGTTTTAAGTTACAGCCCATATCGTATTTTTTATTCTCTAAGTATGAAGATTATAACGAAAACAAGGGATTTCAGTACTTATAAAATACGTTTAAAATTCGTTTTCAATAACAACTATAAGGTATCATTTACAGAGTGTATAAGAGTTTTATTTGTATACAATTTAATAATTTTTTTTTTCAAGTTTTAAGAATTTATTGAGTGCGCCAAAAGTGCACCTTATCATAATTATTGCTTTTTTGTACAAAATAAATTCCTCAATCTCAGCAATCGTATAAATTTGCGTTTTAGATAATGCTGATAATCCCAGCATATAAGACAAAAATGAATTATAGGTTTCTATTAGACACATTGATGATCGAATTTTTCGTCATCAGTTGTATAAGGATTTAAAACCTAAAAATAATCCTTTTCGCGTTAAAATCACTTTAACTTTTTTCCTAATGAAACTTACTTCCAGTTACATAATTTCGATAAACAAGCGTTTTCAAACAAACAAAAATAACGACACACTCTCTCTTCTTGGAGGAACGTCCAACAGTAAAGATTGGAAGATCAAAAGTTCTTATTTTGAAATTTTTCATGAATTGAAATATATTCGATTGCAGGGAGGACGAAGAATATACTTAACACCTTATTCCACAATGTAATTACTAAAATAATTAATATATTTAATTTACTTCAACCAAATAGCATTTATTTTTTCGTTATCATTCGCTGTTGATTTGCCCTTATTTCATAGTATGTATAAGGAGGCACTATTTCTGATCAGAACATTGATAATAGTGCTTAACCGCTTTAATATGTTAGGTAGGTCTACTTTGTCACCTAAAACAACTATTGCCTCTAACAATTGTGCTAAACTTACTATCATACTAGCTCTTGGTAAAATCCTTACATATTACCTTATTATACCTTTATAATACCTTATTATTATTATACCTTATATGCTCTATGTATAAACCATGTTAAAAATTAACCAAATCATTTGACTTTATTCGAATCATCTCGTGGCCCACTCTGTATATTGAAAAGTAATCACATGGACATGCGTAAAAACGAATATACAGTTTTAATCTGTTTCTATGTTATTTTTGGTAATGTATAGGTATTACCCTGGGAGCTATAGACTTCATTCAGAGAAAAAACAAAAACGAGCATTGATTTCACTGCAAGGAGTGGCGATGAGAAAATATTTTTCCCTGTTTGCACTGAACATTTATCAACTTCAATTTTTCCTTTTTCTTCAATTGTATAATTTTACACAGAAATTTTTCAAAATATCCGTCAAGTTTCTGATTGTAATAAATGTGCAGTCTACTAAATATCATCAAAATCTAACAACACGTCCGTAAGTTACAGTCGAACAAATAAACGTGTATAGAAAAATACCTACAAATGAAATGCAAAATCGTCTAATAAAATCATAGACCTCTCTACGCTCGGTTAATAAATACAAAAATTCCTATTGGTGAAAGCTGTTAGTACATAATAATGCGACTTATACGATGCTTACATAAAAAAAATTCCCCGTAGCATTTTACATGAATTATTAAAAAAAAAAAAAAAAAATTAAAAAAAATTTAAATAAAAAAATAAATTATTTTTTAACATGAATTGATTTTGTATCAAAAAAAAGTTTTCTGTTTTAACGAAATTTTCAATTAATTGATTTTGTACTAGATATTTTAAAATTTAATATCGATTTAAATTATTTTCATTTGAAATAGTATATCTTTGTGTACAATATATTGCACAAACGTAAACGGCTTCGTGTTCATTAACTGTGATATTTCAATGCGAATTATATTTTAGCCACTCGGTTAATACAATAACGTAAAATGTTTGTAAGATAAAATTTAAATAAAGAAACACTTAAAGGTTTGATTGAAATAAACAATTTTATGTGGCGATACTAGTGTAATAAATTTTTTGGCATTTTGGCCTTCGGTGACTTTTAACTAACCCGTGGTCAATACTTCACTTTCGTATTTTTCCCATTATACAGTGTCTGATGCATTTACTCAAAGTTCCTTACCGTCTCTTGAACGAAGGACATGATTGAGCTCCATTTTGATAGTTTAATATCGACTTCTCTATTTTGTTTCGTTCAAGCAAGATTTTAAAATTAAAGACACATCTTTCTCTCATCAGGCTGGAGGAGGAGACGGAATATCCATTTTGATAAAAGGCGAATGCATGATTTAAGATATCTTAATATTAGAAAGACTCGTTATACCAAATAAATATAATTCAAGAGTGTGCCTGATATCCGTATCAGCGGATATCCGCCTGAGAAAAGCTTTTCAGTGAATTTTAAACGGTTCTTTTGCATTATTAAGTTTTATTATTAAGTTTACACATGTGGATATCGGGCATACACCTGAATTATGTATATTTGGTATAACGAGTTTTTGACAGACTCTCCTTGCCCGAGACACAAACAATTCCCAACCTAATATCCACAACTTAACCAAATAGTTTCATAGATACTCGATTTTAAAAATTCTAAATCTATTTGATAATATAATGACATTGTCGGTTTGTAAAATAAACATTATCATCGTTTATTTATAGTGCTAATATCTATCAAAAATTATTATTATCGTTTACAGACTTTTTCGTTTTGTTGATATTTATTTATTTTTCTAAAAGTACTGTTTCTATTGAAAACATTAAACCTATTTCTTTTGTATATATATTTTTTATATTTTGCACATAAAAAAAGTACACACAGTTATATAATACACCCATTTACATAAATATGTGTGGATTATAGTTATTTGCATGATATTATTACTACATGCATACAAAGTTAATACTAAACAATCCGATAATCTCTAGCATTAAACACTCGCTTCTGTATGTCTGTTATATAAATTGTCTCTAATAATGCTAAAAATTTTGTATAAATATTTATCTTATGTAGAATATCTTGGATGATTATTCTACACATGCATTCCTAATACAATATATACATTTATTCATACATATACAAACATATTAATAGAAAATTCCTTTTCATCCGTTTTGAAAAACTTACATAGAAAATGTTTAATTATGTTATAAAAATGTATTAAAAATTTTTTACACATACATTACCTTTATTATTCTATTATGAATGATTTTATCATTGGCATGTTTAACCTCTGAATCAAGTTTCAATTTTCCAAATAAAGTTTGTGTATTTTCTAAAAAAGTGGCTTTTCTAAAACTCTAAATGAAGGTGTACGAAGTCCCCCGAGACGTACGCAAATAGAGATATGCAATATTTTTGTTAAAACATTTTTTCCATTAAATATTTGCACCCATAAACATACCAAACAATTGATAAATATAATAAAACTTTTCATATGGCCTAATTTGAATTAGTTTAACAATTTTGTACTCATGGATAATTATGAAGAGTGGGCCTTTAAAATAGCCTGTAAAATTTTCGACAGATTACAGGCTAAGACCCAGGCAGGAATATATGGCCAACACTAATTAACGTTTTGTTCCACGAAAACACTATATTAAAGTTTCTACATATATTTAGCGGAAGTTGTTATTTTCAGCTTAGTCTTGCGCATTTAGCCTAGGTCTTGCATGATTATCGCCTCGGTCGAGCTTGTTAAGTCTTAGACTTTTTCTTGATGACGAGGACCAAGACAAATTTTACTCATCACTAGACGTTCGTTTATTGTTGTTGTTGTTGTTGTTATAAGGGCCTTGAAAAAGATGTGCAAAAACTATATTTTTCCAAACAAAACGATCTTCCAACTTCAATAACAAAAAAAAACTTAAACTTTACACACTTTTCAGAAGTTTTGAACACGAAGAAGTTGGTAAATATCTATTTAAGATCTATCTAGCTAAGATATCTTTTTAAGATCTATCTAAAACGGGATTGTTGAGAAAATTATACGCTTGTTGCGCATAACATATATATATATATATATATATATATATATATATATATATATATATATATATATATATATATATATATATATATATATATATATATATATATATATATATATATATATATATATATATATATATATATATATATATATATATATATATGTTATGCGCAACAAGCGTATAATTTTCTCAACAATCTCGTTTTAGATAGATCTTAAATAGATATCTTAGCTATGGTCTTTTATGCATAAAAATGACCGACAAATCTACCAATTTAATTTTCCACATATATATTTCCAGCAGAAAGTTTACTGTTTAATTTCATCACCGGACAAATTAATGTTACTGCACTGATTGAATGTATTTTGTTTCTGATATTTGAAGATTCCAATACAGACTTCTATAGCACCTCATTCTTGTGTTTATATATAAAACTGATTTTATATTTGTTGTATCCTATTGTACGCCTTGACTTTGTGACATACTGTATAACTCGCATTATTTAATTTGAAAATTTATAACCCAAACACATGATTTTCAGTAAGTATATTTTAAATAAATTTATAATATGAATAATTTAAAATTTGCAGACCAAAACTGTATATCCTGATGATAAAAACATGAAGTAATATGTATATATTTAATGTATATAACATATATTTATATAATATAGGATATGCACTACGAAAACATAGATTTAATGACAAATAACCCTATTAACAAAATGAAGCTATTTTAGTAGTGATAAGTATCATCATTCCTAGTTGAATACCTCGTTGGTTATTCCTCATCTGTGTATCCATTAATTTTGTACGAAATATCCGGTATGTTATTGTGAATCTAACCAAATAGCTTTGGCTCTGGGTAACTACAATGTATACACATTGCATCCTTATAGTATAGAATGTATTTTGGATATATTTTTTATTTTTTTATTTTGGAAAAATTCTAATTTTTCCACTTCGGAGCAAAAAACTTTTGTATATCAATAATTTGTAATAATTTCTTGCATTAAATATTTGAATATTTTTTCGTAAAAACTTCATCAACAGTTATTATGGAAGATAATTAAGATAAAAAAGTTATGAAGTGAAGGTAGTGGAAGACGGTGACAGTATAGTCGAAAATTTGAGGAAGTGTGGAAGTTTCATTTCTTATTTTATACCACTGCTTTTACCTAGCCTTAAAGCAAATTAATTTGAGACAATAACGATAAATTTGCTTGGACTACTATATTCTGATAAAAAATTAGGAAATGGTATCAAAATAATGCGATATTTCTGTTTTTTTAACCTACTTGAAAAAAAAGGTGTGTCAATTTGACATTGTATAAATTTTTGTTATTTGCGTATAACTTCGTCGTTTATAAACCGATTTTGGTGAAACTTGTTTTTCCTAGGATGGAAAATCACAAAAGGTACAATGATAAGGAAACCAGGATCTGATATCCCAAAGGAGAGAGAAGGGGCATTAACAATTTTTAAAGATAAAACTTCATCCAAACGAAAAATTTGATGCAGTCTTCAAAAAACTGAGCTAAAGAGTAAATCATAATTTCAAGTAAAAACTTCTTTCCGTATGGCCAATTATCATTCAAAGACATATTATTTAAGCTAAGAAATTGATTGGTTGGAGTCGACTGAGAAAGGTATTTGGTCAATGTTCGCATTTAACGTGATAATAAGTGGTATTAGGTATAAGTATTAGTAGGCCCAAGAAACGCCCATAGTCGTTGAATGTCGGCAAATAATGAACATCGGTTAAATTGGATAAAACGAGTTGCAATAATGCATTAGAATTACGTGATTTTTAATTGATTTCTTAAAAACACACGTATAGCCATATTCGCATAACAAGTAACATTCAGTTTTCTAATTCATTATTATATTCGTTTTATCAAAGACTGTGGATGCCCATTCTTCGACAATATTCAACAGTTATATCCATTTCTTGGCCACTACTGGAAATTACTTGAAATGTAGACAAAAATCAGCTATAGCCGACTGGAAGTCTGGGTAAGTAATACGGTTTTTTGATTACACAAAAATAATACTTAAGAGCTTGTACGGATTACAAACATTCTTATATCATAGTGATCTAATATTAAAGAAGAATTATTTTCTCCCGTCGATCATCATGTACATGGATGGGCTGGGCTGCATGTTGGTATAGTTTCATCTATTTTGTGGTTTGTTCATTGGGTTTAATGGTTTTCGGTCTATATAGTATACATATATATACCTCTGATGTATATGGTTAACAACGTGGGATGTGTGTTTCTATGTATATTCTCTACAATTGTATAATTCTCGATCTAAACATATATACACATATTTACCTCTAAGTTACATGACCATTTTGTATCGTTAACGTGTATCGTATGCCCGCTGTTAGTGTTTATTGTTATAGTTTTGGTAGATACTAGGCGAGGAAATATATCCAAAAATAACTATATTCTGGGTATAAAGGTCGAGTGAATATAAATGGGTTTTGAATCGAATCGAAATTCAATTATGAATTTAACTTTCAATACTCAATTGAATCCTTTTTGCTCTTTGAGAATTATTAAAATTTGTATATATAAATGTATAATACAATTTGAAATTTCTGAAAAAAAGAATTCATTTATAATATCGCATAAGAATTGTTGAAAAGTCCTTAAATATATCAGAATGTAGAATTGACATTTGTGAAAAAAAATTTATGAATTCGGGTAAGTTGGTTTATTATTTTATAAACAAAAAATAAAAATTAACCGAAATTTATACTGAAGTCTTGAGGTTACTTTGGGTCAAAAAAGGGTCCGAAAATTGATATGTATGTTTATGTGTCTGTAGTCTGCCAAACTAAAAGAGCTACAATCAGATAATTTTATATTTACCTTTCTTATGATCCAAAGATGAGAAAATAAGCATTTTGTCAAAATTCACTACGAATATTCGGTTACTTTATTTTAGTGATTTTGAGATTTATAACGTTTTTCTGAAAAATGGCCCAATCTTCACAATTAAAATATTTAGTAAGCATTTTAAACTCTAGATCTTTTATCTGAATGATTTATAAAGGAGATTGGATTAAGGGGAAACATTCAATCTGTCATATTTACCTAATATATAATATTGTCCAAACTTTAATTCAATTATTTATTATTTTTTTGTATTAATAGTTTTGTTTTAATTACAAAACAAAAAATAAAAAAAATTATTATAAAGAAATATTTCTTGTAAAAGAGCGTGAAAAATTTCAAAAAAGTTCCTAGCCCGTAGGTAATTGACGCGTAACAAACTTTAAACTAAAATTAATATGCTCCGACATATTTAATATATGTCGAGTATATATTTCCTGGGCTATATATAAAACTAGGTTTGTTGTTTAGTATAATGTAAGATAGAGTAGCGACCGCCATCTGTTTTATTGCTGATGTGATATTCATATCATTTGTATTGTACTGTTTTTGGTACACTTTGTGTGTTATATTCGTAGGCTTTTAGTTTTTGAAATTATATACTCATTGTAATTCATTATTGTTGTGTTATAATGTCTACCTTTGTTGTTCTGGTCGATGTGTTTGCCAACTTCAAATCAAATATTAACACATTGTTTTGTTCGATCAATCCTGCCGACAAATTATTTTGTTTTGCGTAATTCTTGTAGCATATAATAATGTTTACTAGCCATGGGAGTATAACGCCATTTTGAAGTGGCATTAATTGTTATATTAAATACTAATTTTGTTTACAGTCTTTAAATTTGACTTACAGTAAGACTATGTAAAATAATTTTCAAAATTTTTTTTTTAATTTTTGATCAATACCTAGACAGGCAACCCTTAATACGTATCTTTCACTCTCGTAGTGTCAACATGAACTCTTGCCTATAGCTCCTTTAAGAAAATGCACGAGCTCATATTAAGTTTAAAAGTTTTCCTATCATCGCTGACAATTTTAAATCAATGCAAACTTCGTGGCTTACGGAGAGATGCCTATTTGTCCTAATAATGCCGTTTAATTTCTTATTTTTAAAAAGCGCATCTTTCTAGCATGTATAGAAGAAAAAAAATAGTTATTTGGAGATTTTCAAAACATTGGATGAAAGTTTCGCAAAATTTAACGCCCTGAATGCGATAAATATTTCGGTGAAACAATCATACATTGATAGATTGATAAATACCTACAAACGAAATCTAAAATTATCAAGTATGATATAATAAAATATTTGTCAATTCAAACAATTTCAAAAGCTTATTAATAAAATTACTTTGAAAACTATCTTGGACAAAGTTATAACAATTAGTAGCAAAATTGTTACATTATTCGACCTAAGGGTAAGTAGTCTCTTTACGTATAACAAAAAGGACATAATAGATATATTTCTTAAAGCCTCCAATATACTTTACAAATGAGTGTGTTAATCCTTGTTTATTTCAAAGAAAATTAATATAATGTTAGACCTTGAAACAAAAACTTGCATGTTACATATTTTAACTAATAATTTACATTCTAAATAACATGTGATGTATATATACGTAATGTCTATATTTTGTTCGATATATATCTTTCGTCGTTGTTCCACGAGAAGGTTGGGATAATAAGTGGAACGGGAATGAGGCAAAGATGTAAAAACACTATATCTAAGTTTATACTTTCATTCCCATTAAATTCAAAAACACCTTCTGTTATAGTTGGGTGAAAGTTTGTGGGTTTTATATAACTTGTTCCATATTTAGAAAATGTTTTTAACCTTTCTACAATAAAGTGCGGTTATTTACTGTATAAAACTACTGTTAAAAATTATCAAGGCCTGGATTATACGCTAAACGCTTATGAGTAGTTTGGGAAACGGTTTTTCTGTAAGACTGTCAATTTTGTCAGTTATAAATCATACGTTCATATTATAAATTACGTTTTTCTTAGAATCAGTCCTGCACGTCAGGTTTTATATATATAAGGTATTACTATGTTAAAATGTAGATGTTGAGAATTGCCAGAACGTTGCTTCTGTACTTTGCTTACTATGGTTCATCACTATGAAAAACAGCGATACTTCAGAAATGCCGACAGAAGTATAAACTTGAACAATAAAATTATTATGTTTGATGTTTGTCTCATTAAAAATTATCAAATGATAAGAAATAATCTGAAATTGTAAATAATTTCTAATAAATGTAAACAAAAATATTGAATTTGAACCGAGGTCCATTCATAACAAAAGCAACTATGTTGGTCAAAGCTCGCTGGCTATTACTACTATTAAAAATATTTAATATATGGAGATGCATAATGTAAAAATTTTTTGGATAAATATAAAAAAAAAAAAATAAGTAAATAAATTACAATTTATACGAATCTAGAAGATTTCGAGGCGAGGAACGTTGAATTTAAAAGCTGCTATGATAGTCATATTACTGATGCTGCTTGAAATATATATAATTTATTTTATGTACTTACCAATATATGGTGTTGTCATAACATTGTAGCCAGTTCAATGGTTTTTTCCCGTCAAAATAACGGAAGGCGGAAAATAATATCGAGAAACGAAATAATCAAAATCAGAGAAAATTTCATCAGGATTTTGATTTATTTATAAGCATCAATCAAAATCACGCACAACACGACATAGAGGGAACAACACGAATGTATTGATTCGATACTCGAATTGATAAAGTACTAAGTACTGCAATATTCACTCTAAATCTGCAAAATGAACTGTTTAAGAACTTTACAGCTGGTTGAAAATAGCACCAAACCATTATGATAATCTAAAAAAATGTAGGCATTGGTAATCATTTGAAAATTTTATTGTAAACAACAATTTTGTTTACAACATGGAGTAAAAGTGACCTATTATAATTTATCTTGTAAATATGATTGATTTAACTTTCTCCATATAATAAATATCATCCAAAAAAAGTTAGTTGTAAGCTAAACTTTTGTGTCGAATCTAAACACATTTCCTATTCCCCAGGGATTCGTTTAATAGACTGTCGGACAATTCAGCATCACTTTGCAGATTCAAACGACCATTTAGTTTTATTATTTTAGCCCTTGTAATGTTCATTTGAAATTTTTCGTCAGTAGTGTAGACAAAATATTTTCTAACACATAATTATATTTATTACATTCTAGCGTTATAATAAGAGGCACATATAATAGTAATTCAATATGTATAATAGGGTACGCACCGTACGCACCTCGATTCCATATATAGTTCATCTAAAACATTACAATAGTTATAAAATATACGTACATACCCCTACACACGTTTTCACTATTCGCTTGTACGAATATAATAATATACTGTTTACTTTGATCAATTGGAAAAATAATATTGTTGAGGATCCAATATTGTTCAAAACTTCCATTAGTAACCTACGATAAAAGCGGTTTATGTAGAAAATTTTAGAATAATATTTATTGAGTATTGCATACCGGACTTGTTCAAGATAATTTATATTAAAAATAAGACTCCAAATCCAAGAATCCAAATCTGTAATTTGCTTACGTCACTAATAGTTTGGATGTTTATGAACAAATATTCGCAAATTGATAAATCAATATTTTATCCATACTAATATTATAACGAGAAAAATTATTAAAGTATTTTTGTATGTAACGAATAAACTTAAAAACTACTGGAGTCATTGAATAATTCTTTCATTGTTGGGAAGCTACACTATCCCAGGGTGACATAAGCTACTATTCATCCCTGTATTCCCACGACAATATATTAGTCCGCTAGTCATTTAATAAAGAAATAAATTTTAATTCAAAAATCAAAACTCGTATTACAGTTTTTAACGTTATGTTCATTATTCAATATTATAATACCAATAACAGATTTTTAAAACATACAAGTCATCATTTGTATGTAGTCGAGTTTGGTTAACTATAATCTCGGTGTTAGGCTTACACTTTGAAATGGTCAGTGAGTTACTGAGATCTATACATTCACTGGGCTCAACGTTTCTTCTAATGTGATTTAAGAGACATGTTAGACTTTAAAGATATAGAATGCTTTACATAGTTTTGTCCGCTGTTTCTTTTACCTTTTCTATTTACCTTGGTGACAGATTGCTACATGATATCTTCTAATTTTCATATTATGTAACTCGGCTTTAAAAGCTATTATTAGTAAATTTAGCTCATCTTGGCGTTTTAATGTTTTTTTTTTGTTTCTAATGATGAAATTTTAAATTTTTCCTTTAGAATTTTATTTGTTAAGCAACATGAATAATAATATGCGTCAGTTTATGAAAAAGTTTAGGAAGAAGATGTGTAATTTTGAAAAAAATGCACATTTTTGTTTTTGAAATTTTTACAAACCTCTCTGATGTTTTCTAGGTTTTTAAACCATAGAGAACCTAAATGACTGACCTTTCTCATTTGCGAAACTAAATTAGCCTATAGGATCTAAAATAGCTTAATAGTTACATAATTTCAGGACACTATCCGTTTTTTGTCGACCAAACAACGAAAATAGTCTATTTAAGTGAGGCTGTGAGCACTTATAACAAATGTTTGATTTTGTTTTCAAAGTTTTCACTAAATTTCTCAAGTATTTTATAGAAGTCGGTAGTAGCGTTAAAATAATAAACATATTCTATTAAAGTTATTTAAAAAAAACTATGGAAGTAATTTTTCGATGATATACAACGTTAAAAAAAACAACTGTAACTTTCTTCGATAACAATTTTTTGTTTTGTTTTATAATGTTCGTTATACAATTTGAAATAACGCCTTTTTATACAATTTATTTTTCCTATTATTTCTATTTATTTTAGTCGTCAACAATCAATTTGTAAAATACATTGACAATATATTTATTCAAAAAGATAAAATCATTTTCTATATTCCTTTTATTTTTATTTCTTTTTGTTCCTAATTGAATGTTATTTTTTGGACAAACATATCCGGTTTATTATTGTCACAAATTACAGTAGGTATACATACAAAAAATAAATAAAATAAATAAACCAACATAAAAAAACATCAATATATAAAAAAAATCGGACATATTATTTTTTCGAATATCAATTAATTTATCGTTGAAGAGGAAACATGAAAAATTTTGACGTCAGTAGAAATTTTTGAATGAAATGTAATTCAAAACATTATTTGATAAGAAAATTTTATATTTTTAAAATCAGTATTTAAAGATAAAATCATAAAACTAATATTGAGAAAATTTATCGACATTTAAACAAAGTTTTTCACTGTATTATTTTGATATTTTTCGAAAAGGGTCACTATAATTTTAAATAAAAGTTGGGTTAGTGAAAAATAAACCCTACTAGAATCACCACAGATTTCTATATGATCAAAGAAACATTATACAATAATAAAATAAAATAATTATGGAATCAATACATTATTATTATTTTTAATACAGAAAATAAAAATATTCTAGAGAAACCACATAAATCAAATTACTTTAGAATATATTGTATTGCAAATAGAACAAACATATGCAGGTGTCTCGTAACAACTAATTAACATCAGTATGTAACTAATTAACACAATCAGTGGAATTAGACATATATTATATAATATAATTCAGTACCGCATATATAGTTTAATACGTGACTAACGTTATTTTGTAGTTTATGTCTTAGCGTTCCTTAAACAGTGCAGAGTTGAGCTTGCTTTTTATACCCTGCTTATAGATAAAATAATGATATTATATTCAATTTTGACAGAATTTGGTTGACTTTAAAATCTTACTGAACGGCATCATACGTAGCATATGGAAGAAGAATCTGAATCGATTGGTGCGACGCATGTGGTTAAATGTGTGTAATAAAACATTCGTTTAGCTATTGGACTTGACATAAATCATATTAAAATGTATGTAAATTTAAAGTGTTGTGTCTTTCATTGAATGGAAAGTGGAAGAAATAAAAGTAAATTTCAGTTATCCAACACGAAGTTTTGAGCAATTTAGAAAATAACAAAAAGTCAGTTATTTATAGGAAAAGTCAGTAGCTTAGAATTCTGACAATACGCTGTTAGTTTTTTTTAGTTTTAATTTTTGTATCTTCAAAATATTCCTATTTGTTTTTGATTTTGTAATTATTCCACATCTGTAGAGGTTACATGTGTCCAATGGTCCCTTAAAATTCAAGTATAATGCAACACGCGTCGAAGATAGAAGGTATGCTATTTTGACAATTAATGGAACAATTAAATCACTCTTTGTGGGAAATTATGTATGTTGAACAAATAAAAACTAAAATAAATAATTGGTTTAATCAAATTCAATATTTATATTATCCCGATTACCATAATTAAAAACTGACCCTACTTAACCTGAATTTTTTTCTATTTACTTAATTAATTATATTATAAATAATTTCAAAATTAATTTAGTCAGAAAATGAAAACAGCACTACCGGTATAGTATTACATTTTTATTCTTTAATACATAAATAATATCATAATATAAATAATACTGTTTAAAAATTCTGGGGTAAATATCTTTTTGCACGACATTTGTAAATTAAGTATTTTAAACTTGTTATACAAAACTCCGGTTATTTAAACCAATGTAGAAATGAATGATTTAAGCCTATATCAGTATACGAACTGAGATTAACAAAAACCATTTTCTATAACACTATTTTCATTTTCTCAAATAATTTAATTTAATTTTATTAATTAATTTAGTAAATGATGAAAATATATATTAAAATATTTGATAACGGATCAAAGTGTCTAAAAAAGAAAATACAAAAGTAAATTATTTCGTTCTAAAAGTATTTCAATAGGTGTGCGTGAGTATTTCGTATATAAAATTTATTCAGCTTCATTAGGTTATTTTTCAATGTATTAAGACGCACGCTTGTACTTACCAAGAAATGAATTACCATTCAACTTTCATGTATGTGCACCCACTTGAAAATATCGGATTACCTTGAAAATTTGCACACTAGTCCAATACAATATAATACAAAAATTCCATAAGTTTGTACTAGTATGTCGGGCAGACTATCCAAGATAACATTAAAATAAAAACTGGTTTTGTAAAAAATAGCTGCTCATAACTATACAAGATCCAGCCAAACATTGCTGAGACTTTTTCCATTCTCATTTCCAAAGATTGAAAAAGCAATTTTTCTACTTTATTAGACGATATTACATTGATTGAATTGCAAAATTTGAAGTATATAGGACCAAGGAATCACGTTGTCCCATATAAACTTTACAGCCTTTTTCACCTTTCTATGGGTTGAATTAAAAAAATTATTTCTTATCAGAAATCCGGTACATGATTTTTCATAAAATAAACAAATAGTTCACGTTTCCCTACAGGAAAGAATTTCCCCATTTGTTGAAAACACTTTCATCGATTGCAAAAAATCTTCCTTGTTTGCGTAGAAAAAAGTTTATGTTTTTACTGATCTATCCTATTTGAAAAACGGAAGGAAAAAACAAATTTTCACTAATCATTTCATATCGAATGCAAAAAGCCGAGTCTCTCTATCATGCATATTATTTATAATTCGAATCCAGGTAGCGCCAGTGTGATTGATTCCAATTAACGGCGGTTGATCACACTGGTGTCGCTTGGATAAGAGCGAAGTAACCGCCTTCGCCAATTCATAAAATGCAATTGTATGAAATAATATCGGATGTAGTTTAAACAAATTAAGATTTAAAATTAATGATTCGGGTGTCCTCTGTTATAGATGTATATCTATGAAGATCGGAGTTTTATGCCTATTATTTTTATTACAACGCGACACAAAATTTTTATATGTAAAGATAGATATGAGTAAAAAATATATAAGAAAATTAGCTATTTATAAGTGAAAAAAAAAAAAAGAATAGCCCAGGACAAACGATTTTTTGTAAAACATCATATAGAATATTGAGTAAATTTGTCAAATGCACTTATATGATATAATTTTCAATAGAACCTTTATATATTTTAATAATTTACAATATATTGTAAGTTTTACGAAATTTTTTACAAAGACTGGATCATTAAACTTTTTTTTTAATATAAAAGTTATTGTTGACAGTTGAACAGAAGCTGGAGGTGTTACATATTTGCGACAAAAGCCAAAAATTATATTTGCTAGAAGCTCTGGAAATAAATAAATTAAATTAAATCACAAATTTTACAATTTTAATTAAACAAATAGACGTTTCAATCTACCCAATACTAAATTTAAAATTATAAATATCGGAAGAATATTTATCAACTCCACCCACAGTTCCTTGATTCACAATAATCTTACCTATATATTTCCTAAATAAAAGAATACTTATTCATAGCTTTATAATGACCTTATAAGTCGAAAGTGCACTCATAATTTCAAAAAATTTTAAAATTAAAATTATACAAAGTTAATACTTTCGATTATTTTATAAATATGAAAGTATTTACAAAATTTTAATTGTTAGTATCAAAATAATGTTTTTTGTCTACAATAATGTTCTTTGTCTACAAAAAAAAAATTATAATTTTACCTACATGATTCCCCAGAAATTCCTCACAATTTATCATCATTCCGTATATAACTTTACACGCTCTTAAAATACACTAAAAACAAAATAAACAAATCATTATACAATTTACCAGATAATTTCAGTTGTATAAATTTTTTAAAGTAAATATATAAAAAATATTCTAACATACACATGAAAGTTCATTAACGCCAGCTGGTACAAAAATAATAAATAATCTATAAATAAACAAAATTAAAAAGTAAAATATAAAATATAAAAAAATAAAAAATAACTGTGCATTTAAAAATGCATGGTAAATTGCTTTCAATTAACACTAATTAATTTTTATTTAAAAAAATATATATACATATTTGAATTTAAATGTTTACAATTTTATTTTTGTCTTTTAAGTGAATTACTTTTTTTAATTATCCACTTTATAAACAACCACACCTTCTTCATAGTTTTTTTCGAGTTGTATCAACCGATAGTTGAGTCTGTTCGTTATAGTAAAAAAAATTTATTTTTTCGCATTTTTTATAATTTTGTTCCTATATATACAGAAAAGCTTGTAATCTATATATTAATACGTGAAGCAAAAACTTTGTAACCCTTTTTACAAAAGGTTTAAAAAGAGGACTGAAGAATGCTAATGCATTAGAAGACTGGAGAATACTAATATTTTTTTATGCTTAGGAAATACATCAAATCAATAAAAATGCATTATACACACTATGACACACTCATATATAAGAAAGATGTCGTTTAAATTACGCACACTTCCTTATACACCCATATATACTCTTATGTTTTACATACTGTTTTGTTTAAAGGCAGATATATATATATATATATATATATATATATATATATATATATATATATATATATATATATATATATATATATATATATATATATATATATATATATATATATATATATATATATATATATATATATATATATATATATATATATATATATATATATATATATATATATATATATATATATATATATATATATATATATATATATATATATATATATATATATTTATATAAATATATATATACAATAACGGACTCTAGTTAACTTTATTTTTATTTTTTTATTTAAGTCTCTGTTCAACTTTTTTCAACTACTAAAGTTATATAGTGACTAAGTAGAGTAAATCGGTGCAGTAATTTATATTGTAATTTTGATGAAATTGATTTATTGAATACATACTATAAAAGCTCCTAGAAATCACCTAATTTTAGTACTTATATTATATTATAAAAGTTATTTTTTCACATTACTCTGTCAGCGTTATTTCACGGCAGCATAATGACTCACTTACAAATAGTTACAAATTGCCATTTAATTTAATTTTAAATTTTGAATACTTTTCTTTGAATTAAATTTTTGATAATTTGCTTGCTTGACTAGTAAATATAGCTCCATATTAGTTATAAGAACTATGTTCGATTTTCGAAAAACAATCGTTATATTTTATTTTATTGCTAAAAAATTTAAACTGCAACATTATTATTATTTTAAAGAAATGTCGAAAATTCATTTTCACATCTAATAAAGACTCGATAATTTCTGTTTACATTTCAATGTCGATATCTACAAAGCCTTGTATACTATTTTGCGTGAGTTTTACATCAGTCATGTAAATCGAATATTCTGGAAATTTTGGATTAAAAATCATCGCAATCTAACCGTTAATTATAGCTGTCAAAATTCCATAAAAATTACCAGCAAATTCACATTTTTAAATAAAGAAAAATGCACACAGCCTAGTGTTTCTCATCCTTCTTTTAACAACTAACAGTTGCTAACAGTTCACAATATTCCGACAGGAATATTTCAATCATATTGTAAAAAATAAAATCGGTTAAACATTTTAATAATTCATAAACTTGTTTTAAATGAATAGAATAATTTCGTTTAAATCAAAAATTATGAAATACGAAAATCATTTTAAATATTTACCAATTTTAGTAATTATAATTTAACAAAACTATTAATTTATTCAAAACATAATTTCCTGTGTCTTTTAAAACCATACCTTGTGATATCTAAAATTAGGATTTTCTTATTTAACCCACATTTTCATATCGTGGGGTGAAGTTTGTGTTACATTTTCTTATTTCCTCTTTTGAATTAACGGATAGAATACCGAGTGAAATAAGTTAATTTATTTATATAACAAATGTAAAATATGTACGATAAAAAATCAATTTAATAAAATTAAAAATTTACTTCGAAATATTTTATAAAATATAATCTTATTATTTCAAAAGGGAACACAACGACTTTATTCTATTTATAAGATATAAAAAAAATAATTCTTATCTTGTTTGATTTTATGTATTTATTCTTGAATAATGTAATATGAATTCATGGAATAATAATGAGTTTTTGATTTATTTTGAGAAAAAAATGAGTGATATATATTTCTTAACATTATTTATTAAAAAAATTTAATTTTTAAATTGTGTTTAATGAATTTCAACCAACAGCATTTATCTTCAGAAAATTATGAATTCATAAATTTTGAGTATCTTCTAATTCTCGAAATTATTTGTATATTCTAACGGTACGTGCAGTATAGTTTTTCGTATAATAATCTACTTCCTCCGATTATACCATCAATCTATTCATGTAACCCTTATTCTCCGATTGAATAGATTTTGTGAATTAATTACACCTTGAATAATGAATTTTGTTATCTTGTGATTATTTATAAACTTAAAAGGGTGGTCTTGCGTTGTCCATTGAACCCAATTAGCCAATGTTGCTCATTTTAAAGTTGGTCTTACTTTTAAGAACTTGAATACACCACCAAAATTTCAACTCGCTATCGTTTCTCTTCGAATATGCACCAACTTGTTTTAAATTTATATTTTTAAAAAAATCAACTAGATATTGTTATTAGGCTAGATATATAGCTCGCAAACCTGAAATTCGTGTTCAATGGTTTACAAAACTATGAAGGATGAGAAAATCAAAATTTTCCCCTGATCTAGCAAACATTTCTAGCAAAGTATATAAATGCGTAAAGTCTAAAAAAGCAATACACATGAGTAATTAAAAAAATTAAGTTTACTTTAATTTTGTATAGAATAGGGTTGTTGAAAAACGCTTCTTTTCTGAGATGTAGGCCAAAAACTGAAAAAGGAGTCAAAATTTGCTCGAAAAGTTACCAGATAAAAGGTTCCGAGCGAATTTTTGGGTTTTGTATGGAAGTTGAGAAAAACAAAACTATAGCAAAACTTACGTATGAACTCTAATTATTTTTCTAATATATCCAGCCTATTTGACTCATTTATTTTTTTGAGTATAAAAGTTTCAGAAAAAATTTTTTTGGATATAAGATTATTCTAAATTACATAAAAAATAAATTCATAAATTTTTCGCAGCTTTTGCGTGATGAATTATTTTATAAATATTAATTTGTATCATTTTGTACATTTTCATGTGATGGTATCATGTTTAACGTAAATTTTAATTTTATATATGCTATACCACCTTACCATCCATGTATGTTATTCGTACATATTATATATACTTCTACCTACGTTCTACCTTCTATTAACTAATGTTTAATGTGTTCCTGTTGTATATACCTACCTAGTTAGTTATATGAACATGAACAAACTAATGGGTAAGAGTAATAAAAATATCTCATCTTCATTAAAATAGACATTTGTTATGTTTTGTACATCCATATTGTATATCTAAGTATATACAATACAGTAAAAATTTACAGTTAAACCATGTAACTAATATATAAATATCAATTTCTAAAAGATGTTCAATTATCGTTATTATTATTTTATAAGGTGTACTTTATGTATTTCGATCGGTATGTAATCAAACTAATTGAATGTCTTTAAAAAGGTGTGTATTTATTATTATGGATGCAATGAAGTGCTATGTTAAATCGATATACAGATCATTTTATGTATCTCTTTGCATCACATCAGTAGAATATACATAAACATATAAAAATATTTTCATTGATAAATAATACTATATATTTTGAAAAATATTCGATGTTAGTGTTCGTTAACGAATTTTTTGTGTACTACATTTTTACCCCACTCTATTAAAAGAGACATTCCAAGTAGCATTATGTTTATCAATTTATTTCTTATAAAATATTTTTATGTATGTATGAAAAAAAATTGTAATAGTCTATATAGGTATATTTTAACATTGTTTTCATTAGGAATGCAAAAAAATGTTGTGTAACTACAAAAAATACTGTAATGTGTGGTGTGTTCTATAATTTTTACTTCCTTATTATTCGTAAGCTCTGTTTCCGTGCCGAAAAAACTTTTTACCGAATTTTAACACTTTTACGAAGATAACCATTAAAGCCTCACAAACGTATGAATATTTTACAAAATCTTATAAATCTCAATTGCCTTGTTTTCCCAAAACAAACATCACGTGGCGAAAAAAATGGTTTAAAAAAAAATATCTGTTAATTTGAAGCTTATGCAGACATTCGAAAATCATATGGATTTAAAGGAAAAAATTACTTTTCAGAAATTCTTTAGAGAGCCATTTACAAATTTTCAGAAGTATATTAAAAATAATATGATGCGGCCGTCCAGTTTAATAGGCTAAAGTAGTTTACACTTAATACGAAATAAATTATAATACGAAACATATTACTACACTATATTATATTGAATTTTGTGTTCTAAACGGACGATAAATTTATTTATGTTAAATTTTTCTACCAATCAAAATCCATGATAGATATGGTCATAATAAAATAATAATAAAACACTTAAGAATCCTTAAAAACCTTTTAGAGTAAATTAAATTTGTCATTTTATATTGAAATAAATTCAATTTTTCAACGTAATTTTCATAACAATGAATGACTGAATGAATAAAGCATTTTTATTTTGTATGGATGTTGTGAAACGAACACAGTAGTCGACGACTATCCATACTACACAATAAAAACGATTTACATGTTACGCAAGTCATCTAAACACAGTAGACAGGCCTTTAACCTGATTTTCTATTCAGTATGTATATTTGTATGTAAATGATCAAATAAGATTTGCGTGAAAATAGAAAAAAAAAGCTTCAGTGTAGACAGATATATCGTTTGTTTTATAGGATTCCGTTATATTAATTCCTTGTGTGTGACGTAGAGAATTTATTATTCTATGGCTTAAATTGAGTATTCAAAATAATAAAAATACTAGCTGATTATCGGCGCTCCGCCGACTTAGAAGTAACAAAACATTTATTGTGCTAGGTGATATCTAACTAAGAGCAGAGAAAAGTGAAGTTGAATTTCTGCACATTTTCCTCGTTCATCTCATTAAATTTGAACATTTAATAGCTCAAAAGAAAGGTCTTGAGTCACTGAGTGTTCTAAGAAAAACCACAACACAACAAAGCGTTTGTGTATAACTTGAGAGAGGCGAAAGGAAGATGTAATCCAATGCTTGATACTTCATCTGGACTCAAATACTTTTCGTTTTAAAAGACAGTACGCAAAGTGGCAGGATAGAACGGATGGATGGACTCGGAACAGATTCATGTCATAAGCAAATTGTTCACCAAATCTATCTTCCATTAAAAGCCTGTATAATTGTTTTTCGCTCTCAACAACACGGACATAATAACACAAACTTTTTTTAAGCAAACTCGAGAGACCTGAAATCCTATTTTTATCGATAGTTGATTTCAAGTAGAACGCGATACACCAAGAATCCCCTTATAAAAGTCATAGGCAAATATAATAATTCTTCTAATCTGTCTTTTGTTACAACTTATATAAGAACAAAATTAAGGACCACTTTCTTACAAATATTAAGGAAGTAAAAGATCAAGATATAGATTTTCTTTGCTGTCTTGTAATTAGGTATTCAACATCGTTTTATAGTATGTCCATATTGAGGCTGCTATTCATAACATTAGTGAGACCTATTATAGAATTAAGCACACAAACTTCAAACCAAATTCTTAAGAGGAATCGTCATTAAAAATGAGTCTACAATAAAGACAATTTCTATTATGTAATGAAATTTGATATACACAATCTTGGCATGAAACGGAGACGTGTTGAAGAGTTTGTTATTCACATCTTTATTTTGATTTTCACTTCTTGACTAATTTTTATTTTTCTCTATTTTCTTTTTTCTTCGTGAATAACTCTTCGACATGTCCTCTTTTTTCTAATCTACGTCATGCAAATCAAATTCCATAATATTTTGAATATATTTTTTGACTTATTTCTGCGTAAAAATATAGAAAAAATCAAATCTTTATTACGTGAGAGATTGTCTATAATATATATGTCTCATTTTTTGTATCCATTCCTGTTAATATACGGTTAGTTCTTGATGTTTCATATGTATTCCCAACCTAACAATTTAGGCATTTCTCAATTGAAACATTTTTTTTATCTTCAAAAATCAGCGAAATATTGACGTTCAAAACAAATGATTAAACAAAGCGAGATGGTAAATTTATGACTTCAATATGCCAGTATCTTCATGCCAGTATCTTTGAGAGCTTGTTTGTTTTTGAATTAACTTGTATATAATTTGGGAATTTGGTTATGGAATTCAGTCTTGTATTGACTCTCATTTTGATGTGAATCATATTACATTTAATATCAGTCTTCTATCCTATCTGCACTGTCATTTGTTATCTTCACTTGTTTAATTAATAAAATATGATAAAAAAAACAGTTTACTTTGTATGTAAAGCAACGATCAATTACTAGTATATTTATATAAAACTCGTCGTCTCCCTTTACCGTCTTATTAAAATTACAATAAAGTATATCATACCACTTCACAACGACCTACTTACACGTATTACTTGAATACACAAACAGAACCCTTGACATGTATACATTGACTCAAAGTCATACTTCATCGATTATTTTTTTCATGTTACGTATAATGTAACACGTTTGTACGTTGTAACCTATTTATGTAAAGTAGATGGTATTATTTTTTGTTGTTGCTGTTGTTGTTGTTATTTCTGTTTTTGTTTTGTTTTGTAAGTATTATTGTATTTAAATTACAATTTATATTTATCTATTTATTATAGGCCTATATTTATTTATTTATTTATTTTTAAACAATGTGATTCATTATAAATAATATGTAGGGTAGATTGTCCCATAATGAACCAATTTTCTATGGAAGCTATGATCTTACAATTGACGTTAAACGAGGAGGGAACATATGAAAAGTTCCTTATTAGAAAAAGAAAAAATAAACAGATTTGGGTGTTTTTTGTAATCAATATGAAATACATTGTGTTTTCTTTTGACCAATGAATGAACCAATTTTTAAACAATTTTGCAAAATTATGATCTTACAATTGACGTAAAATGATGAGGTATGAAAACAGATTTAAATCCTGTCTATGCAATCTATAAAACGGTGTTTTATTGCAATCGATATGAAATGAATTATGTTTTCTTTTATCCCCACGAGTCTTGAGTCCAATCAAAGGAAATGAGATTTATTTATTTGTAGGTGATATTGACTATTCAAAGAGGTACTACTATACATTGCTTATAATATATAGTACCTGGATGACTGAGCTTTGCTCGATATTTTTTATTTATTTTTTTATAAATTGTGTTTTTTGGAAATTATATTACGTCGAGGCGGAGGACGAGTCCAGCACGCTAACACTTAGCCACTCCAATGACTTTAAATATTAAACAAATATATCATTACATTATAAAAAATTATACAATTTTAATAACAAAATCTTAAAAATATTATTCACTTTATTGTGTTGTTTTGTTGGGTTGGGTTGGGTTTAAAATGTAAAAAAAAATTAATTTTACTCGTCGGTCGATCCGGGATTCGAATGCGGTATCTCTGTATAAGAGCCTCGCACGCTAACACTTAGCCACTCCAATGACTATATGACTATAAATATAAAACAAATATATCATTACATTATAAAAAATTATCGATAAAACACGAATAAAATGACATTTTCTAAAAATAATTCCTAGATAGATCGATTTATCGCCCCCGAAACCCACTATGTAGTAAATTTCATGAAAATCGTTGGAGCCGATTCCGAGATTCCAATTATATATATCTATATATACAAGAATTGCTCATTTAAATATATAATAAGATACTGAACTAACTCTTATAAATTTTGTTGCAGAAATTACGTGAAAATCCGTCATTCGATTAAGATATATAAAAGGTATGTACAAAATGAATTATAACAATAAATTAATTTTTTTAATATTTATTTTTTTAATTTTTTTACATTTAAGGGTGGGTGTCATCATATCAAGTCATGTATAAATACACTTTGGAAAATTTGTATATGGATTAGTTATGATTGATGTAACAACGTTTTCCTGTACAAAATTTCTGAAAATTGGGCTATTTTCTTTTTCGGAGTCAGTAAAATTTTCAATGGTCCCCACAGGCCTCAAATTGGTATAAAACTGCTGTTTTGTTATTCTATTAGGAAGATGATTCAATAACAATTGTAAAAACAGTTTGGTCTGTCATGTAATAAATCCAGATGTCCGTGGTTCGACTACCTAAAAATTTTGCAATTTGATGTTGTCGGGCAAAGTACATACCGTTTTGTCACACGTTTTTAACTAATATTCCAATAACAATAACCAAAAAAAAAATTCATACATTTTAAGTCTGTGCGGGCATCCGAAAATTTAATGACCTTTCGTAAAAGAAATCGCGTCACTTTTTTAGAACTTTCATGGAGAAAAACTTGTTTCACTATCGATAAGGTAGCCCGTCTTTGTATAAAGGGTATCAATGACTGTATACAAAAAAGGGCACCGGTTTTTCATTTTACAGTAAAAAAAAAAATATACACGTACTCGTTAAAAAATAAAAAAGCCAATGTAAATAAAAAAATAAGTCGATATTGCAATTATTGTAACGATAATGCGAATTTCATATAGAATAAATTAATAGTAAATAATAGTTGGTTTATTATATTACCATTGAACATAATTTAATAATCTAAAAGCTAAATCAAATTATTTTAAAATTAATTTTAATTATAACGTCGAATTTAAATCAAAAATTGGTCGGATCAGAGTTGGAGATAACAGTATTACCTCATAATATGTCAGTTACGGGAATTTGCGAAGAGAACAATTCTTCTGTAATTTTCATTCTTTAAATTACAGAATCAGGCGTGGTATAAAAAGTGTTCTATATGGTTTTATACTCGACATATATGAAAAATAAGAGCAGAATATTAAATGTAGTGAAAAGTGTGTAACATTAGAAAATATTGGAGACAATTAGAAAATTTTGTTTTTGAATAGAATTATAAAATTAGTCGCTCAAAATCGCAAAAAGGTTTCGAGCTGATATTGTGGTAGCATATTCCAATGAATCCGATACCAAACTTTTAACCTAGAAAACATCGAAGAAAAATTGAAATTCGAAAAACGTTCGTTTCATTAATACTTTTGTTTGAAATATTTTTTCGTAATATGTAATATATTTTATCATTTAATATACAATCAGTATATTTAATGTTTTTGTTTTATTAATGTTAATGTTTAAAAATAGTTCAAATATATACAGTATTTAAATATTTAACATTGTTAATTGTTCTCTTCTCTTGTTTGTAATTCTAATTGGAATAATAAAACCTGCCATGAAGTCGTCCTGATTCGTTAACCTGCTAGTCCAATTTGGACTAACATGAGTTTTTGTACAGACTAGACAGTTCATGACATTATCTACCATGTGGTAGAAAAAGGACGACGACATTCACTTACAAAGATTGAGAAATGAAAAAATATGAAAAATTCATTTTGATATCGAAATCCTGCCGATTCTCAGACATTGTATATCAGCCAACGTGTCGTTATGCTCATCTCTAATTTTTTCGTGTTTTAGCCAAATATTTGAGGATGTAAACAGTTAATGATATCTGTTCATTGAATACGTATGTTTAATGTTTTTAACCAAACTTTAAATTCTCAATCTGAATATACAGGAATATGGCAGTTTTACGCATCATATTAATTTATTGGGGGAAATATATAACTGCCAAAATTCCCGCTATGGACATTGGTTTCCCAAATTTAATAATATGATAATAATATATGCTAATGGTTATACTTTTAACATGTTAAACAAAATTCAGATAACTATTAGGGATTATTGAAATTTTGATAACGTAATGAATACAATTATTGTTCAGTTTTTTCTTCGAACTGTAAAGTTTGCAAAATGGCGCTTAGCAGGTTAACAAATTTGGCCGACTATAACTTTCTTATTGATTAATCTGTACGTAATAATAACGTATCGTTTGGTATAACGGAACTGGCGGAGATTTATCATACTAAGCTAATTTTAAATTTATCAAATTTATATGGAATAATATTTATCTTATATCAGTTTAGAATATAAATTCCCGTTTATTATTCAATAATTCAGTTAAAATCAGAACCATATTTCATGTATTTTAATATTTAATAATGTAATTAACATATATATACATATATATATATATATAAATATATATATATATGTATATATATATATATATATATATATATATATATATATATATATATATATATATATATATATATATATATATATATATATATATATATATATATATATATATAGATATATATATATATATATATATATATATATATATATATATATATGTTATTAGATATGATGTATTCTTTAGTATGAAAACATCAAACAAAATAATGAATGCCACCCACATGCGTGATTTTGTTTTATTATGAACATATTTCAATAATAACCAAGGGCGATAAAGGGAAAGAACTGTTCACAGCATACGTATGGATTAACCAGGTGTAACATCTCGTTTTATACTCCGTCCTTGTCTTTTGAAGTACTCAATGTTACCTTGTAAGCCACAATGTTTAAAGTATGACTTTCTTATACGGACAAATCTTATAAAAATTTAAATTATTACAATAATATTTAAATCATTATTGTTTAGAATTTTGTACTCATCACCTTTTTTTAACAAAACATAAGTGTTCAGAATAAATGAAAAAATAAATAGGGCATATGAAAGGAAGGGAAAGGTATACAGCTATGAATGACTTTATAAAGAACTATCCCAGTATTCACTTTGTGCAAACCAAATGAAAAAACTATCGGTAAGGATAGCCGACACCCGTTACTAATAATCAAATTCCTTCCGAATATCAAACGAAGTGAATCAGTTCAGAATTTGGAATACACTGGATACTTAGATGAACTACATTTACATGAAAGATTAAAATAAATGTTATAAAATTACAGCTGTCAAAAAAGTTAAATAGATGCAAGATCACAAAAACCAAGAAAAATTCAATTATTAATCTAAATGAAATAAACATAATTATAATTAAAATTAAAATCGATTATTTATTATCGATTAAACTGAGAAGTCAAATTTATAGGGAAAAATATCCTTACAGAATAAATATAAATATAAATAAGTATATAAATAAGTATGCATAAATATATTCTTAATTAAAGTGTGCTTAATTAAAGTACATTGTAAGTTACGCAGCAAACAAAAAGTGGTTGTCTATAATTAATTTACAAGAAATGGAAAATCGTGTCCAAGGCTCACAGAAAAACTTATTCTAATGAGTATGAACAAAAATTTAACAAGTGCTCTATTACTGCACAAAGCTCGATCTATCCCTCTCTATTACACAATGTATTGTTTAACAATTTGAAAATTTATTATACAGACGATTGCGAGCTCTTAGATCTATTCATTTGTAATTGCAAAAGGGATGCAAAGAATTAATTTCTTTTTCATTGCTACGTTCAGATAAAAAGGTGTATTTTTAGTTAAACTTTTTTAGTTTTATAATTATAAATGAGAACTCTAGGATTTTTCGAATAAATTTCGATTTTTTCTCCAATTTCCTAGATAAAATTATTTTGTATTTTATGGATACGTATTTCGACTACAAAGTAGTCATCATCAGTATGAATTAGATAGTTGTGATGATTCTCTGAAGAGATGTTACTCGTTGCTAATTTGGTGACGGTTTGTACAAATTTTGGTGACGGTTTGCAATACCATCTCCTCAGAGAATGATTACAACTAGTTAATTCATACTGATGATGAATACTTTGTAGTCGAAATGCGTATTTATTAAATTTAGAAAATTGGGAGAAAAAATCGAAATTTAAATTTTTTTAGCATTATGGGAAATTTACGATATAATTCATTTCCGCTTCATATTCATAACCCTTTAAGTACTTATACTATGGTAAAGTTTGTTAAAACAATCAGAAAGTATTGCAACAGACTCATTTGATCAATTTATTTATCGAAGCAAAAACAATGCACAACATTTTGTATATGTTACAAAAATAACAAACATGAAAAAAGAGAACTAGCTTGAATAATAAAAGCTATCAATCATATTAAAAAATATCAATATGGCCAAAAAATAAACAAACAACAAGCAATGGAGTATATGAGATACAGAACAAGTACAACGCTGTAAGGTACAACACAGCATCAAAACCAAACAAAACATAAAACATAGTTTTACAAAACACATTTTTTCACATAAGGTACAAATTATTACAAGTGTAATAAATTTTATTTTTACAAAAATCCAGCAACAATTTATGGGGTAGCATGTTTATACTTTGTGAAGTTTGACAACAATATATAAGTGATTCTACGTTTAGTTACCAGATTACTTGATACTTATTCACTAAACTATTTATTCAGTTTGCTATCCTCAATCTCATCCAATTTGAGTGTTTAATAGCTGTTGAAATAAAAGGCTTTAAGACACTCTTAGAGTACCCTTAGACAAAAACCAACTTTTTATGATTATTAGAACAGGAGATATATATTTTTGAGCGTTTAATATCTCAAAAAAGGTCTTGAATCACTGAGTGTTCCTTGACTTATCTTTCTATGTTCATTATAATTAGAGATATTGAGTTACAAAACTATCGCAACAATTGTAAAAGAAACGCAGCATGAGTAATGCAGATTATACAATTTGGTCTGGGAACAAAGTGACACTTATCATTTGAGCTAGTAAACACTCAAATCGGATGAGTTGGAGATTGTTGAGATGTTAACACACTCTTATCACCTTTTTTGAGTGATTTAAATTATAAATAGTATCAAGTCTGTTTGAAAAATGTTAAATATGGAAGGCCACATAGTCCAATAGTTTATGATGATAGTAATCAAAAAGTCAACAAATTTTGATCATTATTATACGAAAATCACCTTATTTGAAGAACACAAGATAGTTTTAGTAGCAGAGAAGCTCTGAGATAGCATACTGAGCTGTTATTCCCATGGTCCCGAGTTATATTGCCGATGTGACGGAAGTTATATTCTAGCCATTACTAAATATTGTGTTTACCCAGTCTTAAAATGTATACCGCATCTTCAATTGGGCAAAAAACTAGGTGGCCAGGCGCAGTATTAACCACATTCATCCTCTATGTGCCAAGGTGTCGTAGTGACTCTGGTTTATTTGATTCATGAAATTGACAAAAAAAAATTTTTTTTAATTGTTTGATATTTATGTGGAGTTGTTTTATGTGTTGTTTAACCACAATTAAATTTTTATCGGAAGGCTTAACTTTTTGGTGACTAAAATTTTTTTTTTTATTACCTCATTTTTAGTGCAAAAAATCTATCGTGCTATTGTATAAGCTTTTATCTCAAAAAGCATCTTAATTTAAAATGAGTAAGTCCCACTTACTTGGAACATTCCGCCACGGTATGAACACCCTCGGTGTAGAATTTGAAATATATAAAACAGAAGAGTCAGACTTAAATACAGGTGTGTTGGCGATGTTAATCTACACTAATCCTACATGTATATTAATCAACGTTTGATTTCTTAAAACGGTAGAATAAAAACAGTTTATCCATTTAGACACAGGCTGACAATTTTTCAGTTTAAATAAAATGGAATAAATTACATTAAATTAAAAAAAAACGCTAAATTTATAGATTGAAATTTTTATTTTCAAATTGTACCTAAATTATTGATTATTCGAAAACATGTTTTGATCAAAAGTTGTTTGCTTTAAATAAATGAACTCTTGTTTTTGTATTCACAAGCACATCCTATTTGAAGTTACGATGCTACACACTGAGAAGAAGATGGATACCCATGTTATTCTCATAATAGTCCTTTTTTCGAGTCTGGAGTTAAAATTAACAAATATAAAAAAGTTTAAGTACCCTAAAATTGGTGACAACTGAAGGGGCGAGGAATCCGTATGATTTTAAAATATAAAATGTAAACCAAAGCTTGTGGATTAAAAAAAATAATAATAAAAGCAATTAAATAAAAATAACAGTGCCAACAGTTCCGACAGAAGTGAAAACTTGAGAAATCACGCGAGTTTTACAAAAAAATACAATTTATTGCTTAAGATTTTTCATTTTTATTACATTGTTATGTTAGATGTTTGCTTTATTGAAAATTAGTAAATAATAAGAAAAAAAAATTTAAAAGAAAGCAGCAACATTCAAGCCGAGGTTTGTTGAATTCAAAGGCAACTATATTTGTCATTGCGCTGATGCTTCAATATTTATCTAATATCTATTATCTAAACATACTTATATAAAGTGGTATAGTAACAGTGTCGCCAGTTCTTTAAAACCAACTCCCCGCCCTCAAAAAATGCCTGAACTGCTTAAAAAAAGTTTTTACCTTTAAAATCAAATTGATTAGTTTTTGGCCTCTTAAATTCGTTTAAGTTAATGCCTACGTATTCAAAGAATTTCTATATCTTCGATTAGTATAACGGAACTTTCAATAAAGTGTGTAAGACTAATTAAAATCCCTTATATTATATCAAAACATAAATTAAAACTGAATCGTTAGCAATGAAAATTTATTCCGAAAAAGTTCAAAACACTGACTGCAATAAATATAAAAAATAAACAATATTATATTGTTTAAAACAATATTTTTAAATCATAACAATAAACCATAATTCTTTTTGTTCAGTGTGGTAATCCAAATATATATCCATTACCAAACAGCAGACACACAAACAACTACTGTATAGGTAAACTCAATGTAAATTTTTGATTATTTTTTCACCATACGAAAACATATTTTTTTTTTTTTTAATAAAAATGTCATCTGCTACTTTTGATATATTTATGGGTTTTAAAATGTGAATGAAATATCAACATTGATGCCATATTGAATAGACATTAAATATCAATAATTACCTATACAAATACGATATGTGCCCTTACAAATTTCCTACTGGAATGTTTTTTTTATTAATTTTATTGAATATTTAATTAAAAATTCATGCAATAACCACATTGGCTATTATATATACCAGGCTTTGTTCTTGTGACCCCTATAAATATGGGAATGACATATTTTTCTATCACATCAAATAATTGCACAAAGAACTGTAAACAAGTTTAAAAAACTTCGTGATACTTTTATTACTCTGATAGAATTTCTATAGTATCTTGAAAAATCACCAAAATAAATAAAAAAATTATTAAAATATCTGGTAAGATGATAAAGATCTGATTCGCTGTTGCAGACCCTCCCCTTCACGAATTTTTCCAGGGAAATAATTCAACTAAAAAATATAAGTTAAAGGTTAAGATCTTAGAGAAGTTCCCCCGACAATAATAGAAAAGATAAATTACTAGATAATGATCGAAATTTTTACTATCTTGTAGTTTACGAAACATATTAATATATAAAACAAATTTGGATACCTTGCCGATAAATTATTAATCAAAAATACAATAAATAATCTTAGGAGAAGTTTGTTAATTTAGGTTATTTAGTGTACTTTTAATTAATAATTACTCTCTTAATTGATCGGCAAGGTACCCACATTTATATAATAATATGTTTCGTTAACTATAACATACTAAAAATTTGGTTCATTATCTGCTACTTTATTTTTTTGCTGTAACTGCCGAGGGAATTTCTTCAAAAGTTTTGTGAACAAGTTTTGAAGAAAATCGTTGAAACCATTTTCGTATAAAGCATATGATACGAAATCGCTGACACAAACACACACACTCGAATGAAACCTGAAACCTATATAAGACCTGAAGACTACTACTTCCGGTGAAAAGTTGAAATCGAAATTTTGACACAACTACAATACTTCATTTAATACAATAAATCGAACAAATATTTAGGTTCTGTTTGTCTTTGGGAGTGGCTGTTATATTATCAAAGCAATGTTATTCAAGCAACGAAATGGTATATCTGGTAATGGTACATTATTTTATATTGAACATTTGTAGCTCTCTAACAAATTTTAATGAATTATTATAAGGATTAACTTTAAAATAATATTTCTAATGCACATATACTTTTAACTGGTTTTTTTTTAAAATATTGATTAAAATTTGTTAAGTGGAATGAATTAGTGAAATTTTTTTAGTTGTAAATCAGCATATTATAAAATATTTTCTACTTTCTACTTTGAAATGCTAATGTATCGTTTTTTTAGTGTTTTTTTTAACTACATTTTATATGTCGTTGACGATTGAAAGTCTATGAAATTGATTGAAATGAATCTAAAAGTTAAAATTCGAAAAAAAAAGTTATAAAATTATTTATGAAATTAAAGTTTGCGAAAAAAAAGGTATTAAAGTATGAATGGAAAAATTTTTTTATTCAAATTTTATTAAAACTTATTTTACAATGTAACCTATATAGAAAGTTATTATTAACCTCAAGGGGCTTTTAAAGTTTTATAAATATGAGAAAAACGAATTAAACTTTAAATGTATACTAAATTTCAGTTGACAAAATGACTGACCATTAATAAAATATGATATTACCTGCATTTAGTATTAAGTTTGTTTATCTAAAATGGCGGAAAACAAAACGACCCACAAAAACTTTTTATTTTACTTTTACCGTTTGATGACGGTATGTACCTAATATAATCTAGTAGCCAGGCCATTTTTGTCATCAATCCATATGAAATGTTGGAAAATTATTTTAGTTCTTTTGTACAAAGAAAAGGAAACTAATTTTGATCTGATATCCAAATTTACTTATTTTTATTTTTCATATATTTCAACACTATTATGTAGAAAATATAGACAAATGAATGGGTTAGCGCAAAATGACGATATGACACTACGTAGCGCGACTGACGAGACGCGACAAAAGCCTTGCACAGTGTCGGGACAGAGTTTCTCGCGCCACGCGTGGCACGTTTCAGTAGCCACAGTCTCCTTACAGTGTAATTCGGTTATATATTTAATGTTAGTTGTTTATTGTATTCAAAGCTGTCATTACTCAAAATTTTTGAATCATAAATATATTTTAACATTCCCAATAATTTAATTCCGAAATGTTAAAATTTTGCTAGAACGTGAACCATTTAAAAACGTCAGTACTTTTGACACACTCGTAGCAGCGATACGCATTGAACGGAATACTATATATATATATATATATAATATATATATATATATATATATATATATATATATATATATATATATATATATATATATATATATATATATATATAGTACCTGGATGATCGGTATTTTTTTTTTTTATAAGTACGAATTACTAATAAAATGATGTAATATGAATAATATTTTTCGATCTTACCGATATAATAATAAAAAAATATGAACTGGTTATTTAAAGAAAAAAATCAATCAAAGAGTGCAATTAGTTTAATCTTATATTTTTCAGTTGAGACTAAAAAACGAACGCCTCCTTTTTGTTATTTTTCTTCCAAGTTTAAATTGATTATCGATAAAACACGAATAAAATGACATTTTCTTAAAATGATTCCTAGCTAGATCGATTTATCGCCCCCGAAACCCCCTATATACTAAATTTCATGAAAATCGTTGGAGCCGATTCCGAGATTCCAATTATATATATATACAAGAATTGCTCATTTGAAGGTATAAGATATATATATATATATATATATATATATATATATATATATATATATATATATATATATATATATATATATATATATATATATATAATAACATTATCGTCAACTGGACGAGAGAACGGCAAGGCAATATGCGATCCCTAACACGACGTGTGTGACCTAATCGCATCATGTCATTCGCGCCATTTCTCATTGTGCAGTGCCACACGCGCCGCAATATGCGCCAGGCATTAGAGTGACATCCAAAATATGTCCTTTTAAACCATAAATAATACAGTTATTAAATTAATAAAATGCAGTTCAATTAACTATAATTCAAAGATGGCCTGATTTATGGTCTGAGCAGCAGCTTACATAAAACTCAAATCTTTTCTTCAGTTTCCTAAAGCAAAAACAAAAAGTTATTAAATCTTCAGAAAAAAAAACAATTTTTAATAATTATTTTCTTCAGTGAATTTTCTAGGAATTATTAATATTCTTTATAGTATTTTTTTCTTCGAATTTATAAGAGATAAGCCTTAAGTAAGTTAATGTAAAGCATTAAATATTATATATACAAAATTTATTTAATTTTTTTAACAGAAAAAAATATTTATAATGTTATCAAAACATAATTGCAAAATAATGATAAAAAAATAAATATATTTAAAAGTAGTTTAATACAAAATTGTATGTACATTAAAATGTTATTTAAACTGTATGGTACACAAAGTTCTTTTTAAAACTTCTTATACTTTTTATCCGTATGCTAATACACAAAGAATTGTTGTTATTTTGTACCTCGATTACTTGTTCAACGTATTGCGGTCAAAATAAAACATAGATAAAACGTGACTTGAAGTCATAACTCATGACACCAACAAGAAATGTATCATGTATAAATATAATGTTATTATCTGAAAAAGTAACAAAACATTATTATTTTTGTATTAACAATTTCATTAAATATTTTACCATATTATATGAAAAAGTTCCATTGATTTCTTCTGGACAAACACGCTCTAGCGTACAATTTCAGTCCAATCAAAATTCGTTATGACTACTACTTTTAAATTGTACTAAAAAATTTATTTTCGCTTTGAAATGTTTTTCGATAAAACTTTAAAAATAGTGTGATTATAAAAGCTGTCTCAGTTACACTGAATTACCTTCTCAAATGAAACTTGCAGAAAATAATATTTCTATAATAAACCATATGATAAATTCAGTGACACGTTAGCTATTACTTATTCAGTTATTAAATTTTTTAATTAGTCATAGTTGTTGAAATAACCATATTTTATCACAATAATGCTTAAAATAATGAATGAACTAGAATTTTCACTTCAAATTTCTGACAGTTCTATGATCATATGAATTGTTATTCCATTTCAAAAACATAGCTGAAAATAGATCTAATTCCTTTTTTGTTCGGAACAGATTTGCTTTTATTTCATACGCTCGGTAAATACTACTAACTGGTAATTCTAGTTAACTGTTTAATATCTAGAAAAAACATCCTACGGCAAAAATGGTATTAGAATATTATCATTGTTATTTTGTTTGTGTGAAATGAATTGTAGATTCGAAACAAATCGGCAAACCCCATTATTCCATGTAATGAATGTTGTTTTGTATATTGCTAAAACTAGTATTATGATGGTGAGATAGGGCGGTCGGGACTTAATATCGAATGTTGTTGCTTATAATAACATACAAAACAAAATAACTAAATAGAAACGTTATTGAAGTCTAAACTCGAATCAATTGCGCGTTGAAGAGGTTTTGGTCTCTGAAACACAATTTAAAAAACTGTTTTCCTCTGAGCTTAAAAATCAAAATTCCTGGATATTTTAAATATGTAAAACTAACGCCTATAGGAATACTTATCTAAAAAAATAAATGCTTTAAAAGCGCGGAGTGTTCACCACAGTAAAATTCGTAAAAATACTCAAAAAATGTTGTTCGCGTTATGATCCTCAACTGAAAATAGACGGGGCAGTCTGAATAAGAGTCAGATGATATACAACACACAATAAAATATGCTGGCCACCGTATGACCGATAGCGAAGGAAGGGATGTCAACTGAAACGGTGGTGCAACGAATTTAAGAGTTTTGCAGGTGCTCAGTGGGCACGACAAGCTCTGAATAGGAAACAATGGCATCTGATGCAGAACGCCTTTCCCAATCTGGGGATTTTTAATTAATTACGTTGTTGCATTACTGTTATATAATTTGCCAATTACGCCAGACAGGCAATAAAGGAAATAATAAAAGAAATAGAAATAGGACTTCTACCAACAAAAACTTTGCGTGAATAATCTAGGTTACTCATAAAACAAATAGATGATCATTTTTATCCGAATATTTACAAACACTTCTTACAAAGGAATCATTTCTTATTCCTTCAGAGTGTTTTAAGCTCTTTCGGTATGCCAGTTATTTAATAAACACACTTTAAATAGTACTTTAAATACTATTTTTCTATATAAAATGTAATATTAAGTTTACGACCAATCAAAATAAGATTTTCAGAAGTATTGAAAAGTTTTCTATTCACATTAAGTTTCGCCTCACAAAAATATTAGCCACTAAATAACACCGAGGAGATAAAAATTAGTAAATTTAATGGCAGGTGTGTTTTGTGGTATTGTTTTGAATTTTTAATACACTTTTTCAATATTCAATATTGTATGAAAAATCTTTAGTACAATTTGTTGAAAAAATGATTGCCACTGTTGTCCTCACACCCTGTATTCGAATGTATATACATATATGGTGTTAAAAGTAATATGTAAAAATCATAAACGCTTTCTCATATAAAATTAAATGATGAGGAAAAAAATACTCATGCGAGAATAAATTCTAAAACCATTCGATGTGTTGTACTAATAACATAAAAAAAAACCTTTTTTCTATATTATATATCTCATTTTACCCATTCCAAACGCCAAAACTCTCTATTCACAATACTTTGTGTTTATACATGAAGTTTTTTTTTTTTTTGTTCGTATGAGAACATACTTATGACGCCAATAATCGTAAAGCATTTCTATACTCTCTGTACAATCGGCTACAAACAGACCAAACGCTTATTCAGATTCTTCATATGACTTCAATAAATATCAAATGAATGATGCCCATAACATATTAGCCCGGCCGTTAATGGTGTGGGTGATGGTTTTGCATATTTGCATTGAACTCGCCGCTTGGATTACTTGATAACATTATTCATGGAGTTTCCCCAGGAATCTTTTCCCCTTCATCCATAATGGTTGCTTGTCATACACATCCATAATGGTTTCTCGTCATATGTCTCCCACTAGTATCACATGTTCAAGTCAACGAAGTTGTGAGTTTGGGATGGAAATCAATAAGGGATCTTTATCAGGGAATGTTTTTACAAATAGAGTTTTTATATTCGAAATCTATAATATATTTAAAAATTTATTTGCATAATTTGAAGGATTTTCATAATTTTTTTCCAAATAAACGAAATTATGGTCCAGGTGAACGGCATCAAGCATTTGATTATTTTATCTTTTGCCTTTCTCAAGGTCTTGTGGGGTGTCTCCAAGTACTGTGGTTGTTTTGTAAACCAATATCTACAGGTACAACGAAGATAGGTAGTTTGTTTTGGTCTAAGATCATTCAGTGAAATATTTATTTGAATCATTTAACACTCAATGGACCTTCTATTAGATGAGTTGAAGATTTTTGAGAGCAAAACACACATTCATCACCTTTTGTGTGTGATTTGAATGATTAATAGTATCAGCTCTGTTGAGAAAATGTCACAGTTGTTTTGAATTTAAGATTCAAATTTAAGCTATTATATAATTTAAATAACCAGTGCACGGGTCCACTAGTTTATATGAATATCATTCGTTCGTCTTATCGCTTATCCAACTGCTCGTCAATATACTGGTTAAAATTTTGATAGTGTAGTCTAAACTTAAAAACTACGTTGAGGTTAATGAACTAGTTAAATTGCAGAATTGGTTCCATGGATTCTAGACCAAAATTTTTTCCTTCTTATTAGGTGAATCTTTGAATGCGTAAACTCTATTAATATTTTGAGCCTCATTTTACAAGTGTGAAATCAAACACTTAATTAATTTTCCCCTCAAATATTTCATGTATATGTCGGATATAAAAATTTTTGTGAAGTAGGTATATGATGGAAGTGCTTTTCACCCAATTTTGCAAAAACATAAAGACTACTAAGAAAGATGGAGAAAGGATTTATGGAACAGTTTAAAAGAAAATGAATTACTTACATGAATTTATTCAAATAAAATTGCCGCATTATTTTCGATAACAGTTTTATTTGACAATCATCAATGTAATTTTTAAATAAAGTACGTACGTCATACATATTGAGCCATTTATTATTATATTTATTCTTGGTTGGTAGAAATATGATGTTTTTTTTCCCCCATTTTTGTTATGAACAACACAAAAAAAAAACAAAATGTTTTTAGTCATATGATTTAAAATTGGGTAAAAGGAAATGATGTGAAAGAAAATTATATTTAAATAAAGATAATTTAATTAATAGAGGATTTGCTTATAACTCATATTTAGTTCAAGTTTAATTTTTGCCTGATTATTCTTTATTAGTAAAGCTTCTATAATTTTTTTGATATATTTTTTCTGTTATAATAAAATATACTTAAATAAATTTAGAGTGGAAAATAATTTGTGAGTGTTAAGAGTTTGTTTGACTGCAATATAACGCTCTTTTTTGATTTTTTTAAAACTAAAAAAACTAAAAATTTCACTCAATTATAGCAAGATGTGGGGTAAATTTGGAGGTCGAGTTTCAAGGTTATAGTGATATATTTAAAATGTTTGATAATCGATTTGCAAAGAGCAGGAAATTTTTACGTAGAGAGGATCTTAATTTATTAAGATGCTTACTGAGTTACCATCAGTAAGGTCGAGTGCAGTATAAATGTGGAAAAACTATCCAATTTGCGATTGCATTGTAGACTGCAATATAAATTTTGGACATTTCTTCATCATTCTATCTTAATCAACTTAATAAATGGTTCACCTGTAACATACTGTCCATCATTGAAATTTCTAAATTGGAATTGTTTGTTTTTGAGCTCTTCTAGGGAATAACTTCATAGTATTGAATTCTTATTGGGTTAGAATATAGCTTCTTAATTTAAATATCAGTCAGATATCAGGAAGTAGGTAAACTTCTTTAAAAAATACCATTACCAAGGTGTGTGTTTGAAATTTAACATAATTTATTAAATATTTTTCAGATAATAGGAAGGGGAGACCAACCGGGGAGACCAACAGAGACGATACCGAGCTTGTCAAATGAAGATACGGGAGATACCTAACCCTTTGATGAGTGGCTTCACCATATCTTACCTCTCTGTATGGTGCGGCGCCGTATACGATTACCGATTAGAATAGTAAAAACAACCGATAGTTGGATTATTCGAACACGTCAAATAAGGATCTGGTAGGTTGATTAAGTACTGAAAATTTTAGGTACTAATCTGACAACTTAAGCGTACTAATCTGACGCAAGAGCTGGACCACAAACCTACACACCACTTTCGTCACGCTCAAATCGTCTGGTTACTAAAATGAACACTTTTCACCATGTAGTCAACCTACTATATAATAACGTGTTAGGATTTGGTAGAGGTACCGAACAAGGCATCTCCCATAATCTTAACACCAAAAATACACGATTGAGCTTCCAAAGCAATTTTTCTTTTTTATAGTCGAATTAATCGCCGCTTCTGACAATCAAAACCTCATTCACGCACATTTCATTACTACAGTAATTGGTTACATACTTAGTAATGAGTATGCAATTTTTTAAATATTTGTTTATATGTGCATTTTTCTAAATGTTAAGTATTATAGGTATGTGTTTTTAATACATCATTTATTTTACACGAAAATATTATTAAATCGCAAACATCCTTCTTATAAAAAATCCTTTTGCAAGTATACAATACTTTTGGATATTTCTTAAAATCTCTTCCAATCCTATCCTATTGGATAGAATTTCAATAATGCTTTTGGGATATCAGTCCATATCTCTAAGACTTTGATTGTGTAGACGCGTAAAATACGTAAATTTAGAAACTTACTGGAGAAAATTACCTTATAAATGGAAATTTATCGAATTCGACAGCAAAAATGTTTTCTAAATTTCTTGAAATTTTCAAAAGTATATTTATTCTGAAAGCAACATAACTGAAGCGAAATTTTAGGTACTTCCTTAAATCAGGTTCAATCCTTAAATCAGTTTTCGTTTTGGTTTGCTTGATTGAATTTTGCGTAAAATTTTTTCTTGATGGTAACAAGATTACACGTAAACATTAAAATATCACATGAACCTTACAATTTCAGTTAAATTCAGGTGTACTTAATGCACGAAATATATTAAATGTGCACTAAATGTTCTCTCGAGTAAAATTATTATTAGAAATATAATTTGGAGAACATTAATATCATTAAGATATACAACAAGATTCGTCGATAAAAAAGCATGAAATCTACTGGTAAAAAAATTTCTAATTACTACAAGATTGTGTATTCTGCTTTGAATTTCAGTTCCTATTCTAAAATAAAATTTATGCATTTCTAATCAATAGCATGAACAATATTTCTATCGTTTGTAACATAGTTTCCTGTGACATATTATTTGTTTGTTCATGATGAAAAAAAATTTCTTAAACGCTTTGAAAATCACAATTTCAGAATCTAAATGTTTATATCCGTTTGATAACCCAATGGCAAAGGTCATATAATATTATTTCTTAACATTATTTATCCTTTTCCAATCGACTCAATCACTTCTTCTTATATTCTATATTTGTCCTTTAAAAACAAAGGAATGATATTACATTTTTATTGATTTGTAACCATATTCTTTTGTAGAGAAAAATAGGTTTTTGGAACAGCCATATTATATCATTATATTAATATATAGGATGATTTACATTCTTCAGCACATAGAGCTTTGTAATGCATCCATACTGTATAATATTCACTGCAGAATATGCACTGATCTATAAAAAATACGGGATAAATTTGGAAACCTTGAGCAAATAGGGAAGATGCACAAATTTTTGGTGACTTCAAAAGAAGCTTTTTTACTTTATGAACACGAAATTGAAGATGTTTTAAAAAAAAAAAAATATCCCAAATATTGTCGTTTATAATTCTAGATTAAACAAAAAAGGAGATATGCATAAATGAAATCATACATGTTCATCTTCATAATTGTTACATATAAGAGTCATTCTACAATTACAGTTCCTATCGATGTCCATAGCACTTATAAAATATCAATTAAGTAACTATTCACAAACGCGTTGATTTTGATTAAACCCGTTAGACCTTTTTTGGCAATAGGTGGAAAGCAATTTAAAGCAGCTTACAACTTATTCGTTACAGAATCAATTTTAATTTATTTTTCGAATTTTATTTAATATTGAGTCTAGTTTCACATTTTGATGGGTAAAATTGAAAATTTTTTTTATTGTATCCACCACCGTATTTTGAGAATAAACTAATAAATTATTGAATTATCAATCTAGATACATTATGCTTATATGAACAATGTATAGTATTTAATTTAATATTAATGTTTTTTGTAATTTTTTATATATATTTGGTTTTTTATTAGATGCCTTTAAGCGTTTAATGAAAAATTGCTTTTACGTAATAAACATTGAGTGATGTAAGTAAAAAAAAAAATTAGGTGTATCTAATATTTCCTCTCATAATGGTTTAAAATGGGATCAATCTGAATTTATGGATCCAGTAAAGTTCTCCTAAAAGCAAAAAATAAACATTTTTTTAAGTTGGTCAAAAATAGCAGCGACCAAACATTCATTAAAACAAAAAATTTGTACAGCCCAGTTTTAGAGTTTTTTTTTTTTCACTTAACAAGTTGTAGACAATCTCAACGGAATTTCATAAATGCTTTCGTTTTATATAGGAAGGAATATTTTTGTAATATTTTTGCCAAGTCAGAAGCTGAAAACATGTATATGTATGTATTTTCAATAAAATTATATAAATATGATAGAAATTTTTCTCTTTTTCAAAAAATATTTGCGGAAAAACAATACTAATAGTATTTAAATATTCAACATCATATTTATTTACAATGAATTTAACATACAAACATACAACACACAATAATGATACTACTACCATGTTTGAAGATAGAAATAAAAGGGTAGCGATGTTATTACACATTATAAAATAATGTATGTGCATAAATATAAATTTATTTAAACGTATTGTTTAAATTTAACAAATTATTTTAGTTTAAATGAAATATTTACTTACTTTATTATTATTTTAGCTATGTATTTTATTTTATCAAATAAATGAATGTTTCTATTGTAGGTAAATTAAAATTTAGGAAACTCATCGTTTGTCAGACATACATTTTAATACCCGACATACATATCATGCCAAAGTATATTAAATTTAGTTTAAAGTTTGTAACGCTATCTAATATTACGCAAAAACAAAGTTTTAGTATATCTTTTCTTAGAAACACCTCATTATTTAATTTCCTACTGCCGGTCCGTCTGTCCGTCAAAGAGGTAGCATGCAAAATCGGTCCATTGGGTCCAAGGGATTGTTGCCGAACTTTTAAACAATAAAAGATAGTATAAAAGTTCAAATACAAAAAATGATTATTTATAACAACTTTTGTTTCAATCATTTTTTCTTAAAATGTTTTTCAAAATTTTAGCTCAAAAATGGCTAATAAATACAGCTAATAACAATACATATTTTGATTATACAAGTATTCATATATAACTGTATATACTGAATATTTATAGTATTTTGTGAATGCTAATTAAAAATAGTCAAAACAATAAAATTCAATCATATGTCGAGTATACAAAAAATTTTCTCTGTTGTTATCTAGAATTTTTCAAACATGGTTTTTTAATACATAAAATATGAATTAAATCAAAGAATGAAACAAAATATTGAGAGATTTTGATACATCAAAATTGTCCAAATCATTTTTACTTTGAAATAAAATGAAATAAATCAAAGAAACTTGTAAGAAAAACGTAATAAAAACTAAATGCCGTATTAAAATTAATTAAAATCTTTGAATTGTTCATATCTTTGAATAGAACAGGTCGTATTTAATACTCCATGTAAGTTTTAAAAATCTATAACACGTGAAGATAAAAATGAAGTATTTTAATTGTTTAGAAACTGAATATTTGGTTTTGTGTAATTGTTTATACATTTACTCATTAGCATTCATAAAATATTGTAAATATGCAGTCCGAAATTAATACATATAAAACAATAATATGTAACTGAAATTGTAATAAATCTATAAAATTTATAAAAAAATGTGTCCAACAAAAGTTGTTTGGTTTGAACATTTTTTTTTTAATTTTCGGTAACTTTTATGATTTACGTCATAAATACGACACCATAATTTTAGCTTACTATTTCTTTCCGTTTTTGAGTAATCTTGATGACAAATGAACGAACAGAAATGTATAAATTGGGTGATTCAATTAACATCTACACCAACATTTGAATAATGGCTTCATTCATTGCTAGCGTAAATAATTTGCTCTAAATAAGTCGAATATAAAAAGGAAAAAATAAATGATAAAATGTATGATTAAATGTATGATAAAATGTATGATAAAAAAAAGAGTTTAGTGTTTGGATTATTGGACGCTCTCCAGTGATTCAAAATATCGTCTATTTTTTTTAATATCTCCTAGATCTTAAATTCTAAACTCTAGAAATATATTTCAAAGAAAGATTTTTTTTTAAACTTTAAATTTGAAAAATGTTATACAATAATGCAAAACTGCCAATCAGTAATTTATTACTATTACTATTTGTCTAATTAAATTTTCGAATTGCCTTTACACTTACAGTATGTATAAAATCAAATTAATGTAAACTTTTATTTTTCCTAACCACTACATTTTGTATTGTTTGAAAATACTTAAGATTAACAAAAATGATTAAAAAATAGATGGTTTCGAAACCTCATTTTTATTTTGAAAGGTTAAATTTTAGCTATGATGATTATTTGAATGTCGGTGATTAAAACACTAATTTTAGATATAATCATTATTCATAACTTTTAGAGAATTTGCATTTAAAATTATATTAATCTGTATCGTTAGACAAATTGACATACTAGAAGGTCTTTTTTAAGTATGTGGACAACTGAAATATCCAAGTACATTTTTGGGAGTTTGTAATATGTAAAGTCTTTTTAAAATTTCTTTTTATTTCAACGACGTATGTGCTTTATAGATAGATTTTATTTTGGATTTTATGTCTTTGTTGACTGGGGCTTTATTGAATGAATTAACCACTTCGCAATTTGTTTTTTAAATAGTAAATATTAATATTAATATAAACTATATACATATATACATATATTTTTTTTATTATAATTATATTTGTTTAAAATATTACCTATACAAATTGTGTTTCACCTCTATTTGACCATTATTATGAATTATTCTAGTATAACCTATTTATGTTATTTTCAATGGTATGAAGAAATGTACAAAATTTTAAAATATGCTTACTGTATTTTAATATAATTAACCAATGTTTTTGAAGTGAAACTTTTTTAGAATCGTTTTGATTTCAAACTCAATGAAACAAAATAGCAGTAACAGAAAACAGCCATATACATTCATAGGATATAACGTGCGACAATATGAGATAGAAGTATCAACAGGATTTACCCTGCGTAAAATATTATTATTATGATTTTTGTATGAAATATATGAAATATATATTAACACTAAGTAATTTGCAAATTTATTACTTTCATTTATAGATATATTTATAGAAATATAACGATATTGCAACAGTTAATTCTTCGTATAACTATTTTCATACAATAAAGTTTTATTGTTTAAAAATGATTATATTAACAGAAACAATATTATTAATATAATTTATTGATTTGGCTTTCCACAAATTAACGCTCAATTCAAATAATTTTTTTTTTTTTTTGTTTGGTAAATTTGTTTTTTAATTATTTATTAATTTAATTTGATATACTTGTTCTGGTACAAATTAAAATAAATCACAAATTAAAATTCAACTATTTATTTTAAATCACAATACATAAAATAATTTTAATGTTGATTTATTCTCGGTTATATAAGACTTAATAAAGTCTTAATTTGAATAAAATTTAGATTAGGGGCGTATTAAAGTTTAATAAGTAAATTGGAATAAAATTCATCGATCAACGTAACTTAAAACTGATTGGATCTTCAGCAAAATGGGCAGAGAATTTCTTGAGAATTAAATACAATATTCGTAATAATAAACAAACTATTGTTTTTACATTCTCATTTTTGGGAAGTTTATGGTATAGACCAGGCGAATCGCACCTAGCCCGGTTGTTTCATTTTTTTTTTTTTGGGCCCGGTTTTATTTTCATTTTTCGTTATAATCAAAGATTGAATAACTTTGGTTAAATATTTAAAATATTTGTGCATACGTATGAAGACTTTGATTACAACATAATAAAGTTTGTTCAAAATTGTTTGCAAAATTTCGTAAATCATAAACACAATTGGCAAAGAGCTTACGAACTAAAGATTTATAATTTATACAACAGAGGTAGTCAGTTTTTGTCTGTTGCACATGCATATGATGAATAAGAAGTAATGTTTATAAAATATTATTGTTTGCTCGAATTATGTACGTACCTAGAGTTACATATTATGCAAATACAAAGGTGTGATAATAGTAGTATACAGAATGACACACTTTGTTTTGCAAACATTGTGGCACTGGTCGATATCGATCTAGGTCTAATAATCGAATATTCAGTTGGTTGATCACACTATCGTTACTAGGATAAGAACGAAGTAACCGGTTCCAACAACAACATAATAACAATATTCTATTGTGCATGATGGCATCTTTGTCTTCAAATGATGGAGTGTTCTACAAAAGGGTACAGAGGATAAAAAGTTCTAAGGAAAATGGTTGCAGTAGCGGTTCTCCTTTTAATAATAGTTCTTAAAAATTTTGTCATGCGATAACATAGTGTAATAAAAGTATAAGCTAAGAGTGTAACTTTGTACCAGAGCCTAAAACATTCAACTGAGAAAAGAAATAAATATAATTGGAAGACTGTTTGTTCATTTGGTACTGGAAGTAATATGAAAATTATTTTTAACAATCCACTTTCTTTTATCTAATCGTTTATGAAATACCAGATTATCCAAGTAAGTTCTAACGTTTCTGATTGATTTGTAGCTTCTTCTTTAATCTCGTTTTTAGTATTGCATTATGCAAAGCATTGGAATTATGCGTTTATCTAATAAAGTTTTTATATAATTACCTCCAATGAGCAATAGATCTGACTCATTATAAAGATATAATAATTATAAAGCAAATATCGCCACGCCTCTTTGTCGTAATTGGTTTAAATGTTTTCATTTATATTATATACTTCACCAGATGAAACCTATTTGTCAATATTTTGGGACCTTCTCAGAGTCACATCCATTGCGATAATAAGATTTTACATTCGTATTAGTAAATTACAACTTCAATCAAATAAATTAGCCTACCAAAGGTTTCTGTGGCTTTTATGATCCTTTCTATGATATCCATCTTCGTACCAAGGTCTTTTCTCGTGATACTATTGAAGTTACCAAAAGACAAAAAAAGATCTTCTATTTACAGTTTAAACTTATATTATCCAGAATTGTGTTTTTAGTTGTAACACAATTTAGCGCATTTGTACTTCGAGTCTATTGCGAAATATTGATGTATACATTTATTGATATTCTTATTATAGTTGTTTAAATTTTGTGTTTTATTATTTGTATTTTTTTTAAAAGGATTTGTTCCGTTAAATAAATGAATAAAATGTTCTATTGAGCCCAACCTGTAACTGCCGTATACACTGTATTCGAGTAGACTCATACGATACGTTTGTCGTGAATATTCTATGTGGAATAAATTGTCTGACGCGTTTCAAATACAATAAGTGTAATTATTTTGTACTATATGATTCGTTTAAATAGAAAGCTTCAAGTTGAAAGAAGACAATTTTGAACAAACAATATTGAACATATTTGATAACAAAAAACTACGCTTATTGTAATAATTAAAACCAATTTATTCAATTATGTAAAATTTTATGAAAATATATAAAAAATTTCGGTTAATGTGTTTGCACAAAAGTCCCATCCAAAGAACTTAAAGTTTAATAAAAATATGGGACAAGAACATGAATAATTTCTATGTTTTTAACTTCTCTATAGAAATCTTAACTCAAAAGAATAATGAAAATCTTTTCAAGTTGTTTATAAGGTCAATATTTTTCCTTCTTTGACTATTTCAATAACTCCTTTTAATTTTAGCTTCCAAGCTGAATTCTTCCATGCACAATAGTTGTCTTTGTTTTTGTACAAATTTTTGTAACATTCTATGTAACTTTTATTTTGTGTCTGTGTCAGATTAATCATATCTTACAAACTTTATAGTTAAAGCACTTAAAGAAAATTATTATTATCTGCGTGCATGATACCTTGGCAGCAGTGCATCATAATGGCTCAAATTTTTTTAATTAATAATTTGAGTACCTAATTTAATTTTGAAGCACCTAAAAAGCACCTTATTTTGAGCATAATTAATAAATTCAATTTTTAATACTTTGCTCTGCTATGTTTACTAGAATTTTGCTTAAACACAATTTTCACTTTTAAGTTGAAGAAAAATATATAAAAAATTTCCATTCTTGGCCACTAAACGATACCATTTGCTTCGCCTATGAATTTTATATAAAATATTCAGATGTTCTTACATTATATGATGTACACCTGAAATAATTATTTACTTGTTGTATGAATATATTCATTTATTTGTTGTATCTATGAGATTATCATCAGAGTCTAGTCAGCTGTCTTTGAAGCTTTTGAAATATTTATAACAACTTTGTAAAATGTATATATTTGTTAAATATATATATAAGGTATATGGAATTTTGATTATAATAAGAGTAATTCTGTAATATATAATTATTTAACAGAATATATGCATTATATTTCACATTTATACAAATCAAAATTTAAATAACAATAATAATAATTTACGTAACAAATAGTAATAATATGAATTTTGTTACAAACCAAACATATTATGGGTTGTAATTATAGTCAAAGTTGAATGTAAAACTGAAGAATGTTTGTTCTCAGAATCGAAACATTTCGAAAACAAATACTATTATGAAATTAAAATGAATATTAAAACGAAAATTAAATTATTTATTTTTATTTACATATACAGAATATGTCTTTGAAACGAAGAATATATCAGAATATATAAAATTTAGTCGAAACAAATATTGAAAGCACTATCAACTGGCACTGATTTATCTAATAAATTTATTTCTGACAGTTCGACCGTTCATCCGCCATCAAGATAGCTTAAAATTAAAATAGGTAATTTCCAAAGATTATTTAATTTTTCAAACGATGGTATATTGAGTTCTTTTTGAAACAAAACAACAAAAATCATCGATTTTTTGTTTGCCAATAAAGTAACAGTAGAAGACTAGATACTTCTTTGAAGAAAAGCTAAAAATTTGTTTGATTGGTAGTAGAACCAAACCCAGTCCATTCTTGAACGTGCATAATAAAGTATTTACTACATAACTATAGTTATGCATAATTTTCATTAAAAGTAATACAATTGATATCATGAATATTTAAACAGTTTCAGTTATTTAAAATCGATTAAATTTAAAATTGTGTTATTACTGGTTTTAGTTATTCATTTGAATATAATGTTGAACGTAAGTAGCATTTAATTGTATACGGGGCGTTTATCAAATTTTGATGTAAGTTTGAACTGATAGTAGAATGGTTCAAAATACCCAAATACATCTTAGATAAAGTAATAAAGTAACTGTTACGTCATAGAAAGTAGTAGGTATGAGTACTCTTAAAACTCCAAAACACCATTCATATTTTCAAAATAAATAACAAGTCTAGATGCGACACGAAAGATCCTTCTGACGAACTTCCCAATAAAGAAAATAAAACAAAAAATGTTTTTTACTCCGAATATACTGGTAATTTTAAATTTAAATTTAGGCCTAACTACGTGTCGAATGAAAGTGACGTATCATATGTTGTTCTCGAAATAATCGGGACGAATAAGAAAAACTGAACGTATTTACATACACGCGCATACTCGTGAAATTAAAAAACTCGATGTCCTGAATCTTCCGAAATTCAGGCTTAAAATTATAGAATACACTAATTTTATGCTGTATTTTAAAAATTTTTCAGTCTGAAATAAACATTTTAGAGTGATAAACAAAATGATAATTCTGATAATAACTCAATGCAACAAAACAATCGAGTAATGTTTTAAAAACGTAAAAAAAGGAAAATAGGTAAAAGTGTAAATTTTTTGATATCACAAGTATACATACATCCAAAAATAATTCTCTCTTAAAATGTAGGATTTGGATTATAGTGACCTCAAAACGTAAATATTTCTAAAAATTCGGAATTCACAAAACTAGCCAAAAGTTATAGTATAAGTTGATAGTAATATAGTTGCAAGATATAACGAAGAAATGTCAACGATAACACACTTGTTGTATGCCCAATACGCTTCAAACGGAAGAACTAGAACGGCAGTAATTAAATTAGAAGAGAATTTAGACTTTGTGCCGCTTTAGTCCTGATCTGATATGGCGTTTTTTTTTATTAAGATTTCTAAGTTTTGTCGGCACTGAATCAAGTTAAAAAATTTTGGTTCGATAGTAAACCACGCGATACCAAGTAAAATGAAACGTAATATAAATTTTCTCTACAGAATTTCTATGATTCAAAAACTATCCATAATAAAGTATATATAATCCAAACGAAAAAATTCGGTTATTATTGGTAAAACCTATTTTAATCGAGGTGGGTTGTGTGTATATTATATTACCTATTTCAAGCCTACTCAGCCATACAAACATGTAAATAATCATATATACACTACTTTACATATTACCAAATTTCCTTTTTGATAAATCATGCTATTGGATATTAAGTTTTGTGAAGTTTGGAAAAAATTTTTAATTTCATTCCAAAATTTAATAGTTCTAGAAAAAATCAACTAAACTGTGTTAAATTAGTAGCTCCAAAGAAAAGCCTCAGCAAAATGAAAGGTAAAAGTTACAGAATATAACAGGGGTATTAATAACGATGATCAGATTCATTATTTGCTCCTGTAATTGAAGCAAAAAAATAAAAAAAGGGAATTTTATTATAATATTGAATTGAAAGTTTTCTTAGTTCCTACATGACAAGTTTATTGATAATTTTATTAAATTTGCTTGATTAAGATAGCATGTGGTTTTAGTGAATTATGATATAATTATTATGTCCCTATTATTTTTAACCAGGTACGTATACTGAATCCATGCGAACTATAAAACTTAATTGATATGACAAAAGCTTAGAACAGAAAATTAATTTTAAGACTTATAGCCGAAAGAGAGACAAGACGAAGCTGCGTTTAAAACGGAGTACCAACCTTAAAAAAATAACCCGCTTCCAGAAAGTCAACTTATTGTATTAAATTCCAAAAGAGAACTAAATGCTTAAATGCTGTTTTTTATAACTATAAAAAATTAATGATTTAAACTATTAAGAATTGAGTGTAAAAAAAATCTAATAAACAAATATCATGTTCTCTTTGAACCAATAATTGGTTTTAAGAATCAACAAAATTCGGATTTATTTTTAAGATTTGCACACTATAAACAGAGCCTGGTATACTTTGGCAAACCTTCAATAAAAATACAAATAGGTACTGCAATTGAGGTACTTACAAACTATTCTATAATTCAGTAACCATTATAAAATACGCCACAAATTGTGAATTATTGAATGAATGAATAAAGTTTTAGTCGACGTTCCATTTGCAAAATGCTTGATTAAATTTACATGTAATTATTATAAAAACATCCTCTAACATATAATAATAAATATTACATAAACCTACATTAGTGCAATATGTATCTATTTAATTTAATCTAAAACAGTTGAAATATAATACTCAATTCATACAAACAACCGCAAAAGTTAATAAATAACCTCAATTTTTATAAACTCATATAATCAATGAACATACTTCAACATGGTACAATACAACACTCGAATACATGATACGTATCATTATTTTCAAACTAATTAAATTGATGTTTGTTTATTATAAAATTACATTTAAGGCTGGTTGCAACCAACAAGACTTTTGTATACAAATTTCTAATAAGAAAATCTTACTTCATTTTAATTATATTATGTTTTCCTCATTTCACTTATGTTTCTCATTGTAGAGCTCCGAAGAAGTCAACAAAGTTGATAAAACATTGCCAAAAAAATAATAAGTTTTCTATAAGAATTTTATTTAATATATAAGAATTTCTGATCTGATATTAATATTAAAATGTTTAAAGGTGCTGCATGTCTGGTGTACCATTATCATTAGAAAAAATTTTTGCGAGACTTTCTTACAGTGTGCAGGAAAATAAAAATTATATACATATTATTCTGATTTGATGAGTATAGTCTTGATACATTTCGATCAGATTGTCTTACACAAACACAAAATAGTGTGTATTCTGATGTCTGCTCTATGGTATATAAAAAATGTCTGTTGTATATTTTATACTGTGCTGCGTTCTTTCGACAACTTTACATGTTCGAATCAATAAGTCTTTTAAGAATATTCTAATAAACAATCTTATAGTGAGGTTATGAAAACATTTAACAAAAAATTATCTTTTTCTTATCTATCTATATATTAATATAGGAAGCAGAAACTTTCTACCTCGAAAATTGGGCGGGCGGAGGAGAAATTTTTCACTTTTATTATTTATTTAGAGAAGGACTGGAAAATGATAATATTTTTTTAAAATTATTCATAAAAATCAATAAAAAAAAGTATTACACACTATGACATACACATATATACGAGGTGCGGATTGTATAACACACATTACCATACACACATATATATTTCAATGTGTGTTTTATTTCAAGGCACGAATATATACTGTTTTGTTTAAAGGCAGTGAGATTCATTTTTGATTGGTTATGGTCGAATTTCGACCGCTGTTCAGGGTTTATAAATTATTCTGAAGAAATAAGATGCTTTATTAGGTTTATTAACATTTCATAAAAGCCAACAGGGAACAAATATCTACACAATTACGTTCTGGTAACGTCTATAGTACTAAACATCACTCGCCAAATATTACGACTAAAATTACATAACATATGATACAGTCAAAATACTTACTTTATTAGAAGATTTTAAAAACATATTACGTGAGGACCGAGTAGTCTGTGCTATGTCAGTTTAGGATTAAATTGTTGTTTGCCTATTATAAAATTATACTAAAAAGTTGAGATTTTTTATTATATTAATCATATTTTTTGTAATAACATAGACAACAAAACGTTTTCTCTTCAATATTATTTTTTCTAATATACATAAAATGAAATTTGATTGTAGCTTTAAATGCAAAATTACACGTTTTTTAAGTATAAAACATTTTAAAATGGTTTGTTATATTTCTTGATGTGAATAAGTTTGAAAACAAACATAAAATTTAAACTGGTAGTTAAAAATTTACTTTAACAATTTAATGATTGCTGTACAATATTTACATTTTATTATGATGGATATTTATGGTACTTCAAGTGTGCCAATAAATGCATTAAGTACTGTTTTAAAGATGAATTGAAAATCAATTTTCTTGTATCATGGGCGATATATTCCAAATAACAATGTGAAATTATTTTTTTAAATTAAAAAAAAAAATCTGTTTTAACAATACCATTTTACACCCAGATATTTGACTGCTTAAAATATCACTACTTGTATGTATGTATTTATGTATGTATGTAAGCGGGCCATGCTCGAGCGTTTCGCATCAGAGCAATGGTTCAGAGCACCTAGCCAGTAGACCCTTGTACTCTATCCCCGCTTCTATTCTCACTGGTTTATGTAACCAGCTGATAAACTGAAACCCAGGATTTGCTTAGCGCTGAGTTTCCTAATTTCTTCTGGTTCGATTAAGGCCGGACCAAACCATTTCCTACGCTGTTGGATTGCGCTGGGCAGTTACAGAGAAAGTGGATTGATGTTTCTTCTGAATTTTCCCCGCATCTTTCGCATGCGGGAGATTGTCGTTTTCCAATTTGATGTTGGAACTTGTTCAGGTTGTTGTGTCCTGTGAGTAGCTCTACGATGACTCTTATATCAGCTCTGTTAAGTTTCAGAATTTCTTCTGCCCTGCCCCTGAGCGAGTTTCCTTCGCCCAACAGGCTTTTGGCTGTTCGCCCTCCCTCGTAGCTAGCCCATGCCTTTAGTTGTTGGTTTTTCAGACTGTCGTTCAGTCTGTTAAGACCTTCTTGGTATGGCATTCTCGCAAGCTTTTCTTGTGTGGGAGCTAGAGTGGTTTCCAGTTTGGCCAGCTTGTCTGCTCTCTCATTACCGTTCCAACCAGAATGTCCATGGATCCAGGTAATTGTGACTTTATTGTTTCTCGCCAATATCACTACTTAAGGGGAACTGTCATAAAAGTGGAGAACTATACAATTAAGGCAATCTATAATATTCTATTATCTAATATTTATTGTATTCTGTTAAATTTTCATGTACAAATCATCACTCTGCCACACGCACTCCGTATTCATGTCAAGATTGGGCTAACCAAATTTCAATACATGTTAAAAACAATTTTTTGAGTTATTTTTTCTGAATTAAAGTTCTAGTTAGCTTGAGTTTTTCGCGGTTACTAGAAAATTGTATATCAGCTTAAGATGTAAATAAGTCATGCAGTGTTTTAAAAATTTTGGATTTGTTGAAAATAATTTACGCTAGCTTTATATCTAGTAATTTTTTTAATAATAATTTTACCAAATATTAATTATGAAAATTGTTGAATACCATAGTACAAATTTACGTATATTAATATTAATTTCAAATAAAATTAAAATTTAATCATTATATAAAACCATAAATTTTAAACATAATATTAATAATTTTAATATTTTATATAAAATGCATTATGATACTTAAACTATTACATATGAATTGTCTCCCTCAGGATAGCATACTCCGAATTGAAAATAACCTATGAAAATTCCAGCTAAAATATAAACCTGTCGAATATCCTAGTGAAAAGAGTCGTTATTCTAAGAGTTTGCTATATATAAATAATTTTAAATAAATAATTATTAAATTTTAGCTGCCTATTCTAACGTAATTTTTATCTATACCATGTCGTCGAAAACTGTATTGTTTCACATATAATTAGGGATTCTTCTTGGTTTTAGACTGTATGAATGTGGGTGTCGTATCTATCGTAATTTAATAAATGAACATTCAAATCAGCTTTCGTGCCATATCATTAATCACTCCAATCGTTAAATGGATATTTTTGTTTAATTTTTTAATTAGAACCTTGAAATACCTATTTCTAGGAGACTCAATAAGAACAAACGAGATCTTAAAATGCAAAAAATGAACCCAAAATTTTTATCTTCGATGTCGAACGTAAACAGATTTTCTACGGTAATTGGGAAAATCTTTCAAAATCTTTTTTTTAAATTTTAATAATTTTAGAGAAGCATTATTATTATTAAATGTTTTACATGTATTAAAAGCAAAAAATTTTGTTCGCTATCAAATTTTGAATTCTACAAGTAGTAATATTACAAATTTATTTCTATTGCAATAGCAGCAATGATTTAAGTTATTTTTTTTAAGTGAGATAATTTATACTTCAATTTTACATATGTATAAATTTAAACTTTATGGTCATCATTAAGATCAAATGGTTTTTGCAGATTGTTTTGAATCTTTTTGATTTAAATGAAAGTTTTGTAACTATCTATCATGGAGCTTATATTTACATTAAATAGAATTATTAAAGTCCAAAAAATAGTTTTATGAAATCCTTCAAGAAGTATTCGATTGTATGGCTTATGAAACAATTAAGTTTTAATAAAGACTTATGAATAGTCTTCTGAATGAAATTAATGTAGGTGGTCCTTATCAGCCGTAGGAGTGTTTATTTAGAGCCACATAACAGGATAGAAAACTAAATGGTTTTAATTGAGTCTTACAAAATCAGTCTAGAGAATTTTGTGCGGAATTTAATAAAACATTAATTGTTTCTTACGTAGAGATTTGGGAATATTTTCAATTTTCCGTTTGCTGTAATATATAATATATATATATATATATATATATATATTATATATTTAATATCAGTACAGACCCATAGCTAGAACCAGAGAAAATCTACATAGATTTGTAGGATAATTCACAATCGAATTTTCTTGTCAAAAACAGTATTAAATCGATATTCATACGCTTATAGTAGTGATATATAGATTATTATTATTATTATATTCTGTTATTATATAGTCAATGTTCAAAATTATGAATTTTATGTTGTTATCAATAATAACCAAACCATATTTAATGTTGTTATTACAGAATTAATTAATATGTATGTATGTTGGTGGACGTCTATGTACAAATATTATAAGCGTTTAATTTGTACATCACGTAAATACATATAAATGCACTGTCAATAATGGACACAAAACTTCCTCGTGATATACGAATATGATCACTTAAATAGGTAAAATGTCTAGTGAGTCTCCAACGAATAAGTTGCAATTTGGACATGAGATGGAAAAATTTATTTTTGTATTTCAATCTTATACGATCAACGATCTAATTATATAAGTCATCATAATGTGTTTATGCTTAAAGAAAGCTTAACACTTTTTTTTTAAAATTATAGTAGTTCCTGATTTAAACAAAAATCATGAACTACTTTACTAAATCATATTTTACTTTTCTTTAATCATATCTGCAAGTGGCATTAATTCTTATAAGATACAAAAATTAATGTATTTTTATACAATAAATTGAATTCCAAACGTATAAAGTTTTCGTGTGGAATTGTTATGAGAATTTCGCCTTAATATCGAGAAATATGATCAATTCCAACAAAATTCAAATTATTGATGTAAAATTGTTTTCTCAAAATTGTAGTATATACAATTTTCTGTTTTGGTAAATTGACTTCATCATACTCATAAATTGACTCAATCATAATAAGCTGCATGGCTGCAACTCTGTAGAGAAGTAAATTAGTAATAAAAAAGAGCGTTTTAATCAATGTGATACTCACTCTTATGTCTTGTCCTATATTGCATACGTGTTCTTCTCTAGCAGACCCGCTTGTATGTTATGATTTTGGACTGGGCGCTATCTTTACGGTTGTTTATTTCTGTATAATTCGCGGCTTTATAATACTCGAATGCAATACAATACTTATGTATTTTAATATAACGGATGCACTGCAAAAGTTCGTCATGAAGTATCCTTGTCGTAATTTAAGAAAGTAAACTGGAAATTTCCTATACCTACAAAAAACATTTTGATCCATAAAAAGAACATTTTGAAGTTTCTACATACATTTTGACTGATGTATTTATCGGAAGGTGTTACTTTTTGCTTAATCTTGCATTTAGTCTTAGCCTTACATATTCAGTCTTGTTTGTGGTCTCGGTCTTACTTTTTTGGACTTGGTTTTGGCCTTTCGAGTGTATAGATAATTATGGACTAGGTCTTGTTTTTTGCAAAACCAATACCGAAACTTTATGACCAAGATCAGTTATCCTCATCACTAATTGGATGATGCCTATTCAAAAGAAATGTCCCTGGACCTTTTATATCAGTATTTATTGAAATAGATTATTCTAAATATTTAGACAAAAAACAGTAATAGAAAAATACTGTTCCTCAATTGATGAAGTTTCGAATATGCGTATTATGTGTTTTGAGAACTGTCACGACAAATTTTATTAAGGTATTTGTTTTTCATAGTGGGAAAGTAGAAAGGTCACTATATATAATTTTATTTAAAATAAAATTATATGATTATTGTTTATTTTCCAATTACATTATCTACACAGACCATAATAATTAATATACCAACATAATTTGTTCCACAACCTTTTTGTATAAAAAAGTATATATTAAGGCTAATGTTTATATTATAAATATGAAAATGTCTACCTTTAAATCTATAGATGTTTATATATTATAGAACTAAAACGTATCATACGGGCGTATGAAACTCATACACCCGAAACCTTTATTTTATCTAGTAAAAGTGCGTATATTTTTACCGACTTCTAATCAAACAGAAAAGGTTCTAAATTTTGTACAAGTAGTATGGAATAACAAATACAATTTATTTTGACTCTACAAAAATATCTAAAAACACTTTTTGTTTTGACCGAACGAAGTGAGGTCCATGGTACAACTAAACGATTTTGAATTTCGTTTGTCTCTATCTGTCTCTTTTTGTTCAGCTAACTTTTCAACTCTTTGTTCGATTTGGATAAAATGGTACACATATTCATCAGACTCAGGGAATTCACTGTATATCTTTTTGGGAAACACCCAAAATTCTCCTTCTGGAAAAATCACTTATTTCAAAAACAAAAAAACAAAAAATTTAGCAAAATAATTATCGGCTTAGGACATGCGACCAAATGCTTGGCCTCTCCCCACAAGGCGACTCTACAATGAATTTATATATTATAACTTTTTTTTTAATGCGAATAAAATAAATTTTTTGACATATAATATTTAATTTGTATAACTAAGATCATGTTTTAGATTGTGTCATGTATCTTGAAAAATTTTTTGTACGTATTATTTGTATATTTTTTATTTACTTCTGAGTGAAGTCTACGGTTCACAGAACTACTAATTTAAATTAGAAAAGTAAAAACTTGCACAAGCTTAATATTTTTATGGATAACTTCGTCTTTATGATCAATTAATTTTCCAAGTCGCCAGTCATTTTCTTATGTTTAAATTGATTGGTTGAATTCTAAAGATCGCAAGGATAAAAGATCGCAAGGGAATCTTCTATACAATATAACGGAATTTAATATTATCTATTACATGTTAGTCCATTTTGTAGAAGTCGATTTTTTCCAAAAAAATTTTTTTAATACTTAATATTCATATTATGTCATTGCATTAAAATTATTATTGTTTACATTCTAATTACAATATCTATTTACACTATGATAATTATTTATACATAATATATTATATAATTTATACATAATATAATGATATACAAGCTTATAATATTCTCTACCGTAATTTCTTTTTTTACAGACTGTATTAAGGATAATATCTATTTATTTTAAAAATACTAGCAAACCCAGTCACGCTTTGCTCTGCCAATTTTCAGAAATATTTTTTCGCATTTTATCAAAGACTATCGGTGACAAAAAATGAATCTACCTGAATAGAAAAAAATTGGGTATTTTTAACGTTTTATTCTATAGAAATAAACCAGGAAGGAATTGAATTCAAAAACTGTATCTCTTTATCGTGTTTACCATATTGAAGGGTTATATTTATTAAATCAATAAATTTCTTCCCACTATTTGATACCTTCCCAACAATGTGATTATAAAATATTTATACCATTTATTGTTTGTTTTCTCAACATTAAAATTTACAGCTGTTTTTATTTTTCTCAACAATAAAAAAATCGCATATAATAGGAAAAAAAATATTTTTATATTCGACTTATAAAGGTTATCTGACCTGTAAATTTCTATAATAACATGCACTTAACGTTTCAATTCGTAGGTCTTGAGATATGAAATTCTATCCGCGGAATGTTAATATTCGAAACTATTTTAAAGCAATATCTCGAAAACTTCTTGTTCAATCATAAAATAAGTAATAATTTCCTTCATATTTATCACCATAAAAAAACCTAAAAGCTGCATTTTTACGGAATTACAGAAACTATGGAATTCGAAATTTGTTTGTTTTTCAGAAATAAATATTTTATATTTAAACTTTCTTGTATCTCTTTTGGTTTAATAGGTGGGTCATGGATCATTGAGATTCAAATGTCCGAAATAATTTCAAAAGGTGCTACCTACATTTTGGGTCTAGAATAAGGCATCAAAATCACCCCTCATAGAACGGCCAAATGGCACATATACGGACACACGATAATGGACTAATTAAGCTGATTCAAATAGTTTTTACATTATTACAACAGTTATCTGTGAATATAGTAATTTGCTGCGTTTACAATATTGGTATGTCAAGATTAATGTGTGTTTTGTCTTTTTATGTATGTATGAAAAAGCAATTTAGAAAAGTTTCTTATCGATATAAAATAAATTGTTGCAATTTTCGTCTTCACAAGGTAAAAATTCTTCGAGAAGGTAATGATTCTTAAAATATACTTCCATGCAAAAATTTTATTTTAAATCAATAGAATATTTGATAAACCATAAAGAAATGGAGTATACATAAAAAGTAGTTTTAATTTGTTTTATTTATAGAGAATTCAAATATAATCGATGTAATAAACATAGACCTTTTCATTTTAAAATTTGTTTCGTACTGTTGACAATAAGTTTGACAAAGATAGAAAATATTTGCTTTTCATTTTATTACATTAGTTTTTTGACATTCTGTCCGAAACAAAAACGAATCAAAAATTAAAATGAAAAGCCCTATTTTATACATACACATTTTGACACAAGTTAAATAAAACCATCTGAACAACTTTAAATACATAGAGTACTACTGAAAAAGTCAATTTAATAACAAGCTTTTTTTTAACCTGGTTTCTAAGTTCAAAATATTGATATTTGTCAAGCTTGTAGAGCAAAGCATTCAAAATTTAATTTAAATATGCTCAAAATTAAGTGCTTGTAAGGTGCTGCCAAATTAAATTACGTGCTTAAATTTTAAATTAAGAAAATTGAGTCATTATAATGAACTGCTACGGTGAAATCACGCTGGCTGAACAATGTGTAAAAACAACTTTAAAATATCATGTAAGTCCCTGAATTAGGTACTTTTTACGTGCTTTTAAGGTTTGCTTTTCATAAATCAATTTTATCAGAAATATCAAAAATATGCGAGCTACGTGCTAGCTTGACACTTGTCGTCAGTGATTCATGTCCCATGGATTTCAGGCCCACCTTTAAGGTACACCATAAAAGCTCGTAATTCTGATATTTTTATTATATTATAAAAGTTATTTTATCACACTGCTTTGTTAGCGTGATATCACGGCAGAAGTGTATCATAATGACTTGATTTTCGTAATTAACAATGAGGAGGCCATCTCATTTTGCAACACATAACAAGCACCTTATTTTCAATACATTTTTCTATTATATCCTTTTATGCTAGCTTGACACTTTTTTTAGCAGTGAATCAGTGTTAGATTATTTTATGTTAGTGAATCAGTGTAGTGATTGTTTTGGTAACTTTGATTAAATTGATCTATTGATGGCCCACAATAAAAGCACTTAAAAAGCACCAAATTCTGGTGTTTATATTATATGTTATTCAGAAATTCCTTCTTTCAACATTTTCAACAGCGTGATATCAGGACAGCAGTGCATTCTTATGACTCAATTTGCATAATAAAAATTGAACACCTAATTTAAATTTGCTGCACCTACAAACCTTATTTAGAGCATATTATTATTTTATTTAGATTACTTCACTCTGTTAGCTTGACTAGTATTTTCACACGTTACATATCGTATTATTATCAATTTTAAATAATTTTCAAATGGTATTTACGGTCATTATAAAACTACCTCCTTTTGAGGTTGCAAATAAAAAAAATTTACGCATGTGTGTTTTATCCATACATGTTCCTTAATATAGACATACAACAATACTTAGTTTGCCGAAAAAAGGATAAATACTTTTATTATCATAGCATAACATAGTAAAACGGATAATATCTTCGTATATATATGCATATATCTATGTACATCACTTATTTTTAAAGTGATTATACGGGATATTGGATTTAAATTTAATGACATTTTTTATGTGGTACTAAGCTCGTAAATATCCACTTTCTGTTTACTAACATATGTCTTTTTTTACATAAATGGGTTTCATAGTAGAAAATTATCCATGTAAATGATGTAATAATTTACAAATATTTCTCTGTTTATATAAGTCGTAGCATTTTATCAAATATCTGGTATAAAAGTGTATTATACCAGTAATATATTATAATAACAATATAATAATGCTAAAAATCAATGTTAAGATAGAACTGTGTTTATGTAATTGTGTCTATTGTAACGACCTTTCATTTGGGATTAACATAAATATAATAATATTGCATCATCCAGTCAACAACTTAAATAAATACCTTCAGAAATTTCTTATTTATATATTTAAAAAAAATTTGTCTAATTCAAAATGTTATTTTAAATTAAAAGCGAATTTTTTTCGCAAAATGATTATCCTTAAACATATAAGCGGTAAAAATGGCCTGTGGCAAAGCTTTTAAATATAGCATGTATATCAGTTTATTAAATACAAGATGATTTATGTCACTTCGCTACTGTAGAAGTAGTTTAATCAAAATTTGCTGTAGATTAGACCCAGGGAATCATGTTGTTCGTTACAAACTTTGGTCCATTTTTATTCTTAAGTAGTAGAATCGGATAATCCTCTACGTTTTCATGTCAATGTTGTGCTTTGCACATTTCAAAATATTTGGATAAGTATTTTTTGAGTTATTTGGTCGCAAAAATTGAAACATTTTACAAAATGGAGGTTAATTCAGTATGTTTCAATCCACCTTATACTTAATGAATTTAAAATGTGAGTTTATATTTATTTTAACGTATCATATTATTTCCAATCAATTCAGTATATTTCATTCCACTCTTAAAATTTATTTTTAATAGAAAAATTATATCTCTACTATTATTATGATTTACCAATAAATTTATTGATAAAAATAAATTGATGGTTAAGTCATTTTGTGATAAATATGATTGAGCTCATAGCTAATAGCTATAATAGCAACAACTTATTGTTTTATACTGTATTGAACTGATTCTTCTAACATTTGCTTTTATTAATAGCTTTTTAAATAAAAATTTTGAACTTTGTATTTACCAACAACAACGTTTTTAATTTATTATAAAGAAAATATTAAGGTTTACTAAAAATATTAAATGGAATATGAAACATGAACAGAGACAAACAATATCCAAAAAAAAAAAAAAAAACACAAACACTTAAATACTTATGTATACAAGAACACAAGATTTAACTTAATATATAGAATAAACGAAAAAGGAACTAAAACTGTAAAGGAAATAACTTATACAACAATATGAGTTAGAAATACGATATTGGAGTATGAGTTTTATAAGGACACATAAAAGGAATACAACCGAATTCATTTATAAAAGGGAATACATTAAAGCATGTGTTATTGTTGTTGTAAGAGAAAGGAATATTCTTCTTATGTAGAACAAATCGTATATACGAAAATAGCTATCCTATGTATAGGTTTTATTATCCTTACTCCATATAATATGGAATTTGTAAAATATTAATGTTGGAATTATAATAATTCTTGACACTATTAATTTTACATGAAAATTCTTTGTTTTTTTATGTAAATGAGAAACCAAATCGGTATAATTATCTAATTGAAAATAAAGATTGATTCATAATTGTGATAAAATAGTATTACAGAGGATATAGTCCAGTCCAAAAATGGAAAAACGACCTAGATTCGAAACAACATTTATCAGGTTCAAAATCTGGCTATAGGATTTACTTACTCTCTACTTCAAACTCGCCAATGTACTAAGGGTTGTCCTGGGGGTAGCCACAATCCCTTCTGGGAAATGAAATTTTTTTCAAAATGTGTATGGTAATGGATATATTGACTAATTAAATATTTTATGAAAAAAACATACGGGATGAAAAAATAGCCTATAAAAAAACAAAACAAATTTAGTGTTTAAATTATTGCTAGTCTCAATACTAACGAAGGGATAGCTTTTTTAAATTTGGTTCGTCTTCGTCAAAGACTTAAATCGAATTTTCAACGAAAAATATCCAAAAATCAATGCATTTTTCTGGGAAAACTAATGAAAAATTGATAAAGAAGTTTATTTTATCATTTCACTATCGAATAAAACGAAAAGTATTGACTTTCAGAACAAAATTTGCCTAGAACTAGTCAATCTATCCATTTTCATACGTACTTCTAATTGAAATAATTTTTCATCTCCGAGAAGGGGTGGCATTAACTCCATTGTAAAAGCGACCGTCATTATATTGTCAACTTTAAAGTAGAAGGAAAGTTGAACCTACAGCTAAATTTTGTTTCTATTCGGTGCTGCTTGGTAGAATTAAGACGGAAACCATGCAAAGACTGGGCTAATAGTTAAATACATGATACTAAACGGTCTCTGTGCAATATTTACTTTCATTCCTATCGACTACTTTCTAATATATCAAAGAATACTCTCGACAGAATTGGAAATTATGAGAGTGTGAAGAAATGCTATAAGAATAGGAAAAAACAGAAAACGACCATTTGTTTTCTGTCATAACACGAGTGAGGCAAGAGTAGTTATCGTATCGTGCACATAATTTCGAACTGATAATCAGAAGTTTTTTTTCTTAATTTTCCAAGCTCCAAACTCTGTATTTATAACGAAGGCAAAAAAAAAAGATATTCATGATTTTATTTCGAACTACAAACGGGCATCGAAATGGGCACAATGAGTACAGCCAAAGTATGAATTAGAAAAAGCTTTTCGGAATTAACAAAATGATGGTCGGTTAAAGTAATAATTTTTTTGGTGTATTATAACACTTGCAAATGCGAATAACATTTACAATATAGAAAATGCTTCGACTACACTTTGTAAAAGAACAACGAAAGTTGTAAATTAATGAAATAATGACTAGTTTCGTTGACTTTCAGTTTTGAATAAAAAAAAAAAATCATTTTAAATCTGATTCATTGTTTTGGAAATTGATTAAATAATTTATTTTATTTTAGGGTACCTATACAAAGTTCGTATTTTATATTAATAGTATTAGAAATTAATTAATTTTGACTAAATTAAATGTACCCTCATTTTTTTTATACGGTACACAGTACAATAAAGTAAGCTGTAGTCTTAGAATAGTCAAAACTCTCTGTATAACGAACGTTACGCTAATATATTTTAAGAAACTACATAGATATTAAGCACAGTATGTATTAGTCAAATGTGTTTTGTTTTGTCGTTAAAATGTACTCACGCATTCACAAAGTTCGAAAAGGGATTAAGTATTTTAAACATATTAAATTATCTACACTTTCAAGCATTCGATTGTTAATGCTTATTTATGTACTGAAAGTCTTTGATGACGGAAAATTTTTCATGGTAATTACCAAGTAAAATAATTTTTTATCCGACCATGGCAAAGTGAAAAGAAAGAGTAATGATATTAGAAGTATGGTTATGATATTTGGAGTGATACATGCATATGTTTGTCTTATTTGAACCTAAGGTCCATCATATAGCAGCTTAAGAGCTCAACCGATTTAGATGAATGGGGTGTATGAATCGATTCCATATTATGGTTCGAGTGGAAGAGGCTTTATATTATTTATACTATAAGAATAAAATTAATATGACGCACAATGAAAAATGTACCCAAAATGTTTTTTTATTAAAATTTGTTGTGTTGGGTATTCAATAACTAGTACCATTGACTTAATTTAAAAATATTTTAAATAAAAAACAAAAGTAACTGTGAAATATATTTGGATGGCCATAATAATATCTCAAATACAACATAAGAAACCGTTAAATGACGTTATTTTTTATCATATTTTATAAACTAGGTTTCATGTATATCTGTGCGAGTGGAATTTTGTAATGGATTTTAAACTGTTTCCCGATGAGCTAGATACTTCTCAATGAGCTAGAGAAGAAAATCGAAAGGCAGGAGAGAAGGATGAAGAAAACAAAAAAGGCAAACCAAAAAAAAAAAAAACAAAAAACAAAAAAACAAAACAGTAGTAATAAAAGAAGAATAACGTGTAATTTAAGGAAAATTTCATTTACATAACTCTAAAAAGTAGTAAATAATAATAAATCCAAAATAATTTCAATGCTCTACGGACTAAATAGTATAAAATTATTTCAAACACCAAAAATGATGCAGTAAATAATTGATACCTCAATTAATGCGCCCTATGTTTTTCGATTGATATTAGAGAAATAATTTTATACTCTTAGTCCGTTATAAAAACATGATATATTAAAATTATTTTCATTTTATTATTGTACCACATTTGTGTCAAAATTACCATATTGATTACCAAAATTATTCTCGTTTTTTACAATTCACTTTTGAAATAATTTAGGAAGTCTAAAAATTTTATTTCTAAATTCAATAAGACTCCTTTTTAGAGGAAATTTTATTCATTAATTTAATAATAAAATTTGATAGATGAAAGGAGGCGTTGGGAAAAGTTCACTTGCGTGCCGTATTAAGCATACTTAGGTCTTAAAGATCGCAATGATGTGTTAAAACACATCAGAAATTTCCCTTCTTGAATAATTTGGAGATTTTAACAGCTTGAAATTTGTGACATTGAGAGATTTGCAAATAATACACTAAGATGTCCAGTAATACTTATGCTATTTGTAGCTACCTTGAAATCCTTGCAACAACCCAGCAACCCAGATCGAAACTGTATTTCGTGGATTGCTAATTCAAACGGGATTGGCTAAAAATTTGCTATATGTTATTTTTTTTTAATGATCCCAACTTGGAAATGTTGCTGTCGCAGCATAACCGTCAGATATAGTAGTTGTATTTAAGAGTACAAAAAGTCCCCGCATTATAAGAAGTACAGTGATAAAATAGCCAAAATGATTACTTCATGTCTACGTTACATGAGTAAACACCTGTGTCTACTGTTAAGACTTGTTTTTACTGTCAGCGTTTTTTTAACTTGAACTTGTATCCTGGAGAAATTGAGATTGTTAGTCAACTGAAAACTGCCTTTGTCTTCGTTAAAAAATTAAAATTGATAAACGAAATTACATGTCGTTGAATAGATTATTTTCAGCATAAAATCTCAGCCAAACTTAAATAAGGCGTATAAGTTATATTTGATTGTTGTTCTTAAATATATTTGTCTACTTTGTGTAATCTTCCCTTTACTAACGGTGTGAATCTGTAAAAATCCAAGCTGTTATAGAATACAACTACAAAACAAAGTCCCTATCACCTACTTACTGCACGTATACACAATAAGTCTTATTAACACTACCTACACCACACATTCAAGAAGGGATGTAAGGCGTTACTAAATAAACAACACACAAATGTATATTATACACTTAAGGTTGTACTAACACGAAAGCAATGGAAATCCTTAAGACTTGGAACAAAATTTCCGTATATGTGTTCATACAAACATCTAATTAGTCAATTTCCGCATGTTCGTGTGTCTGTTCGTTCGTACGTCCGTCCGTCCGTCGACACAATAACTAAAAAACGAAAAGAGATATTGAATACAATTTTTAGTAATGTACTTCAGGTATACAGAGTTCGTGAAAGGGCAAAATTTGTCCATTGGATTCAATGGATCAATGATCCAACTTTTGAAGAAAAGTTCAAAGACAAAAATGCTTAAAACAAACAATTTTTGTTTTAAACTAAAATGTTTAAATGTAGCTACTAAACACATATATAATTTCAATATACATATTACTAATATTATTACATACATATTTTATGAATTCTTATTCAAATTAGTTCTAACATTGATACCGAACCATGTGTCGGGTATCTAAACAATTGACTCTGTAAGTCGTAATCTTCATATGTTTAAGATTTTTTCAGTGTTGGGAGGATATAAGAATATCATATGTATTTCGTATAGCATAGAGTGAGTGAGTATTTGAATACAGAAATAAATATATTTTTTTATAACTTAAATAGCGTACAAAGTACGGCATATATTTTATCCAAACGTATAAGATAAAATAGTTGGTTACTTTTTTACTGGAGTGTCGTGGATGTACTACCTTAATAATATATTTGTACAAAAACAATGTTTTTCTTTGAAATATAAATTTATTTTTGGTATACGATTAAAACAAATCTATTTACTTCCACCAAAAGCTAATTCTTTGGAAATATTATTTGTTTTTTAAGGTTAGATAAGATTAAAATTGTTGTATGTTTTATTCAAAAACCACTAATAGTATCGTTCTGTTAACAAATGTTTTATATTTTATAATTAAAATTGAGTTTGAATTGTTTACTATCAAGAAAGTATCGCGTTTTGTATCATAACAGGATAAAAGCCAATTTCGATTAAGATTAGGAAACTAGAAAATACGTTTAATATTTTAATTTGTTTTATAGTTTAAATTTTTAATTAAAAATTGATATAAATATTGGTAATTCATATTCAAAATAAAGTAAGTTTTTAAACTACCAAAAAGAGAAATAGGTAATACAAATAAATTAATAGGCAAAAAGTAAATTATATTCCACGGCCATTAGTTTTTAAGTTATACGAAATACATTTAGTGTGGCTCAATTGTATAATTATAATAATAAGTATAATACACATTTATTTTGAAGCAAAAACAATATTAATAGGTTATACCCAAAAAATTTAATACAAAATGAGCCCCACTAAATTAATAACCTTTAGTTATTATTTCCCTATCCATTGAATTGTATTCTCTTAAATATTCTAAATATTGAATTGTATTCTTCTAACAATCGTCAAATGACACCTTTAAGAATGTGTATTGAAATTTTCTAAAAGATTATGATTTTCTAAAAGATAAAAACTGATTTAATTGGGAACGTCCTTAAGTTCTATAGAAGATTAGATGGTGTCAAAAATTTAGTATAATGATATAAGCATCGATGTATTCGTACGAGTTAAAGTACGAAGAAAGGAACTATTATAATGTTTGGGATTACTGTATAATGAAAGCTAATATACCTAAGTTAAAAAATTTAACCGATTATTTTCTTTTAAAAACTATACTTTAAAATTGAATATTTTTAATTCACTTTCGTAAAGCAAAATAGGCGCCACATTTGATTAGGCCTATTTATAAAGAGGGCATGCAAAAAAAGTACTTTTATCTGCACCTCTTTTCACTTACATATTCTTTCTTCCAATTTATTATTGATCAAAGTTAAACATTAGGTTTGCTATATACTAATTTATTTATACATTCAAACTAAAATTATTCTTATAAATGAAATACTTATACCTAGAAAGCATACCATTTTAGTTGATAATTAATGAAAATAATAATAATAAATTTAAAATTTAATGCAAATTCCATATTACTGTAGATCATTAATTTTTCGTAATAACGAATATGTTTTCTTATTTGAATTTTATTTTTTACAGGTTTGAAATTAAGCTGTTCTTGCTAACGTCAACTAAACTTGGTAAATTATTTATTGACCTTTTTTTTATTGATCATGTTTTAGAAAATTGTTGTTTTATTTTACTTCATAAAAGTCTTTAAATTTTGTAAAATGTTTCATTTAATTTTTGTACATGAATATATAATTTATCATACAGATAGATTTATCATTAAGTATTATCATATTGTCCAGCGGACAAATAATATTCTCATGCCAGTTAACATTCTGCATTCGTGTCGTCTTCTAAAATATATTGTTTAGCAAAGAGATAGTAAATAATGTACACTAGTTTGTCATATTCTGTTAATTTATAATATGTATAAATCATACAGTGATCTTAGTAAATATTACATGGAAATTATATTTAAGGATGTTTGGAAGGTATATAAAAATGCTACTCGACCAATGGAAATTTTGCAGAGCGTTTTATGTTGTTTAAAGTCATATTTTAAAATTACAATCGGATTCAATGAATTGTTTAAAAGTTGTTGCAATCAGTACATATAACAATATCAGAGTATCACTTTACACGGAATTAAATTTAATTTGATTATCTGTAAAGAGCCTACCAGGTATTTCAAACTTTTATCAGTTACTTTTACTTTAGAGAATTAATTGTAAATAAATTTATAAAAATTCGTTAATTTTTTCGAGAAAAAAATTTAAAACGGACTGATAATGTTTTATTAATGGAAAACTTCATTAGTGCGTAAGAAATTCCAGAACCAGAAGCTCAGATCTATAGCCACTTTCCTTTGTTTCATTTAACGCATATTGAAATCGTTAAATTCGCTTAAGTAAACTGAATGGCATATTATTTCAATCTGCTTTCATTACAGACATTATTAATGCAATGTGGAAACTTAATGGTCCATCAAAGTATTAATATTTATGGTCTAAATTACAGGCTCTGAAGGGCAGCTAGATAATACCCAATACTCATCTTTAAAATTAATTCTGACGGAATTGAAAATAGTTCAAACGTCAATGAATTTTGGTGTTAAATTCTCTCTTCTATGCATTTTCTTGAAGTCATTGCTTCAAGTTATGGAGAATTTTCAAATATTCTCTCAGTAATACTTTCAATTAAAATTTCTGCCTTGAATGTTTTCTTAACTCACTGTGAATATGTAGGTACCAATCTTCACTATGTTCCATGTTGATTACGATAACATAAACCTGTTCATTAATTACAAATGATATTTATAATAATGTAATATGTATTGTTTAAATGTTTACTTTATGTGTAACATAATTATACAGGATGATTTACAGAAATTGATTAAACGTTCTAAAAAATTAAAAATAAGTTGATTTAGCTTGCCATAGTTCGGTAAGGAATGATTTTATTTTTAAATAAGTAACAAGTCGATAAATTTGATGACAAATGATGACAAATGATGTCAAATTCCAGTTTATATTTTATAAATAATATTTATTTATTTTCATCATCAACTCTTTGCAAAAGAGAAGATCCGAATCTGTAAGGATTATTTTACATGTCTCAGCTCCTTTTTCGTGTTTTGTAAATTACTATTGCACAATGCTTATATCAAAAATCAAAATTATGATTTCATTGGTAATTGAAGGGAGGTATTAGTAACATATTCCTAAGAAAATGTAGAGATATTCTGCTTCTATATATTCCAAATTCTTTTTCGTTTCTAGGCTGCGAAATTTTCGTAATTTCCATTAATTTTATTATTTTATATTATAGATGAATATTTTTTATGTATGTAACATTTAATATGCCATGCCAGTAGTGAAAATTATTAACTATTTGAAATTATTAATCATAAATTGTCCGAAATAATAACAATATTGTAGTTAGAAATTGAAAAAAAGTAAATATTATTTCGCAGAATAGATTTAAAATAATTTCTTATCTATGAGTAGCCATTAGAGTGCATGTATATATGGATTAGCGGCAATTATGGTTCGGATATTACTTATACGTACAATGTTATTATATATTATGTATAATTGTGAATCTTAATTGAATTCTGTATTATCATATTATTTTGATTGGTTTTTAAGCTGAAAATTTTGCTCGAAAAATAGTCTTTGTCAGGATACATAACACGGTAATGGGTCGATTGAAAGAGGTTTCCCGTCACAAATATCTAAAATCGAAATAATAAATAATTTTATTGAAATTATGGTACACGTTCATAACATACACTAGTAAAATATTTTGTTTATTGGGAGCTGGGAAATTGAACCCGCTATCTGGTAGCAAAAAATCAAACCAATAATAGCTTACAATATTCCAATCAGTGATATGCTACTTTAATTTACCACGAAATATTACATTAATTAAATATATGTGTATAGTTTATAATAAATCCTTATATTCTATAATTTTTAAGTGTCATATATATATATTTTTCTCCACAGTTTTCTGACCTCATGTAACAGTTTTTCGTAATATGCTATCTTTAATACTACTAACATTATCTTTATATATGCTTCATTAAAGTCAATAGTAAGTACAAATAAATGTTTATCGAAAAATGCTAAAGCATTTCTTATTGATCTTAATTTTTTGCCCGTATATAAAGTGAAAGACGTTCTTACTGATTTCTTTTCCTGTAAAAGAATTTTTATTTAATAATTTATTTGAATGTTGTATCTATGTCTATATCTAGCATTTTGAGGTTAATAATTTTACCAGTAACAATAAAATAGGGTTTATCTCCCAATCTTGATTTGTACGAACAAATTATTGAATTAATTTTTCCATTTTTAAGTATTATTGGATTTATTTCATGTAGTTTGTCCTTTATATGAGAGGTTTGTAAACAAAACACGTTTTGTTATCGTACATTTTTATTCCTTTTCCTTATTAAATACCCGACTGCCAAATTCGTTTATCATCATAAATATTTTTATAATTTGTGTTTTTACCCGTCCAAAATAATATGACACTTAATTCCAATAACATGTCCGACATATTTTAAGCCCCACCTCCGTGTCAGTTCTTAATACTTGTTTTCTCATATACAAGCGAACCGTGTTATTGCTCCAGTATCTCCTATCTATATTAATCAGCTATATAATAGATTTACACAGATTCTATAATGTATTAAGTCACGAGACACATGTAAGTAAATGTATATACATAATAATTTGAATTTCTTGTTTAGTTATATAGTACAGATATGTAGATATTATTTAAATTTAATCAAGTTTAGATTATATTTATTAACTTTAATATAATGGTATTTAATACCTTTGGGATAAATAGGGATGTGACTTAGGACTACAAATTATAATGTTATCCATCTCTTTGTGTGTGTTTGTGTATGAGTATATAAATACATATAAATTGATTGATTTTATGTGAAATTCTATTTAAATTATAGTTAAAAACTAGACGCATTTGATAAGGGTCATTATAGGCACCCAATTTGTAATTTTGAATTGGTTCAATGTGATTTATATTCTTAATTTTATTTTAATACTTTTAAAGGATATTTTTGATGTAAAATTCCATTGTTTGATGAACAATGACTCAAAACATCTTGGTCTTAACTTTCTCCTAGGGTTTCTATTATTTCCATAAAACCGATTATCTTCATATCTACAGCTATCAATTTTTAACCGATATAAAAACAAGGTTCTCAAGTCGACGCTCATATTTATTTTTATGTATGATAGCGCATAACTTTTTATAGGGTAGTTAGATTGTGATAACTCCTTTTTTATTGATTAATTGTTCCGCGAGTAGGTCCCACACAAATATGGAACAAAAATTACTACTCTTTATGTGGGAAACATTACTCATATATGCAGTAATAAGCAGATTATAGACACAGAAGATTTTTGAAATTTTAATCAAATTTATACTTGTGGATGCAGAAAAAGTCTCATTTTAACTTGAATGCAAGCCCTATTCGAATCAATAAAAAATATACAAAAAATAATAATTCATGAATTATGATTATTTCTGATTAAAAAAAATCTTTGCTTTTTTAACGTGCAAAATCAAAGCGTATTCAAGAGGGTTTAAATTCATAGTATAAATTTTGGAATAACTTTAATTTTAATTTAATTAAATGTTACAGAGAATTTTCTCAGTTCAAGCAGATTCTTTGTGACAATTTACTTTGCACTTTTATCGAGATATTTGAATTTTCCACAATTAAATCTTGTAGAGCATCGTAGCACAAACATAAATCTGGGAATCATATAAGCCCCATAAGAATGTCACATTGCCAAGCTTTTTTAAGTATTTTAAGAAAACATAAAAACCAAACAAATTTCTTTTTTAAGAAATATTTGTTTAAATTTTATGATATCTTAAAAACTTTTACTTACATTTACGAAGAATAATAAAAAAAATTTTTACTAACAATATCATATAACTTTTACTCATAAAAGTATACATTTAAAGTATCAAATACCTTTCGGTTCAGAAAGTAGGTATTAAGCTAGTGTATAAATTTTGTGAAACTAGCTATAAGTTAAAAAATAGTGTGAGTGTCGCATTCAGACTTTCAAATAATATTTAGCCAGATCAGTATTGACAGAGTTTACCCTAAAGTAGAGGAAAAAATGACATTGTTCATTGCGTCACCGTTCATGGTTGACAGTTAATGTCAAGAGAAATTTTCATTTTGAAATAACGTCTTTGTCACAATAACAGAAAATTTAAATGTCTGAGTTTTTTACAAAAAGTATTAATTTTGGTGCATTGACTACAAACTTTGGTTGAATAGTCAAGAAAAACTTTACTATTTAATGAGACACTACAATTCAGAAATTTTTTGAGCTACAAAATTTTTTATTATTATTATGTATGTGGTCATTATACAACTCTTATTCAGAAACTAGAGAAACTGTGGAAAACTGAGAAAACAAGATTATCTAAGCCATGCAAATATATAAAACCAGGTGTTTCTTTTACAAACTTCTTATATTTTTTTATGTAGTTATTGGATGACTTTGGGAATCATTGAATTGTCTGTACTTAACATACATTCATATGTTCTAAATATTATCCGGGCCAGAAAACAAATTCGTGTTATTACAATATTGATAAAATTTGGGCTTTAAATAATAACAATTTTATGTCCATTTTAAAGTATTTAATTAAACTTATATTTGATGTATTCACGGTCGTACAAAAAGCACATGTCTGACATTTTTTATATACTTGTCAGAGACTGTATATCATAGAGTAATGTTGGTTGTGTATTTGGTTATATATAGAAAATATAAATGCCCTAAAATTACATTATATATTTCCAACAAAAAATACAAATGTCAAAAGTCAACAAAACGAATTACCAACATTGTTTTTTTGTGGATAGTCCGGCTCGTGTTGATACATTTGATCTGGCAGTGAATTTAAAAGTTGTTGGGCTTTACAAAGTTTGTTGGACAAACTTTAACTCTCTAAGTAGCAGCCTTAAAAGATATTGTTGGATTACCAAAAAATCAGTTTTTAGGTGTTGTAAATTAAACCACTAGCTTCATAACTAAAATTACCGATATTGTTATTACCATAGGCAGCAAGAAACCCGTAAAATTACAAAACATGCCTATAAAATATGTTAAAGTAGAACAAAATAAACAATAAAAGTATCAAAATGATTTTCTATAGAGATGAAAATAAAGACTTCTCTGCCTGACATCTGATACCTTGAAAATAATAATGAAAGTGTTAAATTATTAAAACCATAAGTGTATATTCTTCATTTTATAACAATATATAAATTTTGAGTAGTCACATTTGAGTAGTTGCGGGTTACATGCTGATGTTAGTCGATTTTTATTCTAAAACGGCAAAACTGTTTATGTTATATAAGTCTATCGGAAAAAGTAATGAAATTAAAATATACTCATTTTAAAGGTTTTTTAATTTGATATGTACGATTAATGGTCCATTCAAATATATCAGTCACGTCACAGGGCCAACTTTAATTAACAAATATAATTATTCGTTCAATCGTTTGTATGTAAATTGTGTAACAAATATCAAACAAAAATTATCGAATAATTACAAAAAATGGCATTTAATTGAAATTGAATTGAATTGCTGATATTTAATTGTAATAATGACAGAATAAATAAATAATTATTTTTTGTTGCAAATATAAATAATTATTCATTTATATTTGTGAAAAAATTTTGAAATTTTAAATCGTATACCATTCACTGACTTATATAATATGTCGTCATTTCAATGACAAAGTAGTACTTTGTAACCATAAAAACGAATGAAAACATATTGATGTACGGTGCCTCGTACTTATCACACCATCGTTTGAGTTTAAAGATAGAGAAACTCTCGGACCTTCAACTTGGTAGTCTAAAGTGTTACCAACGACACCGCATGTGTCTTAATAGTCAATTATGATTATTATGTGTATGAATTTCGATCTTGACTCCAAATATTTTGAGTTTGTTTGTAGTGTGGGTTACACGCAAACATAATCCGATTTTCCGAATTTTTGGTATTTATTACACAAACAAATTGTTTCATTTTTGTGTGAGATTGTCAGATTCTAAAACTTAAAAGTTTTGATATTTGTGATATGTTGTGCTATACATACTTCGAAGGTATATACTAAACTAAATTTTTTACCTATGTAGTGCCATGAAATAATTACTCTAAGGATGCCATAATGCTTATTCCAAGACTAACGTGAAATCACTGTGTTTAAAAAATTTCTTCTTGAGTGCTCATGTGTAACAAAGCAGTGAAAATTTCAGTGATCTCATGTTTAACGATTTTTTCTCATTTTTTGTTAAACTTAAAGAGTTACAATGTTATAAATTAGCATCTTCGAATTTCGAAACTGTATTTGCAATATTCAAGTTTATTATGGTAAACTTATATACTCTGAATGTTTTAAAGTTATTTTAAATGAATCAATGAATTAACATTTCGTTTATCAATTAGATGAACCTAATACACGTTATCGCTAGCGTCTAACTACATAAAGAGTTATTAAAAAAGGTTAAAGTGTATGAAATAACAATATACGATAAAATAGCAACAATAACATCAAGTTGGCACCATTTTCCATGGAATATTAACAAAATGAAAGAATATACTATACAATAAATAAATTAATAATAATATGTTGCGTCGTAATTAATGAAAAGAAGTAAGGAAATACTTAAAGATATAAAATTTAATTTGTGATGATATATCACATAAATAACGACTTACTTACACCTACATATAAAAAACATTGGATAACAGTAGCTGTGTTGTTTTAACCCTTTGCATTGCATTTTACTACCATAACGTGATTGCAGAAAATAAATCATAATTTTTCTGTTAAATTTAAAATTATTTAGCGGAATCTCTTCAATTTGTAGCATATTTAATGTTTTAATGAAGAAGGAAAAACCATACAAGTACCAAAGAATGTAATCGCAATGTTGTGGAATATTGTAATATTACTAGCTGACCCAGCAAACGTTGTTTTAACAGTTTTGTGAGTTTTGAAATAATTTCTAGCTTCACAAAACAATATCATAGTGCAATGGTGTGTACGATATTTTTGGAAAGTCCGTCTCATAAATTATTTTTAGTTTATTTGATGAAAAAATAATAATATTAACTTCGAACTGCATTGGAGTGAATGGTATTTTTAATTAATCCGTTCTTCTCACAAACAAACTGGATGGATTACCCACGTGATATGTAGACTTTGGTAGATGCTTGGGGGTAACTGATTGATAATTAGTTATCAATCACTGAAAGTTGAACATTAATACAGAACGTATATCGGTATTAACAAATGGGGGTTGGTGGTAAAAAGGTAAAAATCAATGGTTATATGTATTTTAATGCAAAATTCGGATTGGGCTTATCAATCTATGGGTATAAATTAATAGTGAACGAATTATTCTAAGGCCTATCAAATAAACACAATACATTTAAAAAAATTCTGACGCGGGAATTTTATAAATATAGTTAGTGCGAATGTTATTTTACATGCGAACTAGAATTTATATATTCCAAAATATATATAATTTACAGTACCTGATTAACTTAAGGATATCACTTGAGTTCATTACTTGAGGATATCACTTAAGTTCATTAGCATTCTTGGGTTCAAGACAGTGAGTTATACGTATCATTCTTCGGTTGACTTCCACATAACTATGTTCATATTTGATTGACTCCATAGTTTCAAAGATAATTGACGACATTTTAAAGTAAGAAAACCTAAATAACCGCCATAGGTTTTATGACAAGCAAGTACGAATTTATTATAAATTAACAAGTGCACCGTAGAGAAGGCGAAAATAGCCTTCCTCAGCTGTTTTCTAGACTCAATTCAGAAACTTTTCATGTACATTTTTTATATCCTGCAAATGTTCTTTATGTATTGTTAGTATGCTTGATTTTATTAAGAAAAAAACATCATAACCAAACAAATAAATTTCCTTAGCCATTATAGCATTCTATTTTCTCTGATTACGAAATGTCTGATGTTAATTACCTCTTACGTCCATGTTAAATATTACACCACAGTGGTACTTTGTTAATACACGTAACAACAAAGGGTTAAAAAACAAATTATCGATTGAATGTATTTTATTGCTTCTCTAACACTAAATCATTCATTCGACCGACAAACAGTGTGTTGTATATAGAATATGGTATGGTTGTTAGTAACTTGGATATATTATAGGAAAGTGTAACATTAGTATTTGTGATGTAATATAATATATAAAGTCAATATACTGAAACTTAAAACCTTTTCTACTCACTCCTACCAAAATTTCGATATGAACTATCGCTAAAAATACATATTATCTGATGTAACTGTTATTACTTATTTATTGCAGTATAGAACATATATTTTTGAACCGTCGATTGAGTTTTGAGCTTATTTTAGTATTCAATTCGATTCTCCTAATGCAATCGTAGCAGAAATGATTAATATCTCATCGGATTTTGAAAATTTTAAGATTCGAAAAATATTTTTTAAAATAATTCTGACAAATGTTTGTTATTATTCAGGTTTATACATACCGTATGGAAAAATATTCACCATTTGATTCGGTCGGAAATCGATTTCCGATGAAATGGTCAACTTTTAAAAAGATTTTACATTATTAAATGTGTATTATTGATATTTTGGAAGTGAAAAATTACCGAGATTACCTACGTCAATTATCTTTGAGTTCTGAAAATTAAAGTGATATCCAAATATAATTAACATAGAATATCTTTTTCGGGAATTTGCTGAACATTCAAAGCTAACAGATTCAATAACTTTACATAGAAAACGTAACATTTGTCTGTACCGAACTTTGATCAAGCTGTTCAGAAAATAAAAAAAAATAAAACAAAACAATTAAAACGGAAATTAAGACAAATAAAAGTGCCATCATATTTAATATCCATCGAATCTTCAAAAACCATAATCGAATCTTTAGATGTAAAACATTTTCTTTATATGGGGAACACAAAATTGATTGAAATATTTTCAGTGAATTTTTTTTTGGTAAATTCTCTGAATAGAAATATTCTGAAGATGTGTTTAAATAGTCACTGTTTAAATAGTGTACACATGTGCTGCTCTGCAGTATTAAATGTTGATCATAATTTAAGTGCTTAAATTTGAATCTTATATTTGAAAAAACAATGGCATCAATGGCATTCAAACAGACCTGATACTTTTATCATTCAAATCACACACAAAAAAGATGATGAGTGTGTGTTGTATTCTCAACAATCTCCAACTCATCCAATTTCAGTGATCTTGAGTCCCTGAGTGTTCTTAGACCAAAACAATCTTTCTATATTTGTTTGAACCGGAGATATCTAACTTTGAGTGGACAAAATCTCATTAAGAGATGAAAATTAAGTTGAATGTCTGCCCCTTGCTCTCCTTCATTTCAACCAAATTGAGTGCTTATTAGTTTAAATGAAAGGTCATGTGTCACTGAGTCTTCTCATACTAAAACGAACACTATTTTTATTAGAACTAGAGATATTGGGATGTAAAACCACTCAACGCTTGGAGAAAAAATCGCCTTATAAGAATTGAGAATGGCAATAGATGTTATCCAATGCTTGATGCTTCATACTAATACATTTCATTTAAAAAAATTATGTAAATTGGCTGGATAGAACAGACTTGGAACAGTTTTCACCAATTTTTTTAGTATAATAATTTTTAATATATAGTTAAATGACATATATATATATATATATATATATATATATATATATATATATATATATATATATATATATATATATATATATATATATATATATATATATATATATATGAATTTCCGGGAAAGTTCATATAGAAAAATTGCCCGGTAGATTTAAACAAATTTTAATGGTTTTTTCAAAATAATTTTGGAATAAATTAAAATAAAAATTCTAAAATAAATTTTATGGAAAATTATGGGCTAAGCAAAGTTTTACACAAGTTTTGCTTATCCACATTCTTAATTTAATCTAGATTAAATGTTTTTTATGAAACTACAAATGCCATGCGAAACATACGTTTAGTAGCCAGTAATTTTAAAATATCAAAAAAATTTGGTAATGAATAAATTTTCCCAAAGGATTTTGTAAATTGATATACAGAATACTAGGACAAACAAAACTTTAACTTTAATATATATCATATAACGCCATACAAATACGTACGCATAAATATAAATTCTAATTTGTGTAGCTTTCAGTAACTTTTTGAACTCTCATTCTCAACTTTAAACAACGAATATTGTCACATATATATTATATAATCTACGTTCCACCGACAACGATATGTTATATCATACAATAAAACAATAAATATTGTTTATTAAACACAAAATCAACATAAACTTTCTGTTTACATAGCTTTATATTTTAGTATCCAAAATGATAATTAAATGATATACGTATATTACAGTCAAAAAGACTTTTCAATATGGAAACTTAGAAGTCGTTAAAAAATATTCGCAAAAATGGAACCGACGCCAATACACCAGTACATAAAAAATATTTTAAATTTTACCTCTTTTTTATTTATAAAATTATTTAATTATTATTATTATTTTTTTTTTTTAAATGCCCGTTGAAGTCTACTCCAATGAATCGAATTTTAGCTAGGTATAGTCTTATCAATGAATACATAATTTTACAGTAGTATCGTGTGGGATGTTAAATGAAAGAGAAAATTTTGCGTGTAAACATATTATCTGAAATTTTTTTCTACAAATGAACAATTATCTTTTTATCTAATAAGTATTGGTTGATAACTTGTATCCGCATTTTCATTGAAAACATTGACATAGTGACGTTAAAAATAAACAGCCATGGTCGTATTTTATCTTGTACTATAAATCCCTATTTACCCTTGTACTATAAGTACCCTATTTTAATTAAAAGGGTTTAAATTATAAGAATGCAATCATTTTGTCTATGTACTTAAATATATAAGTTGTCTACTCATTAGATGTACTACTTATTAGATCTACTTATAATTTTTTCTGCTGTCCTTAGATTATCAATTTTATTAAAGTGGAAATGATATTTGCACTTCAGTAATTAAACGTCTGTTATCATAAAAAATCTTTCATTTTCTCAAGAAAATAAAAATTTTGTCAAGCACCAAATTTAAGATTTTAAAAATCAAGGAGAATGATTTTTTCAATTCTCTAGATGAATTATGCATAAGTATCTCGTTTAAAGTGTCATTTCATTCCAGCTAAACTGAACTAGTAGTTTTTAACATTAAATAAAACAAAGTTAAGCAATAATTCGGACAAAGAGTGTTTTTTTGAAGTCGATAGCTCCAGGAAACAAAAATTACTACTCTGATGTGGTAATAGAAATAATCAGTAGTTTATTTTTATTACCACATCTTATAATAAACTATTTTTTTATCGAAGTAGCCGAAATATGAAACGTAATCCTAAAAATAATTCCAATTTAGGAACAAATAAAACCGCATGTAAAAAAAAAAAAACATGGTTATGTTGTTAAAACCTAAAACAAGCAAACAAACAAATATTATTCATTATAAAACAATAATAAATTTTTATTATTAATTTCTATAACAATTTTTTGTATTGTTTCGTTTTAATTTTATTTAACTTCACTGTCATATTTGGTTAATGTAAACAAAAGTTGTAGGATTACCTATATATGCTCCATGATAATCACAAAAAAATAAAATAAAATGAAATCAATAATACCACACGAAAATAAATATTATGTGGTGAACTAGAACATTTTTTGTTTAAACTAGTATGTACCCGTAGTCTCATCATCGGAAAAAAATAGTAAAAAATTATCCTTCTCCTTCAAGAAACTTTATAAATTATTAATGTTGTCTGGGGCGATTTAATTATTTTGCAGTATGAATTCAATGGTTACTTGGTTACTCACTGGCGGCTCTTAAAAGGGAAAGCACGACCTTGAGATTTTAATTTGCGTTTAATTACTGTATCCCTATAGAATGTTCCACCCTTTCAATAATAACATACAACACTCAATCGTTTCGGAGAAAAGGACGTTCGAAAATTTTCGTTTCGGTTTTATATGCTTTATATACTAATATAATATTTTAATATTTAGAGGCGAAATAGCCTAGTTGGTAGAGGAGCTGCTGTTGGTGTTTCGAATGGGCGTTCGGAGTTCGATTTTCGGTTACGACAAAGTTTTTATTTATTAATGTTTTTTCAAAAATTCAGTATATTTTTAAATAATAATATAGATAATATATATAGAAATCGTTACCAAGAACCGAAGCTCGAATGCTCATTTGGAACACACTTTCTCTACCAACAAGACTACCAAGCTTCTTCGAAACGAGAATTTTCGAACATCATTTTCTCGCGTTGTACGTTATTATGTAAAGGGGAATACAGCCTATAGGGGTACAATAATTAAAAGCAATCTCATTTCAAAATAAAAATCTCTAGCTCGTGCCTTCTTCTTGTTAGAATTTAGTGTGGATATAAACAATTTTAAACTGGATGCATTCTTTTTTTCATTTAAATAACACATTTCTGTTATCTTATCTTTTTTTTTTCAAGTAGTAACGTAGTAATATTTTTTCAAAACAATGTGGGAAGAGCATTGGAAATAAAAGTTATAAATAAGTAGTATATTAGTACTTTAAATAAGAAGACACACGCGTTGCAATAAATTACCTTTACGACTGTGAATGTATGTCAGATATAAGATATTCAGTTACAAGTTGATTCAAAAGCACAATTTCAGACGTGAAAGTATATGCAAAAGCCAACGAAATAAATTATAAAATTCTAGGTAAAAGATGTTTACTTGGTTTATACAAAAATATCTTTTTTTTTTTTTAAATTATTAATGAGAACTCAAGGATTTTTTCGAATAAGTATTTTATAAATACGTATTTCGACTACAAAGTAGTCATCAGAGAATCATTACAACTAGCTAATTCATACTGATGATGATAATTTTGTAGTCGAAATACGAATTTATTAAATACAAAATAATTTGATATAGGAAATTAGGGCAAAAAATCGAAATTTATACAAAAATATCAATTCAAAAATAACGTTATAGTCATTGTCATATCCAACAAAATCAAATTCGAATTGATTTATGACAGTCATTTCAGATATATCTTTAAAACGAACTTTCCAATTATTGAATAGAGTATATTTTTTGTTATTATTGCTAATAAATTTACTAAAAACGCAAAAATACCATGATATTTAATTTTTAAATCTTTTTTTATTTTTTAAGTATTAAAAATTCAAAAGTGGGTTAAGATGAAAAAATAAAAAAAAATAAAGGTATGGACTAATTATAAATTTTAACATTCAAATATCAATTTATCCGAAAAATTTTAATCTTAACGGTAAAATATTGTATGATAGGAGTCTTTAAGAAGTCATAAGGACGTCGAATGCGCCACTTATTGATCACCTTAAATGTGGCGATTTATAACATTTTACGAAAAAATTTCTCAACCAAAAGTTTTTTTTTTTTTTTGTTTTTTAAGAAATATGCATTTTTCATATTTGAATTTTTCTTCTATCTCTAATAGTTTAAAAGTTAGGTCCAGGATACATTGGACTCAATTGAACGATTTTGCTCATTCACGAACTGAAACTCACTTTCAATGTTAAAACTACGTCACTTAAATTTTATCCGGAAATGGATTAATTAGGTGTTTCTATGAACACCTATACCAAAATTTTATTTTTGCGGTCAATATTAGGTAACGTTACAAACTTTAGAATAAAATTAATATACTTTGACATATTATATATGTCGAATTTAAAAATAACTTTTAAGATACACTGTAAATTTTTTTTATTGTTAATATATGTGTGAGTAGGTGTATACACAACTTTCTCAAAGTTAACTTTAATTAACCTGTTTTCTTCTATCGGTGTGTTCCCAAGTCCCAATTGCTATGTTTCCTTTTTTCTATGTGTACTTACAAACAGAGAAGAAGTATTTTATGTGCTGTAAACATATATCTTTATGTTATAACAAATCCCAAACTTATTAAAAACATAGGAAAACATCTAACTAATAAATTTCATTCAGACATCCAATGCGTATATTGAATTTTCCTCTTTTTTACAGTAATGAATTAATTGCATATATTTTTTTATTTACTTAACTTAATGATACCTATTTTGTTGATGATATATCATAAAAGTGTCACACAAAAGAAATAAATTTCATTTTGTTGAGAAAACAATGGGTTTAAAACATTGGCTAGACCAATTGATTATTTTATGGCGACAAAGTTGTTAACTATTGTAATTTTAATTTTATTATTTTATTTAACAATAGAGAAAATGTTTTAAACTATTTCTTTGATAACAACTTTTGTGATACAAATAAAATTTATGTCAAGATTGATGTCTAGTTAGTATTAAAATAAAAACAACAATCAACTTATAACCATGTATTAACTTGACTATCTTTACGGTAGTTTCAATTTAAGATTGAATTCTTTCTCAAATATCACGTGTGATATTAATTTTAACGTAACGTCTCTGTTTTCTTCCAACTTCTGTCTTAGCGCTCTGCCACACCAGCGTTTTTTCGACGTTACAAAAGACGCTTAAATTGTCGTGCATTTCAGATTGACATTCAGTTAAACAACTATTTTACAATAATAATAAAACACGTAAATGATGCAAGTATATTTTTGAAAATAAACAAAATAAAAATTAAATAAGTCTCTACCATGTTACAATATTAATAAAACTAACAAAACACTGATGTCCATTCAACATATGTTGAAATGAACGCACGTTTTTTAAACGCTTGGTTCACAACACATATTTAACACAATAGAACGCTTGTACGCCCGTTGAAATTCAACTGTAGTGTGACTGCTGGTATTAAACACAATAAATAACTGGAACGTGCGGTAGTATCAGCGTACGTTGGTAAAAGAGTTTTTCCGATTTGCAGATTATAGAATTTATAATAGACGAAATGAATCTCAGGAAAACTCGAGTGATTAAATTATTTTGATACTTTACCTTACTTTTTATGATACGTGTGAGAGCAAAGTATTCAAAACTGAATTTAAATATGCTCAAAATTAGGTGCTAGAATATTAAATTAGGTGCTCAAATTTTTAATTAAGATAATCGATTCATTACGAGTCACGCTGGCATAGGAATATAAAAAAATAAAATTTATAATATAATGTCAGTACCAGAATTAGATGCCTTTATGACATACATTCAATAAATCAATTTAATCAAAATTACAATAAAAATTACTGCACTGAATATCTTACATGAATCACATCTAAACAAGTGTCAAGCAAGCCGTGGCATCTTAAATGCTGCAAAATTAAACTAGATACTCAAATTTTAAATTAAGAAAATTTATTCATTATGATGCACTGCTTCAGATATAACAATGACAGATCATTTCTGAAATAATAACTGTTTACTGTAATAATATAATGTAGGCACTAAATAAGTTGCCTTTATAGTGCGCCTTCAATTAATCAATTTAAATTAAAGTTATAAAAAAATTGTCGAACATGAATCAGTTAAGAAAAGTATGAAGCTTACAACAAGAATTGATGGTACTTACATGATATTATAAATGTTATTTTTTCATGTTTATTACAAATTTTGTACGATATTATTCGATATGGAATACTTTTCTCTGTTAGTTAGACTAGTATTAGAATTTATAATAGACGAAATCTCTAGAATATAAATAATCTTGATACTTTACCTAACTTATTATGTTGGTTTTATTATGAGAAAGGTAATACACATATTGTATGGCGATACAAAGGTATTATACTTGACATTTTTTCGTGTTTTATACAAATTATGAATTATAAACTCATTAAAGATGATAAAATGAATTTTTTGTGACACCTTACACGGCATTAGCAAAAAAAAAAAAAGATTGTAGTTAAACTAATTAGACTAAACAACCTTTTGAACACCTTTTTAACCTCATTATCAATTTTTTCCTTGTTAAATGACGGTGTATTTTAACAAAGAACGGTGTAAGAAAATGAAAAACACAAAAAAAAAACAAAATATGCTGAATACGAATAAAACACACAAAAAAATTTTGGTTGTAACAAAATAGCAAATTACATATTAAAAAAAGTACAGAGAACCAAAAATTAAAAAAATAAAAAAACATTTTTCTGTTATAAAGACACATTCATAATTCCTAACAAGAAAAGGTAACTTCTATAAAAAAAAAACTAAACTAAGTATGCGCATTGTAAAAAATTTCAAAACATGTACCTATTACTTATAATTCAGTGTTAAAAACTTGGTGCAAATCATTTACAAGCTTTTATTTAATATATCACCTTTCTCAGTGTCTGTGTGCATGTTACCAAATCATGCAAGTAAAGTTTTATTTAAAACCTATTTGATTGACTTCCAGAAAGGAGTTTATTATTATTATAATTATTTATGTTTGTTACCGAAGAACTATCTACGGTTAACCGATTTTGATTATGCTTTTTCATTTCATTTAGTTTATATCTGATGTCCTTAAGGATAGGGAAGGGGAAAAAACAATTTTTAATGATTAAATTTCTTCCAAATGAAAAATTTTTCGTGGTTATATAAAACACTTAAAAGTAAAATTAAAAAAAAAAAAGTTTAAAAATTAGATAATATACTCTAGTCCTGAAAGATTAATTAGTCCTGAGAGATTAAAATTAAACATAGGTTTAAAATTTCCATTTAAGTTCAATCACTCTTATTTCGGACGTTTTATTGTATTCCGTTTAAATTTTGTTTTGGAGTAGGTTTTTAAATTTATTATAATTAATTATGAACTCATTATTTTCTACTAATTAAAATCACTTCAATTATTAACATAAATTAATTTTCATCAAAAAATAATTGAGAAAAATTCTTAAAGATATTAGTATCATACAATTACTTCTAGATTTTGATCATCTAGCTAGCATTTTGGAGTACGTATGGCTTTCTGATCAGTTAAATCCTATTCCAATTAGGTGGATTCAAGTTAAAATTTCTATCCAATTATTTATACTAGTTACATACTAGGAATCGCATACAACCATAATTTTAGAAAATATCCAGATTTATTTGACAAAAGATGTTTCAATTAATTAACCTAATTTTGTTAAATTATTTTTTCCTGCCTTGATATATATACATATACTATAAAGCGTATATTATTTTTGATGAATTTTCGTAGAAAAAGAATTATTTCACAGGTAAAAATTATATAATTATATATATATATATATATATATATATATATATATATATATATATATATATATATATATATATATATATATATATATATATATATATATATATATATATAATGAGATTCGAAATTAGCAGTATTTGCATATGTGTAGCGTCTATAATCTGATTAAAAATGAAAACAAATTATTTTTCGACACATTGTTTCATGAATTGTAAAAAAAATATATATGCATAAAATATTGAGTAAACTGAACTGTTTATGCACGGAAACTACGTTTGTATTTATAGGTATTTATATATAATGGGCGTACCAGTTGGAGAGTATTACTTATTTGAAAACTTGAAAAGAACTTATAAAACGCAAAAATAAACTATAAATTAGACGAAATTTATCGAAAAGTGCATATCAAATTTTAAAGTTCATTCTCCATATGGAAAATAGTCTAATAACCGTTAATCTGAAAACACTACACCATATTGAAATAAAAACACTGGCTTAGGATATTATAACTTGGTTTTTGCAACATAAATATAAATAATAATTATAAATAATAAATTTAGTTTTTATTTACGCAACCTCGTCGCATTTTTAAACACAAACTTTATTATTATAATTTTTTTTTAACTATAAATCATTTTTGTTTGAAACATAATTTAATGCATTTAACTTCTAATTTTACATGGGCGGATTCTCAAAGTTTGTAAAGTTTACTTCTTAGTAAAACTACTTAGATAAGAAGCTACATTATGTTTTTCTGTATTTTCCCAAACAGTAAAAGAGCTTTTATTTTCAGTTATGAAAATATTTTCTTTTTCTCTTCATATCTTTTATTCCTGCCAATATCTGTTTATGATATTACAATGTAAATACTAGCCAAGATTCTACGCCACTGAATAGAAAATTCGTATTTACTAGTAGAAAATTCGTATTTAAGAACTTATAATGTAAAATATTTCATATTTTCAGTGTACTCATTTAATTCAAAACTATAATACGAAAAATATGAAGACTGTTTAAATAAACTGCACGTCAACGCTCACACGGTCAGTTGAAAACCCAACCAAAACGATTTTTAAATTTTGGAAAAAGTATATTGACATAATAACAGTTTCACTGCACCATCATTGATTAAAAATTTGAATTATTTGGTAAGCTTAATGTTTTAAATTAGTCAAGCTAGCAGAGCAAAGTTTTCATAAGTCATTTTAAATATGCTCAAAATGATGTGTTTTTGGTGCTGCAAAATTAAATTAAACATATTAAATTTTCACTCTAATCCACTTTTAGAATCTAATGTATCAGAATTAGGTTCTTTTTGATGCTTTTAAGGTGCTGCAAAATTAAATTAGGTGCTAAAATTTTTAATTAGGAAAATTGAGTTCCTATGATACACTTCTTCCTTGATACCTTGATATCACGCTGGCAAAGAAATGCGAAAAATGATTCTTAGAATATTATGTAAGCACCTGAATTAGATCCTTTTTGATGCTTTTATGGTGTTCTTTCTATAAATCAATCTAATCAAAGTTATCAAAAATTTTTCCATCATAAAAATTAAAGAAAAATGTAAAGCTAGATGTTGCACGGATTTTGATGGAAATTTTGATTAAATTGATGCATTGAAGCAACTGTATAATTGCACATAAATAGCACCTAATTTTAGTTCTTACATTACATTATGGTAGTTTTTTTTTTTAGAATTATTCTACCAACGTAACGGCAGCAGTACATCATCATGACTCAATTTTCTTTATAAAATTTTTATTAAATAGGTATCTTTAGTGATCTGGAACACAGTGTATAAAACATAATATTATGTATATACGCTGACAAATAGCGAAACGGAAATTGGAAATAAATTTTAATTTAATTTTAAAATTGGTATGCTTGCTTTACGATATGCTATGCAGGGATTTCTACGTATTGGAATGAATGAATGTTGTTATTCCACTTACATTTCATTTTATACACACAAAAAAATAAAACAAAAAATACTTCGAATGATTGCACGAACGTTTATTCCTATATAATCATACTAGCAGCTTGGCACGTGTCCTTTTAAATGTATCTTTGTAAAACCTTCGTTAAATCTTAATCTAAGCGTTAAATACTTAAATTAAACTTAGTCTTAATAATTATTGGAGTTGGTAGTATTATCAATGATTTCCAACACACCGAATAAAATAAAAATCTATAAACCCTGTTGCTAGTATTATGAAAGTTCAGTCAAAAAAAAAAAATTAATTATAGTATTGGCATTTATGACATCAACGATGATGAAGCCTCGTCCTATTGATTCTTACGCAATCACACAAAGAGACTTTTAACCCAAATATAATTTTGTATAATTTTTTTGGGATAGAGCTAATAGTATACTTAAAAATATAAGTTAGAAAAAACAACGTTTTAGTGAGCTCATGGTTGGCATGTATTTTCATTAAAATCCATTTAGGTTACCATGACCCCATTATTGGCTACTATTACTTGATTACAAATAACCATATAAAATAAATATAAAATGGCTATTCATTAGATTGATTTTTTGCCATTTGATAATTTTTAGTTGATGATTTTTAATTTTCTAAACGAACAGCCATGTGAACTGTCAATTCTATTGTTTTCAGTTCAAATCGAAACACCGTCAACCAAATCAGTATACAATTTTAAAATGTATTCATCACAATCAAAGAAACGTGAATATAAACAAGTCATTGTGAATGTCTTAATTTTTTTATTTAAACTGTTTTTTTTTTTCTCATAATTGAATCAAATTTTTGGCTAGTGATTATCTAATATTTTTTAGTCAACTATTAACCCAAAAACCCAATTAAATTCTACTCGGGTAATAGCTTTATATAATAATAATTAAAAAAATTAAAAGAAGTTAAATATTTAAATGAATTATACCTCATTTAAAATTCATAATAAATAGCCAAACAGCCATCCCCTCTCACTTTGTCGTTACTATGAGTTTATTCTTTTTTAATTTTGAAGGAATTACCCCTATAAATTTTAGTTTCTTAGGCTTATTACAATAGTTTATTATTGCTTGATCATAAAAGTAGCAATAATAAATACACAGCCAATAATGGATACAAAACTTCTTCGCAATGTACGAATATATTCACTAAATATCTATATATCTGGTAAGTCTTCAACGAATAAGTTGCAATTTTATTATGAGATGCAAAGATTTATTTCTTCAATCATATAAATTAATTTTTTTTTTTTTTAATGTAAATTTTCAAGTAAACTTTTTTTTAATGTATTTAATTATTTTTAATTACCAATTTTATATTTAAAAAAAAAATGTATAATACGATCGAATAATAATTATCGAAACTGTGTCTTTTCTTAAATGAAAACCAAAGCTTAAAGCTTAATATTAGATAGGCAATTGTTATGAAAATATTAACCAGGAACTACTTACTATACTATGAAATTATACCTGAACCTTACAATAATTTTTATGATACAATGATTAATGTATTTTTATATTCATAGTAACAATAAATTGAATTCAACACTTATAAAGTTTTATAAATGTGTAGAATAAAAGAACATACTACATCTACTTCTTAAATTTCATCAAAATCGGATTATTATCGAATATATTTACTTAAATAGTTATATCTCTGTAACGGCTTGGACGCTTGATGTGAAATTTGAATATCATCTAAAAATATAGTTTTCTACATTTGTATAACATTAAAATTCTCTGTTTAAATTGATTGACTTTATGGTTTACTCGTTTATTCGGTGCGATTTTCGATTATTCTTTAATAAGGAAGTCATTGAACAATTGATTGTATCCCAATTTAAACTACTAATATAAACCTTTAACACTCGTTTACAAATAGAATTTCATCAAAATCGGAGTATAATATATAGGTCAGATTTTTCATAATGTAACCTTCCCCAACACGTCCACTATCATTTACCAAAAATTTATGAGTATTGCTCTACTAGTTTTGGAGGAATGCGCATTCGTGTTAATGAGATTCACTGACCGAAAGACCGACGGACACGAAACACATCGACATATACAACGTCGACATTTACAAAAAATGTTTGAAATCGGAGCAACAAAATTTTTGTTATGTCAAGAACACAATACTTCCGTTATCGTGTATATAACTCGGAAGTAAATGTAAAATAAAAATAAAATATCAACAGATCTACGGTTCTTATTTCAAAAAATGTACAGTATCTACAAAACTAATGCGATTATGATGGTATAGTTTCATAAATATACCAATATCAGAATATTTTCACTTCTACGTAACGTTCTAGTTAGAATATTTTCAATCCAAAAATGCGCTTATAACAAAGTTTGACATTTTAAAATTTTTATTCTAAAAGTACGTATTTTAAAACGTTTTTATGTGTATTTTTAAAACGTTAAAAATTTAAAAGAATTTAAAATATCGAACTTTGTACGAGCGCCTTTTAGATTTTATTTTACACAGTATGCATACAAGTAGGCTGAAAATAAGTTGATATATTTGTATTTTTATTTATATTTGTTTTGTGATGTTGGTATTCATTTTATCATATGCGTTAAGGCATTATACAGAGATGTAGGAATGCGTATCTTTTACTCTGAATAAAATAATTTGTTTTGGTTAAATTAACCAGCATGTATAATGTTTCGCTAATTAGGCTGTGTACACACTTTATTATAAACTGTGTACAGTTTATAATTAAGACTCTGTACACTATTTATATAAAATTTATAAATAAATTTTTAATTAATGTTCCGATAAGCAATTTGGCAAATTTATGTATAAGAAGAATAAATTCCTCTATAATCTACAAAATTGGGGCAAAAAATCGAAAAAATTCAAAGGTTTTCATTGATAATATTCATATTTAAATAAGGCTTTTATCAAAATATCACGAAATTTTAAGATTGGATATTTCATCAACTCTCATTGTTAATTAGTTCGCAGCGGAGAGGATGGTTATGGCTAGCAAGTAGGCCAACTAGGCCCTTATTTCTAATTCGGTTTTAATCAGCTGATCGCCCACAATTAATATTTATGAAAGTCGTGGCAATCAAGCGTTATAAACTTAGTACTTGGTGTAATATCCACATACACCTAACATAGATTCCTTTATTTACTTCCTTTAGTAAACTTTAATTTTTAAAGAAATTTCCGGGTTAAATTTTTATCTCTGTAGACATTCAACACCTGACCATAAATCGTTTACACATATAATTTAATAATGGAGTCAAGTGACAAGTAATTCAGGCAATGTTCCAATATGCACTGCACAAAATCACAGCCATTATGATATAATTTCATACAATATTGCTGTGTACATTAAATGATTGTTATAGTACACTAACACTATTAAAATTCAATGTATATCGAAATAACAACTAAATGCCATACAAATTTCTTTTTTTATATGCTTGTGATTAAACTAAGAATATAATGTTATAAAACTTATTTATTTAACAACTGCATAAAGCAGTTGACTTAAATGATTTAACAAAGATAATTTCATTGATCAATTTGAGTACATGATGGAAGCGCAAGTAAATCCAAACCATATGAATTCATACAATATATTGCATACTTACTTGCGCTTCCACCATATTAATTTAAATTATTTACTTATTGAAATTATATAATACGATAAATTAAAAGTTTTATTTATCATATCCTAACTATTCAATCCGTAACAAAGATAAAACAATATTCTAATAGTAATTACACATGTATGCATTTCAAGGTATTGTCAAAAACAACAAAACTTATAGTATTTTTAGGCTCTACATACTTAATATTGTCTATATACAGACTTTATTACGTGTGTCGTGTATAAAAATTAATAAACTCTATGTATATTTTAATCAAATATAGTCTAAAGTTTGTAACGCTACCTAATATTGACTGCACAAACAAAATTTTGGTATCGGAATTTTTAGAAACACCTAATTAGTTCATTTCCGACTTTCCGCTTAACTGTATAATAACTCAAAAACAAAAAACGATAGGAAGGTGAAATTATGGTAGCGAATTTTAAACATAAAAAGTGAGTTTAACTTCGTGAACGAGCAAATTCAATTAATTGGGCCAACTTTTAAACTATAACAGATAGAAAAAAAACTTCAAATGCAAAAAATAATTTTTTCTTTGAAACAAATAACTTCTTTTTTCATAAAATGTTTGAGTTCTCCACAATTTCTACTCAAATTTGACTTATAATCACATATAGGTAATAACAATACATATTATTATACATATATAACTATATGACTGGATATTTATAGTATTTTATTAATACTAATATAAAAAAAGTTAAAACATTAAAATTCAATCATATGTCGAGAATCTAATCAATTAACTCAGTTTGTTTTTATCTTCACTTTTTAACATTAATGTTAACTTGATTCTCCGATGCTTGTACAAGCTGGTTATTAAAATGGATCACATTGAGGTGAACCACTAAACTATACTATCGAGTTGTAAAAACCAAATACAATTTTGGTCACTACCATAAACAAAATTAATTGAATAGAGGAAAACTGTTTAGGATTCGAATGTAATCGCAAATCAACTCGCTTTATGATTAGTTCTCTTTGAGGACAAGCTAGCAGCAATTGGTGGTGAAAGTGAAAAGCTGCCGCAGTTAATGAGACTTTCATTTTTAAGATAATTCTGTTTTATAGTTGAATGTTAAAATTTATTATTAAATTTCTCTCGTCTATAAAACATATTTATTGCGCATAATATTTTACTTTGGGAAAATAAGATTATTTTACATCTATAGCCTGTAGTGTAGAATTCTTCAACACTTTATATTATATTTACCAACCGTGTGTCTACCGTATTTTGTTTTAAATAATCCTACGTATACGATCTCTAACTGTTTTGCGGTAAATAGTCATTTTCAATGCAAAACTACCTAACAACAATAAAATAACAAAAAATTCCATAGATTATTAGAAAATAAAATGAAACTTTTTTATTACCTTATACCTATGATAAAATAATTTTTCACAAACTTTGTAGTTGAGTTAGAATAACTAAATTTTTACAAGCATTTGCCCCCATCAAACATAATAATAATTGTAATTGAAACTTAAATCGTAATATTTATAATTAACAAGGGTTGATTTTCTTTAAATAGAAAATTATTTTTTCAAAGTGGGGCAGAATATAGATTAATTTTGAAAATACTAATAATTTTTTAAAAATTATTTTATAATAACTGTTCCAATCAAATTTAAAAACTATCAACAAAATTTAAATAAATTCCATTCCATTACGCGCAGATGTAACATTTGTCATCAGGCTTTGATCGCGAGCAACATTAAAATTTTATCCTTAAGAAAATTACATCGAAATGATTAGAAATCAGTTTCAATTACAAAGAATAATTCCTTTCAATGAAAATTATTGTATTTTTTTATTTAATTAATTAATTTTATTATTTTTTTAATTAACTTATTTATTTTTAAAATTGATTTTTTTTCCTTCTTTATCTTAGGTGATATATATTTATATATATATATATATATATATATATATATATATATATATATATATATATATATATATATATATATATATATATATATATATATATATATATATATTTATATATATATATATATTTTTTTTTTTTTTTATTTTAAAATCATATGTATGCTTGTGTATGTGTATGTATCTATGTATAGATAGATGTAACTTATCCCTTATATAACATACAAATTTGTATCATGTTACAAACTGTTATAAGACGAGTTACACAATTACATCTTACATTTTTTATGTTATCACTCTCATATAGAAAATATTTACTTGACATATAACTCGTAAGGAAACCTTTCTAATTTTGCAAAATTGATTAACTTCATATTGCATTTTAAAACTGTTACGCAATTCCGTTCTTTTTCATGGATACCGAGCGAAAGATATTACACATAAACATGAGTTTTGGGAAAAATTTTTCAAAACCATAATTCAAAGAGTAAAAACAATTCTATCCAGCTAAGAACTGTCATCAGTATAGAACAAAAATGTTTATTGATATTACTTTATAAATTATACATCGAATTGATGAAAAGTGCATCCGGCTTGAATTAATTTGTTTCATAGAAATTTGGCAAAGTTTAAATGTGCGTGTTAAAAATTATAATTGAAGCGTTGATGTCTTTATAGATGCGGTAACTTTCTGAAAGTTTTCTACTATTTCTTTGTTTAATATAATAATTTTCGAGTGGTTTCATCTGTATTGATTTGCATGACTTATAAAAAAATAATTTACGACATAATACTTCCATAAAATTAAATAATTAATTTTATTAAATAATTAATAGCAAATTATTGAAAAAGAGATAATAATATTTTCAAATTAAATATTGATAAATAATTTTGTTCAAAGTTGAGCTGAAATTTTAATGTTATAACAAACTAATAATTACTGTGTAGATTATGATTTTACTGTTTTTAATAAATGTTAATAATTTCAACAAAAAAAATAAAAATTAAAAAATAAAAAAACTGAGAAGTCAAATATTGGGTGTCGAAGCAGTTTATAAATCTCTTTATTTAGTTGATATTTTTAAATTATTTAAAAATTCGTTCGATTTTGAATGGAAAAAATTTAAATGGTTTCTTTTTATTGCCTATATTAACTCATCAAAACAATCTATAATTATTTTGTTTTTTTGTTTCAGGTAGGAGTCTCGATTATACGTACAACTTACTATTCTCTGAGGTAATTTATTTTTTCATTTTGTTTAAATAACATAATAGTTTCTTAAATTATTCATTAAGGATATACATCTGAAAATGACAGATACAAACATTTAAATCTGAACTACAATTTTTATTAAGTATATATCTTTGATAAATCGGAACATTTTCAAAGATTTTTGTTTATTCACATCAAAATCATACACACAGATTGCTAATAATGGGGAGAGTTCTTTGTCACGATATCTTTGTATAAATTCTTACCAACAAGTGTCGTAAATAGAGATTTATATATAGGTACAATGCCGCATATTTTTTTATTATTTTCATGGGAATTATGTTGCTATCTGTCAATCGTATAGTCACAGTAGCTCGAAAAAGAGAATCGAATTTTACTGACATCTAACTCCTGAATACGACACTGAACAATTAATACAAAAGAAACGAAGTATACATTCTGATGCATTAATGTTATTTGTTAAATATTTTACTTAAAGTTTACATAAATATATGTAAAAAAATAAAAAATAAATATAATAAAATAAACTTTTTTTCATATTCGTATATATTTTTCGAAGAAACCAAATATTCATTCTCATACCTCGATAATAAAATTTTTTTTAGTATCATTTTCTTGTTGGTACGTACCGTTTCTTTGTTATATTTACATTCCACATTTTTCACCCTCTTGTATGTGTGTATCTTCCTTCTCTCATAAAATAGAATCCTTTTTGAAGGACTAAAAATAAATACAATCATCTTTTAAAAAACATAATATTATGGATAGAATCATCATTCCACAATAGAATTTTTCCCCTTGTAATATGTTCATAACAGTAAATAACAATTACTGTGACATTTTTATACACTTCAATTGTTATTTTTTCTGAATTTAAATATGCATAGAAAAAATATGAATGTTAGTTTTTCCTCATCAACAATGAGAACTTTGTGTAAATACACTCAATGTCAAAATTTACGAAAATAATATTATTTTGTGATTTTTATTTTTAATAACAAAGTAAATATTTTATTATATAACTTAAAATATAGTTCATTGTCACTTTAAAGAAAATTAAATGGTGCTACAACTTATGTTACCTTATGGATTTCCTTGCTTTCACCTCTTACTTATGTATATATTATGTATATATTTTTTAACATAATGAGTTAACTATTAAGTTATGTTAAAGTCATGTTAATTAATGATTTTAATATAGCCAGGTCATATATTTTCGTAAAAATCTCCACAATAATTTTTTTACGAAAATTATTTTATTTTTCATAATTGTAATAAAAAAAATAAATATTAAATACGATATTCTACTGTGATTTTCCTATGTAAAGTATTTGAATTTCAATGTTTTACGAACGATAGTCATCTGTTACAGGGATAATAGAATTCCGAAAAAAAAACTTTTATTTTTTATTAACAATGAATTAATCGATTTGTTCAACAATAATTTGGATGCATAATAAAATACCAAACAAAATTTAAAAATTAAATTAAAATTAATTAAAAATCGAATGATATATTAGCTTTAAAAGATTATTTTCCATCTCTTTCTTGCAAACAAGTTTTATGGATGATTCTACAATAAGTGTAGAAAAACACACGCAAATTTTTGAATATTCTTCTAATTATATAAAATTTTCATTTGTGCTTACTTACATCATTTTTATTAAAATTTAAAACGTTATGCTTTGTAAATTTAAAACATATGCATAATCACTATGGAAATGAACATGTATAACGTCATTAATGCAAATCTCGTTCTTTGTTTAATTAAGAATTTTGAACGTCCATATATTGGCTTTTTATGCTTTTTAAAAGATTACTTCTAATTCATGTTCGTGAAGCTAAGACGCGTCAATCGATGAAAAACCTTGTCAGGGTTTATAATTTTGTGTACCAGTGTAAATACAAATAAGAATGAATATTAAGTCGGTAAAAAAAAAATACGTTTATGTAGATGCCTAGTGATAACGAAATTTAAAAAAAGACTACTACAAAATTATCTCTATTTAATGTCAAAAATTAGTGCCCATTAAATAAAATTACTATGTTTTTTATATATAATTAAATAAATTTAGTCTTCATTATATGAAACTATGAATTTGTATGATTATCAAAGTACCATTATGTATAATAATTGTATGTTATATGAAATCATTGTTCATTGATTGTTGTGTTTAAAAAGCACTAAACTCTAAATTTACGATGATTGACATAACTTAAGCGACCTAAATATTTACTAGAATCTTTAAATACTTGTTACCCAATATTTTAATAAACTAGGTTTGCTTAAAACGCTTATGTATTTAATTAATCTTTTAAGCTGTAAATATACTCTATTTCGATTAGCCAACACAAAATCCAAAAAATTGAAATTTTGACATGTAGCCTATGCCAATTGTTTATGATTCGATTGTGAACATTTGTGACAACATTCATTTCGTTTGTTTAGTTTAGGAGAAATTCGATTAATAATTTAAGAATCCCGAACAGCTTACACTTTTTTTTAATTATCTGTGACATAAGTTTTTGGTTACTCAATCGATCAAAAATCGTTTGTGACTTCCAAAGAGAATCATTTAAGACAACGTTGTTTTTAAGGAAATTTGAAAACGATAGTTATTGTAACCTCACTCAAACTAAATTTGATTTGCATTAGTATTATAAAATTTTCTTGGTAGTGCTAAAGTATATTTCATCTTCTTACATATAGTGCATTTCAGGCTTTCATCAATTCGAAATACACTCCAATGCCCAAAGTTCGAAAAAACACTCCAAGTTCTAACTATTTATGGAAAATCCATATTCTGTTTTGTCCGTAAAGATAAAATCATTTAATACTGTACAAACAAAATTTTATTCAATAATTTACATTTTTTAATCGAATTTCTTTATTTTATGGAATAATTGTTTATGTGTTTCACATTTAAAAATAACAAATTCACAATAAAATTGTAAATAATTCTATTTTGATTTTATTTTATTTTTACTTAAAGTACATTTAAATTTTTATGATTAGCATTTTAAGATTGAAAAAGTATGAATATATGAATATTTAATACAATTTATTTTTTGTTTGTTTTTAAGTTACTTCCGATAAAAAAGAAACAGTTTGTAGGTCGATACAAAATATGTCATAAAAAATGATTAATTTTGTTATGAAGATCTGATAAACATTTTGAGAAGGTATTTGAAGCAGTATGAAAACTTAAATAAATGTCTTAAAAAGGAATCGAAGACATGCCGGAAGTGTAATGGAATTTCTCCTACCATCTAATTTTTTAAGTTGGAGTATTTTTTGTTTTAAAAATGATTTAGACAAGTTTAGGAATTTGTCTTAATTTAAAATAAAATAAAATAAAATATCAATAAGCTAAATCATTTCCTCCGGCTAAAAACTTGTCTATATGGTTACAAAATTGCAATTTTTTTATAACACAAAAATGTATTTGGTGCAAGTGCAGATTTTGACAGAATAATAATTATAAATAAATAATTATATTTGTTAAAGACATGTGGCTAGTTTAGTCTTAAAATTACCAATTTTTGTACCCGTCATACATAAAATATATTAAGGTATATTAAATTACGTATATAGAAAATATTAACTTACAAAACTTTAGTATAGGTGTTTATAGAATTAATTAATTAAGTTATTACGTATCCTTGTCTATGAATATGGCTGTCAGCAAGATAATTAAAAAATGAAACAAGTTTCGTGCTGAAATTTTGATGGCTTTTCGAGATCAAGCGGGTTTTTTCGTAAAATATTTAGGGCTGCATGTTTATTGTATTTTTCTAAATGTTAATGATTGAAAATGGTTCAAAAATTGATTCACAAATGTAGATTAAATATTCAAACAATGAATACTGTTAGTTATTATTTTCATTTATTTAAGCCGTTTATTACAATAAACGTTGTTTATTATAAACCGTTGGAAAATATGACATTTACCACCGTTTTTCATTAAAACTGAATAAATAAAAGTTTTGCTTGCTCATAACCTTTGTGGTGTAGAATATTGTATTCATCATTCATGATTATTTAATGTAGTAGAAAATTTTTTGATGTTTTACATTTCTATTAGCCTGATAACTATTCTCGATAATTTAATCTGATAAAAACTACTCAACCAGAATAAAACAATAGGTATTAGGATAGACAATGGTCAGTGTTCTCTTCTCACAACTATCTATTAACATGTATTCATTAAAATCTTAGAATTTTCCTGAAATACATTTTCAATGCGCTAATCTAGTTACACATTAAGATGCAGTGTCCAACCTCCCATCCTGTCAACAACTTAAATAAACTAAAATTTACTATACATAAATAAACAAACATTTACATAAAATACTAAATAGTTCAAGAGGCGGACGCTTGAAAATTATACAGAAAAAATTCATCATTCAAATAAATATCATATTATGTTGTTATTTCATTTTTCAAAACAAAAAGCGTAATTTCAACTAAACGATCAATTGTGTTTTATTTCTTACAACTATCTATTTCCGGTTTCCTTCAATTTTTTGAATATGCGTTTGGATTGTCCTTTCAAAATTCCTGCAATGAAAAACCATTCATTGCAGGAATTATTTGTGTTAAAATTCTATGTGCCGTGATTTAGAAGTGCAACAAAAATATTTTATTTTTACGAACGAGCGGCATAACAAACGAAAATGGACTTATTTGACTAGAGCCTTCAAAATTTGGTGGCAAATCTTAGGCTAAAATTAATAAACTCTGTGTTCCTTCTCACTGCTCCGTCATCAAAAAGCGATTCTGGGTCGATTTTATGTGAAGAGCATAAAGGATAATATTGTAGGTCTACGAGAACGTTTTAGATAATGGTATGGTAAGTTCTTCTCTTCTAAAACACATTCAATTGGTAATACAGAATCGGCTGATTGGAGCGAACGGTGATAGGATGAGCGGGTACAAACTCGTAGAAAAAATGTCAATTGTATATTCTTGAGCGTGGTCGAATTTTGTTTTAATTTGAAGAAAATTATTCAAAGATAACGTACAATTTAAGCAAATAATTTGTGCGTAACGTAAAAGGGTGGAGGAAGGTGGTCACAAGTTTGGTGAAACAATAAAAATTTTAAGATTTACCTTAGAATGATAATCCTTTATTGTGCTAATAAGATGTGCGTATTTAAAAAATTGTCATAGTTAAACAGTTTAATGGTGGTTGGATTATCTATCCAGATTAAGGGTTTTTTACTTTAAATAAAACCAAATTTATATTGATATGTTCAAATATAATTTTGAAGAATTAAGAAAATTATATAAAGCCCTTACAAATCAACTCTAAAATATTCAGTATTGATTAAATGACAAATTATTTTGAATTATATATCTAAATGACTTTTTTTTAATGAATTATTAAAGTTGAAATAATAATAAGTCCTTTTATTGACAAAAATAATTCATTTTTAACTCTAAATCACCACTAAGTACAGCCATAAAAAAACTTGAAATCACAGCTGTTTACTAATTTTAACTGTTAAAGTGAAATATACAATGATTCAATTTTTAATCCTCAAGCACAATTAGGTGCAGATATTACATAAGTTAAAGATAATTACTAGTCACCCCAGATAATAAAGAAATAACTGAATTCTGTAAACCTCTTACCAAAATCGACTATCAAATATTTAATGAAAAATTACGTTTATTTTAAGTTTTAAATCACATTTTTTAATGTATTATAAAATTTCAAGTACTAATCAATCTATATAATTAAAAATTACATTTTTAACTCGTAGTCGAAATTTGGTATTGCTCTTACGCGTACAGTTAGAACACCGAAAGTTACAAATACTAGACTAATCATACGTCAGTTACGCAAAGTAAATACTCATGTATATATAAGATGACACAAGCGCATCATGTAAGCTTAACCTGAAAGAACATACAAAGGCAGGCATCGCACCATGAGTCGAAAAAAGATGCCGTGGATTATATTTCTAGGGATTATATTTTAGGGACTCCCTTCAAATAATCGTCTGGTTATGGATAAGCACAGCCAGAATTCCCGTCAGATGTTTGAGTCTTTCAAAAAATATTTTTATTTTCATTTTCTAGAACGCGTCAGTCTTTTGAATAGAAACGGCATTCGAGTTCATTAAACATCTACTATTAAATATCATCCTCGAATTAATATTTTTGTATTCTTATATGACTCTGTTTATATTTTTTGACTATTGTCCGCAGCGGAGAAAGAGTATAAATCCAGTGAGTAAAGTCACTAATATATTCTCCCCTTTGACTTCTTAGGCTGGTGGTTACGAGGTGGAATCCAGGCAGCAGCAGTTTGGTAAATTTAAATAAAAAAGGGGTGGTTGATTGATCACATTGTCGTCGCTTGGATAAGAACAATGTAACTGACTCCACAATATAATAACAATATATATCGAGTATTTTCTACCATCCAATCTGGAAAATAGGACGCTCAAGTGAATCACAATTTTGCATCGTTGGATCCTCTACTATTGTAATCAAAAGATTTGAAAATGGTCATCTCGTACACTATAAACATATTGCTTAAAACATAAAATAATATTCTTGTAAGTAAATTTACAATAGGTATAATATTATTTCACATGTCTATATCGGACTCAACCATGGATGGATGAATACACTTGAGGGTGTATCGAAGTATAAAGTTATGTTCCATTCACGTCATCATCACAGAACAAACCATCCTTCAACAATCAACGTACGTGTAGAAATAGGTAGGTTAGTAGATGAACATACATGCATTATGTACAAATAAAGAGACCTACGTTCGGTAGTAGTAGTTTGATATTGTTGTTTGTTATTTGTACATAACAATATTATAGTGGTTTGTAATATTACTAAGGTGGCAGTTAGTTGTTGGTTAGACTACCAGGTTCGAATATCTTTAATACAACATAATCATAATACTTGCTTCGATTTTCTAAATGGAAATTAGCTGTGTATAGGGTGGGCCAGATATAATGTCACAACTGTAATTAACACCCAGTTTATACAACTTGAATGAAAATTGTTTTCACTTCAAAGTTTTCCTGGAGGATATCTTTGTTTTGTTGAAATGCTTCTTAGAATATTTTTCTTTATGTTGCCATGCCGATCAAATGACCATCACTTGCGTTGATGTATATTTGTTCTTGTATCAATGTGTATTTATTTCTTTTCGAAAATTAATTGGATTTGTTAAATAAAAAGTTACAGAGAAAGAACGAATGTACTGATTTTAACATATTTCATACTCTTAACTTCTCAAATTTTGGCTTTCGTGAAATGGTCACTTTGTACGGATACAAATTTTAGTCATTTAACTTTTCTGAACATAATTTTTCCATTTTCAACAAAATATGAGTCAATTGAAATTACGACTTTTTCACCACTTTTTACTTACAATTAACTTTCACAACTGTGTTTTCTCTACACGTTTCTTTAAAGATTAAAATTTTTTTGCTATTTGAAAGATTATTCCGGTCAAAATATAAATGCTGATGATACTACTAAATGGTAAGATGTTTGATAGATAACACAACACGTTTACTTGATAGTATTTTAATATTTGAGTCTTTTGAAAATAGATTTTTAATTTAATTCTTTACTAAGATGTTTTGTAAGAAAAAACCTAATCTTATATATTACATGTAAAACTAAAAATATTACATGAGGCACTCTTGCTTTACCTATTCAGTATCTTAATGCTTTCTGTTGAAGTTTACAAAAATATAAGATTATTTTGATAAAGCTTTGATTTATTATATTATGTTGGTTTATCTCATAATATGGCCATATTTCTAATAAATGGTTTTGTAAGAATTAAGTAAAATATGGAAACTATTTTAGTTAAATCGTTGTAATTACTTCAAATTCCCGCTAAAATTTAATTTTTCATACATATGTAAAATTGTTTTTTCACTTTATGTTATTTGATTTTTTCGTTATTACAATTCGGGTATAATAAATCGCTAAATAAAAGGCTATATTAAACAAGGGTGAAAATTCATATGATGAAAATAAGAATAAAACAAGTAGCGGTTACCAGTAATTTTTCTTTAAAATGCTTCTAATTGGGTATTAAATTATTGGGTGAAAGAGCGCAATTAGCACATTTTAGAAACATAAACATTTATGGCATAGACATACAAGTAACAAAAATTTCAAAAGTGGTTTCTAATTTGTGGTGAGATGTTGATTAATTGTGGGAGGAATACATAGGAATTTTTTGTTTTAGATGAAACATGAGATAATTTTTTCATGGTTTTCAGATTTGCAATTTTATTTTATAAAAATAGATTTTCACAAAATAAATATACATTTATTATTTAAAAAAAAAATAATATCATCGATAAAAAGGCAAAATTTTCGTTCAAACGCAGCTCGTTGAAAATAAGTAAATTGAATATTATTTGACGTTTAATATGTAGTTTTCTAATGCAAATTGAAGAAAATTCTAGTAAGAATTCCCTGTTCGTGAAGTAAATATGCTTCAAATGAGACATCAATGAAGTTATAAAAAATAATTAGTTATCATTCCCATTGTAAGTTAAAAGCTTCAATATGATTGCGTGTCAAATTTTTTTGAGGGTATTGCCCTAAACAAATTTTTGATTCAAACAAATTTATAAAAATGAATCGTGCATGTTAAAAATTGTGAAGAATTTTTCGATTTTTAGATATGCTTTTAAATATAAACAAATGAAAATTGTAGTTAAAATTCGTAATTTGAAAATATATGTTATATTCTCACGCACTATAAAGGTAAACTTGAATGCTATATTCTAATGCGTGTAAGATAAAACGAATTTACAGTTCAAGCGGAAATTCGTTTCACATGTGGTGTGAAAAATACAGTTTTCATTCTTAAAAATGATTTATTTAAGATGGTAATTAAGAGAAAGTATTTTGTAAATTGATTTATTTGTCATTGATAAAATGTTTACAATAAAAGATTATTTGCAAAAACAAAATATTCTTATCTATGATTCTTTTTATATAAGAAAATTCGGTGGCAAATATAAATTATAAAGAAACGCAAACAATTAGTTTTGATTTTCTATTTTATCTGTAACGAGTATTTTCATGAATATGTTTACTTATAATGGTTTTTGTTTTTTTGTTTTTTCAATTTGTTAAAGGCTACCCATTTACTTTTCCCAGTTGTTCATTCTTTTTAACTTGAAAAAAAACTGTATCAGTTGATGAATTAACAGTGTCGTTAGCATATAAAACCGTTGAAGCATTAGAAGAAGTAGGACATTGATGTTTAGAATAAAAATAAACGGTCCTAGGAGGCATCTTAGAGGAACATCAGTTAACATATTATAGTAATTACTAGATATATTTTTAAATCACGTTAAAAAAAAGTCTTCCAAGTCGACTTGTATGTGTTTTTTTATGTATCCATACATAACTTCATACATAGTAGCCCGAAAAGCTACTAGCTTTTTATCGAATAAAATATCGAAATGGCTCACCAATTCCTCCCAAACTATTGCAGGGTGTGTCAAAATGAAGGATTTTAGTAGGTGATTACAAGAATATTGGGTATAAGAAATGATAAAATTAAAAGAGAATTGGGCCCCTTTAGAGATGCAATAAATTTATGATAGAATTTATAATTAATGAATTATAAGAAATATGTAGTAAATATTCCATTTTGTATACAAAGTGCATTATTTAAGTATTTTTCGTTCATTTTATTGATTTTTGAATTTTTAATTAATTTATTATCTTAATATATATATTTCTTGTGTGCGTGTGTATGTGACTGAACTCCTCCTAAACGACTGGACCGATTTTGATGAAATTTTTTGTGTGTGTTCGTGGAGATTCGAGAATGGTTTAGATTTACAATTTGGCCATATAAATCAATTGCTGGTCGTTAGTCACGCTAAAACTCGAGAATGGCTGGATCGATTTTTCTAATTTTGATCTTGAAATATTTGTGGAAGTTCAGGGAAGGTTAAACGGTCAGAAATATAAATAATAAGTAACGAAAAATACTATAAACGACAATTTAATTTTCAAATACAAAATGTTCCTAGCTGTGAAACAATTTTTGTCTTTTTTTTCTCACATGTTACAAGTCCTATTAGCATCATTTCCATAGAAACCAAAATCTACATTTGAAATTCAAAATAAACTTCTTTATCTCTTCTCACTTCTCAGAAGTATGTTGAACTGTCAACTGTATAAAGTGTGCATATATGAATTGTTCAAGTAATACCGGAATCGACCCCGGACTGACGTACCGTAATGACAGGCTTAGACCAATCATTAAAGTTAAGCAACAGCAGTCACAATCTGTATTTGGATGGGTGACCACCTAGCAGTACTGTTGTTGTATAAAAATAATAATAATAATAATAATCCCCTTTGGTTAATGGCTATATAGCTAAAAGTAGCTGAAGCCAGAAATTAAAAAAAAAAAGAAAGTAATACCGGAATTATTCGTGGTTTAGGAGTTCCATATATCTTTGAACAAGTGTATGAGTACAACAGCACAAATTATCGGGTGAACGCGGTACCGGGTGTACCCCACTAAACATCGGGTAAATATCGGATGCATATAATGTACCGGGTGCACACTCAATACCGGGATTTCGATAAGAAATGATTTTCTGAAATTATACCCCTAAGGGTAGAATTGCATCCACATGTAATCGATGTAATATGGGAAAATTAACACAGCAACCAATGAACCGGGCGGGTCTGCTTTAAAATATAAATTTATATCATTATTTATTCTGATTTGCCTCAGCTTTTCATTATTTAGAAATAGAGTGTTGAGTATATGTTGTTATTCTTAGAAAATGTTGATGTTGGTTAGAAATATATGGCAAAACGACGTTTGTCGGGCCAGCTAGTATACAAGTAAGTATTTATTTATTATATTCGCTTAAGAGTTTGTAGATAATTCTTGATTGGTATTTGAGACATCATGAAAATTTGTTTAAATCATTTTTACTGGTATCTGACCACCAGTATTAACAGAGTATTTTATCTACATAAACGCATTTCCTTCCAATTTATAGAATTTCATTTCCAGTACTTAGATATGTGATATTGCTTACAAAATCTATTTATTTATTCATTGTCGCTTCTATTTCTCAAAAGTAATTCAATAATGTTGATAATTTTCTTTATAATGGTTTTCTTCAATGTTGTTTTAGGCTTTCATCTTGTTAATAGAATATTATTATACTTATAATTGGGTAAATTTGTTGAAATTTCACCATATGATAATATATTTTGAATATATTGTTTCATGTGTGTGCTATAACTTTAAATATACAAATATTACATCAAAAGAACCAGCAAGTCTTAAGTTGCGTACACACGTACAACATTCCTAAGGAACGTTAATCACTGTATCGTTAATCTGTACTGTTACGTGTGACATGTTCCGTGATACGAGACCAATAGTTTGTAGGTGTTGAGATGTTGCGAGGTTTCAATGATGTGTAGCGTTCCATCTGTTTTCCATTAGACAGACACCAAGTACGATCTTCACTTTAAGCATTTACTTTTGTTGGTATATTTCAATATATTTTGTTGGTTTCACTGCATATCGAAATATTTAAATGTAATAAAAATATAAATGAGCTAATGGATCTGTGTAACGTTAATTGTTGGTAATAAATTAATAGCTTAAATTTGAACCTTAAATTATAAAAAACTGTGACATTTTCCAAACATACTTAATGCTATTTATCATTAAAATCACACAAAACGAATGTTTGTTGTACTCTCCACAGTCTCAAACTCAACCAATTTGAGTGTTTAATAGCCCAAATAATAGGTATTCATTCAGCGAATGTTCTTGGGCCAAATAACATAATATGCATTTCTTATGGGGTGTTTCTTTCTCCAAGCGTTGTGTGCTATATAAATGTTGCCAAGATTATACAGTAACTTTGATCATTCATTTGAGCAATTAATCACTAAAATTGGATGGTTTTTTTAAACAAGGCGTGGGCATTCAATTTTCATCAATTTGTATAATATGTAGATATTGCATAATTGAGTACACTATATTCGTTACCCGACCTAGCAACATTTTTTGCGATTCAAATTTACTGACAAGTTGTAACATCGTCGCGTATCAACTTTTAATACATGACGATGTTATACGTTCACGTCCACACAAAGGTTGCTGTTAAGCATCAAAGTTGCGTCACGATATTACGTTACACGGGAATATTGCACGTGTGTACGTGGCTCTATAATTTGCATATTTACATAATAATATCGAATCCCTTTTTATGGATGATACATCATAAGATTATTAGATTATAGCTACATAAAAAAAAAATAATTTTTTTGGCCTAGTGACAAGAACATTGCAGTTTAAAGAACAAATATTTAGTTATTTATTGACTTCTAATTTTTTAGCCAGTTAAAGTTGTTATTGAACAACAAATGTTTTTATTAAATTTTTACCAGGAAAATAAATAAGAAAAAAAAAAAACTTTTCGGTAAATATATATTCAAATAAAAGTTTTGAAAGGTACACTAACTTACACTAACCAACCAATCGTATAGAATAAAAAAATAAAGTCAATATACAAGATGAATCAAAAGATACTTTCTTGTAAATACAAGCATTGGAATGTACGTAGAGGTGAAAATTGAAGATTACAAGGTATAGTTAATTAATTAATTATATATCCGACTTTTGACTCAGTTTCAGTTGGTATTCTCTCCTGTCATTTTGTAAGAAATTATTATCAATTATAAAACAAACCTATCTTTATATTTCCAATTTCACGCTTCTAGGCTCAGTATCTTTGGCTGTGCTTGAAAATCATTCAGGTCAGACTAATATATAAACACTAATATATATTTCAATATTGCAGATATTTAAATTATGTGAAACCAATCCAAAATTTATGAACGTGCCAAGCAAAAATCCAAATTACAAATATGAGAGCTCTGTAATAAGTACTTTTATCTAGTTTTACAAGAAGTCAATAATACGAGGTCTCTTTTAGAACTTTATTAGATTTAATTTTTCTTATGTAATTTCGCTTAAATTATATTTACTGATTTCAAATAATTAATTGGTTTTTGTTTAATGGTCTTGAGTTTTTTTTAAATTAATATGAAGGATTTACATAAACCAATAAAAATCGAATTTTAAGGTATAATACTAAAGGATTAGTTTTACCATATATTTCTCTTACGTCTCGGTTGAATTTTTTTTATTGATTTTGTTTCAGTTCCCAATATTATCTAGACAGGCGGTAGTATTTGTATTCATTTAAATAAATTATTTTTTACCAATCCTTGTAAATAAAGTATCTAATATTTGAGTATAAAATGAATGGCCAATGTGCTATAAGGAATAGAATTATGCACTTGCAAGTGATAGTATTAGCGTTCGTGGCTGATGTTTTTAAATATATTTCAAAAGATATCTTATTCATTTTTAAGTATCAGAAACTAATTTATTTAGTAGTAAATAAGGAGAATTCCTATAGCACTCGTATTTATGAAGTCTTAAAGTTTTACTGACTTCTTAATGGGTTGTTTTCGAAAACAATTCTGACGTCTAAATCATGTATGGCTATTATTTCAAAAATGACCGATATCTTGACAATAAATTTAAATATCTTTGAACAGTATTACATAATTATTCAAGTTAAATTCGAACACATTCGAAATATTTATAAACTGGGTAAAATATGCGAAAGAGAGCGATAAATGGATATGTTATCGCCGCTATCATGGAATTATGATTGATTTTGTTAAAATTCATATTTTGGGTGTACAGAGTTTTGCACTCAAGTTTTCCGTGAAAAGTCTTAGAAAACATAATGTCAAAAACAGCCTATCTCAGCTTTCGAGAATGGTACGGCAAGAGAAAATAATCTCTAATTAATCTATTTATTTATTTACAAAACGTTTTTTGTTGCCACACTATCTTTGAATCCCTTGTTACATAGAAATCGATTGTAATATTTTGACAAATATGACAATTTATTCACGTAGGTATGTGATGGCTACACAAACCACAATCGCATAAGGATTTCTTTTTCCATTTTGGCTATTTCTTTAGGGATTTCAATTCGGTATATAACATATTCATATAATCATAACCAAAAATATTTCTTTTCTAAATTTAAGTAACTTTACCCTAATGCATCATACATTTCACATCATGTATATATTATATAGTGCTCATATTTTTGAATCTTTTTAAATTTACGTGACATAAGCGTGTCTCATGTACCATATGGGCGTCAACTGTCGTATACTAAAAATTACAAAACAAAACATAAAACCAGAACGATTTTGTAATAAATTTGACCGATTTTAAACTAGTTCAATCGGTTTTTATTAAGTTAGTTCCTCAAATGAAAAAAATTATTAGTGTCAAAAACTTTGTGTTCATTCATTTTTTCACCAACTGTGCGGTACAAGAAGAATTAATTCTAAGAAATATTTTTTTTTTCGGAATATCATTAGAAATCCTTGCCTAAAACTTAAAAGTAAAAAAAAATTTTTTTGCTAAGAAATCAAAAAGTTGCGATCGAATCCGTAAAGGCTAGAAAGTTGTAGGTATAAAAACTTTCGATTAATGTATTGTGCAATATTGATTAGTGACTCCTATATGGAGAAAAATGCAAAAATTTTTTTTTTTTTTTTTTAAATTTTTTATTAAAGCAATCATGATACTTTTTCCGCGGTAAGAATATTGCTTTTGGCATTCTGAATCATTATATTTTTTTACGAGATATTTTCAAAACTATCGACTAAATTTCCATTTTTGTAAAAACTGCCATTTTCGTAAAATCGTTTATTTACAGCTCTCAGAAATCGTAGCTCTTCACATTTGTTTAGAACTCCAATTCTTCATTAATAGATGTACTATCCATACCAATATTATACCAAAACTTGAAAATTGATTTAAAAAAACAAGCAGATTAGAGAAGCTACCAAAGATTATTTTCTTTTCGTTTCTATCTTATTCTTGAAAGTAATGCTTAACATGTAATTTATATTGGGATACTGAGGACTGACGTCATACGTTTGGTATTTTCGTCCTTGTTTCAAAGGAACTGTGGCCATATTTTAGGCAATATCGTTGAATATTCATATCTTACTTATTTTCAAAGATTTAAAAAAATAACTTCAGATCTGTAACATCTCACATCCCACTTTGATAATAAGCAAAAATAAAATTTTATTCATAAAAACGACTCATGAATTATATGAAAGGAGTTTTCGTGACGATGAATAATTCTTTTCAATTCACATTCCAGCTTGCAAAAATGGCTAAATATCACTTTGTTAGCATAGAAGCTTACAATATATTCTTTGAACTATTGAATTCATTTGGAATTTTCGAATAAAAAACTCGAAGATTGGACCTAAAAATGTCTAATGCTACTAATAATAATTAGATTTTCTGTTGGAAATAAAATCACTTTAGTATAACTGTAGAGATAAGAGAAACATGAATTTATTTATTTGTTGTCGAGTATAAAAAAAGTATATTTTACTGTTGCAATACTAATCATGTTACATCTCATTAATACTATTCTAAATAAGCTTAGACATATAATATATGTAATAGGTAGAAAGTAAATATTGCAAACGCAAATGTCGTATTTGAAAATATTTGAATGTTAAATCACGAAAATTTATTTTCCTGTATATATGCAAATCAATTGTCCATTTTTGTTGTTATTTTATGTATCCCAATTAAATCCACTTTGAATAAGTCTAAAATCACATAGTATCATATTTATAAGAAAAAAATGTGTCGTTCACTTTGATTTGATCCATTCAAAAAAATTGAATTCGCTCCGGCACTAATCCATAGGTAAATTTTGAGGGAGAGTCATTTTTGAAATTATACTTCGTTAGGCGCGTTATGAAAAAAAAAGATGAGAGTAAACTTTTAAGATGCGCGCGCATCACTGTCACACAAAATTCACAGGTTCAAGGTTCATAATCTTATATCTTTAAATGAGCAATTCTTGTATATATATATATAAATATATATATTTATATATATATATAATTGGAATCTCGGAATCGGCTCCAACGATTTTCATGAAATACAGTATATAGGGGGTTTCGGGGGCGATAAATCGATCTAGCTAGGAATCATTTTTAGAAAATGTCAATAATGTTTCATGAGTTCATCATTTTCTAAAGTGTCATGACATTTAGAAAATGTCATGTTTATAATGTAATGATATATTTGTTTAATATTTATAGTCATATAGTCATAGCAGTGGCTTAGTGATAGCGTGCGAGGCTCTTATACAGCGATCTCGCGTTCGAACCCCGGGACGACCGAAGAGTAAAATTAATATTTTTTAAATTTTATTAATTTTAAACCCAACCCAACCCAACAAAACAACACAATAAAGTGAATAATATTTTTCAAATAAGATTTTTTTATTATAATTGTATAATTTTTTATAATGTAATGATATATTTGTTTAGTATTTAAAGTCATATAGCCATTGCAGTGTCTAAGTGGTAGCGTGCGAGGCTCTTATACAGAGATCCCGCGTTCGAATCCCGGCCCGACCGACGATTAAAATTAATTTTTTTTAAATTTTATTAATTTTAAACACAACCCAACCCAACAAAACAACACAATAAAGTGAATAATATTTTTCAAATAAGATTTTTTTATTATAATTGTATAATTTTTTATAATGTAATGATATATTTGTTTAATATTTAAAGTCATTGGAGTAGCTAAGTGTTAGCGTGCTGGACTCGTCTTCCGCCTCGACGTAATATAATTTCCAAAAAACACAATTTATAAAAATTAAAAAAAAATACCGAGCAAAGCTCGGTCATCCAGGTACTGAATATTAATTTAAGAAAATAATAAATATTTTAAAAATGAATAATGTAAGAAAATATATATTTATTTATTTCATTTTTCAAATTTAAACTTTGCTTTATTGACTGTGTTGACTATCGTTCTCCAGTACTTTTATTCTTTCATTGTAATTAATTATTTGCATGCAATTAAAAATTGTTTTTTAATGATGCCAAAGAAGTATAACCTCTGACGCGCGTACATGCACAATTTTTTTTTCTTTGAGATGTAGTTTTATACTTTTAAATAAGCATTAATTATTATCCACATATTCTTTACTCTTAAAAACAAAATTTGTTCGAAGAATTTGTAATAAAAAAAATTAAATTTTTTAAAAGAAGTCATATTGGCGAAGTTTTCAGGGGGTCATCAAACCCCCCTTTCTTGGATTCGCGTTTAGATTGACTAAGCATATTATGACGCTTATCATCAAAAATGATACTCCAATTTTACTGCAATGAAACTTTACAGATATAAAAAGAAAGTTTTCTCTATAGATTTACGACCTGTGCTAAAACTCGATAAATTTACATCCTATCTTGTAATATATACAAAGTATATATTTATATCAACACCAAGTGACTATATACACTTCTATTTTTTTTCACTGAAACTAATTTCCTGTACGTTAAAAGCATTTATTATGCCTATTGAAATGGAAAAATTCCATCAATATTATTACTACTCAATACTGTATTACCGCAAAGAATTGGTTTACATGCATGATGATGGTATTACATTACATATGTAAATTTCTGTTCCACACTATGTGGTTACTGTTGTTGTAATATATGTATTAGAAGGGGAGCCCGCGATGGTACAACAAAATGAGAATAGAAAAATGGCATGGAAATATGAAAATGACGAGTGTGCGTCAGATATTCAGTATTCAGTACATATTTAATTACCATACATAAGACTCCCAATCAAAAGTATAATGATTCAGATGTGTTGTGAAACAAAATCGCCTGCATTTTTTACTTATCGTTTTTGAGTCGGGACCGCTTGATAACTTGGCCGACTTGTTCACGATTAATTAGGAGGCTATCAGGTATGGCTCTTGAACTAAGTTTGTGACCGTCACACTCCTGTATTTTACACATAAATTTGTCGCTTAAATTTTTCCGTTATTCTTTATTGCTTCCAAATAAAAAAGTCTCAAGAATGCGTAGGAGACATAATATGTATTTGGCAAGTTTTCTCCTACCTTACGACAGGATCAAACCGTTAGATAAAACTGATTAGCACTTATCTATCATACCATAACTTAAACTGACGCGCACAAGTAAATTCAAATATTATGTCTTTGGATACCCTACTATGAAGTGTATTTGATTTTTATAAAACGATTTATTTAACGGTAGCTTATATATAATAGTCTGATGATACAATAGAAAAACGTGCGTAAAAGAGTAAAAATGTTATTTTGGAATGTTGATTTAACGTCAATGAAATTTGAAACCAATATTTGATTAATATTAACAATTTTCACTCGTTTACTCTACGCGTTATTTTATTTTCTACTTTATAGCCTGAAACAGTCGTTTTTTAGATAATTTGTCTTTTATTTTCCGAGTGTGAAAGTTTACTCTGTTTTTGATAGTTCCTTTTATAATCCGAAACGCACTATCAAAGAAACTTACGAGGAGTCCTGTTAAATGAAATTAAAACGTTGAAAGATGCTCTTTGAGTTGAAAGTCGCATCTGATGAGATTGTGCTTTCCTATTCCGTTACTCGAACATATCTTCTATTATAATCTATTATTATGTTATGGAAGTTAGCCAAAAGAAGAAGAATAAAAAACTCCAGATGTGGAAGGGGTTCCTTAAAAATTTTTTGGTGATTGTATACCGAAAATTTGCTGTGTGATTTTTTATTTTGTCAATTTTTATCAGAAAATTACCAAAAAGATTAAAAAAATGTGTTGTGTTTTGGTTTTTCTCACGAAAAATTCTATTCGAAACTGTGCTTCTCGTATCTGTTTGCGGTAATATTTAAAAAAAGTCAAAATTATTATTATATCGTTTGAATTTATACGATACTATGGTACCATAAAAAATGTAACGGTTTTTGTTCTATTGGATGAATGAAACTTTGAACTTCCTTACGTTATCATATCTGCTATCAGAGTTTTAACTTCCCTACTTCTCCACTTTGGGGATTGAAAAACGTTTCTTACTGCTTTCTTGTGCTAAAATAAGAACGCCTGTGTAAATATATCAAGTATCCAGCAGATATTCAGATTTTTATGTTGATATAAAATTGAATTGTAGTTCTTACTCTGAACTTTTATCAGCAGAACTAGTAATTGTATATAAAACATTAATATCAACACATTTTCACACACAATATATTTTATAAATTTATTTGAAAACAAATAAATTCTTTAAACCTTAAATATATGACATCAAAGATATTATATGAAAACCATAGCGTTATTTATGCTTGAATATTGAAATTTTCTGATTAAAAGACACTTTCATATCAACAATGTTACATAGAATACTAAAATAAAATTCATAGAATTAATCGTTTCGATGCGCTCGAGAAAACAAAAGCTTTATAAAAAGAAGCAAGCTATATTTTTAGTAAAACCTGCTGTGTCTTTAATGTAAAGTGACAATAGGTATCTTGTATACGATATTTTATGACACAGTTTTTGTGTTTAGCGTTTTAGCGCACAGCAGGTAATACACTTGAACGATATTGTATTTATAATAAAGCTAGCAATATGTTCACATAGTTTGTACTCATTGCAGTGAAAAATTACTGGAATTCAAAATACAATTGAAAATTTTCTATTCATAAGAAATAAAGAAAAAAATTATATTTCGCTCTTATTAACGCTCTGCCAATCATGGACACAAAACTTCCTCGAGATTTACTAAGGTGCTTATATAAAATGTGCCCGTTTGGTACGTTCATACCAACAACAAATGATAGTCTTAAAAATGCTTACTTATTAAATTACCAGTAGAATTACAATTTAGTTTATGGTCAAATATGTGCAATGCTTATACTAAAAATTTAAATTCGAAGTGCTTCCTAAAGTACTACCATTTGTATTACGCCTGTAGAATATATGAGTTAAAAAAACTTATGAAAATTTGAATGTCCGCACCTTGTTCTCGTCTATCTGATCCAATTTGATGGTTTAACAACTGAAATAAAAGGTCTTGAGCCACTGAATGTTCTTAGCAAAACAAACCCTCTATCTTTATTGTAACTGGATATATTTGGATATAAAATTATCACAACGCTTGGAGAAAGAGTCCAGTCTGTTTGGAAAATGTTGTAGTTGTTCAAAATTTAATATTTAAATTTTAGGCAATAAATTATTATCAACAATTAATGCTGCGGAGCAGCACTCAGGTCCTCTAGTTTAATTTTAATTTATAAAGTTTTATTTTATCTTATTTAAAAACTTTTATTCTAAAAGTGGCTGCTCTCGAACTCCATCTTATTGATTTTTAATTAATTTATTTTGGTTACTTTTAACAATATTTGCGTTGTTAGTATTTTTCATATAAATTATTTTATGTTTGAGTTATGTTAGTTACGTTAGTTTTTACATTTTAAATAATAGTAATTTTTTATATATTCATTTTGAGGATTCCAATTTTTTGTTTTAAATGCCTATTTTTTTTAAGACACAATAAGTATTGTGCATTCTTTGTCTTTCCATACTTAAATTATAAACATTGTGTTAATTCCTCTCCCTATATTAATTACCAATAACATTCTATAAAACCAATGCTAATATTTTTCGACTTGTGTATACTCTAATTGTTCTTTTTGAAAAAAATATAAAATAAAAAAATAAAATAAAATAAAAAAATAACAAATTTTAACCCCAATCAATATGTAGTGATCACAATTTCTCCTGAAACATTCAAAACACAAGCATTGAAAACGATGTATTTATTCCTTCTAGAATATTCCAATGTTTATATATTTATTTACCCCTGGACTATGACAATAGGTTTACCTTAGTCCTCTTATTCTGAATTGTAAGTAGAATGGGTGGTTCGTTGAATCTCCATTTACGGTACTCTTATTGTACTAACTTAAATAATAAAAATACATTTTTAGTCATCGAAGCATATTGCCCGAGTATTTAAACTCCCCAAAGCATTTTATTGAAAAAAAGGAAAATGTGTTCCATACTATTCTTAGATTGTTACTGAATAAGAACTCATTAGTCGTTTTAAAATCTATATAACTTTTTTATCCATTTTTTTCAAAGTAATTTAAAATTTTCTCTTTTATATTATTAGTTCTATCAAAAAATATGAGTCACAAAAATAATTAACCAAAGAAAGAAAAAATGAATTTTGTAATAAAAGCGAAAACAATACTTAAAGAGGGCGAACAACAAGAAATTAAATGTGATAAAAAAGGACATACCTTTTTGGTTAAATTGTTGGGAAAAAAAAAATTACCATGATATAAACCAACACAACTTTTTTGTTAAAATAACTTCTTATTATTTGACTTTTGAAAGAAAAGAATGCGTTCTTTATAATGAATAAAGCCTGCAGGCGTAAGTATTTTTTCCATATATATGGATAGATAGAGTGGACCATTAAAATGCCATTGATGATTTAAAAAATTCTTTAGGACACCATTATGAAATAAAAGCTAATACAAAAGAATGAAGGATCAGTGATGGGTAATTTTTAGTAGATCCAAAGTCGTCACAATTGTATAAACGCAAATCACGTAATAAACCGAAAACAATAAAGAAGAACTTTAAATGAAATTGTTATTCCTTACTAGAACTTTTATCAAAAACATGAAATTACATGTAATTGAATCTTTTCTTCAGGATCTTAAAACATGTTTATGGTTTCTGATTGAAAAAAATTCATTTCCGATTCAATTTTTTATGGATGTAATCCGACAATAAAAATGCAGGGGCTATTTGCCAATATTTGATAATAAAATTTAATGCCTTTAACATCCTTTTTTTAAATTACATTTTGATCTAGTATAAATGTATTTGTAGGATATTCAATCAGTTCCGTGAATGGTGATTTATGGTTGCTTAAGTGATTTTCCTACAAAACGTTCATTTTTACAGTTTTGTCTTTTAAATCAAGATTTTACTAAATTCGATTGAGTAATTTTTTTTTAAAAATATATTTTCTAGGCTTGCCTTACATACTCTGAGAAATTATTTGCAACACGAGTCCATTCTGTACATAGAAATATAATAATTTTTACTATCATCTTTTTGCATTTCCTTTTTTTTTTTTGTATTTCTTTTGATTATGAATGTGGAAGTTTTAATAATTTTAATGGTAATAAATAAGTCTATACATTATATGTTTCTTCTGATACAGAATGATCCTGGGAAAATCATACAAAAATGTCCGTTATAAATGTACGTTAAAAAAGCGGTTTTATATTTAAAAAAAAAAAAACCTTCGAATTACGAAGTTAAAAGTAAAAAATAATTTTAAATTCAAAACTTCTATAAATTTTTTCTAGCTGCACTGAATCCTAAGCGAAAAAATTGACAAACTTTAAAAAAGCAAGCTTTTCAATTTGTCATTGTAGGTATTAATTTTGTTTTATACGTTCGATTTTATGTGTGATCGCGGATAACTTCGTAGTTTATGAACCGATTTAGATATATAACACTCAAAAGTAAACAATAAAAAATTTAAAAAAAAGATCCGTCTTGAAAAAATGAATAATTAAAAAATAATTTTAAATTTTTCTTTGTGACCGATTATTTTTTTATTTTGGTGGCCCATCTTATACTTAGCTAAAAAAATGATTGTTTCGCGTCGAGTGAGAAAGGTAATTAGTCACATGAAGGGATATTTAAAATTAATTTTTACTTTTTATTGAATTTTTTGATGGCGGTGGTTCTTCTTTTTTTAAATTTTTTATACTTTTATACAACTTATTGATCTGTTAAATTTTATAATTTAAATTTGCCCAACATACTTAAGATACACACTCGATATTCATAGCAAAAAGTAATTAATCTAAATCATGGACACAAAGTAAAACAGAAAACTTTTTTTCATAGAAAATATGTAGTGATAGTAGTTGTCTATAGCACATAGTAAAATAGTGAATAGAATACACATACCGTTAAGAAATATGCTTTGTATGTAATAATACTACACAGCTATAAAGCTTATCTTTAAAATTCTGCTTTCAACGCTGTACATAGATGTTTAATAGGATTAACGAATAAATATCTTGGTGTATACAATATATATATAATACATATTATATACTATATGAACTCAAAACAAATAAATACATTCGTCTTTAAGATTTGATTGTATATTTGAATGAGTTTGTACACAACCAACATAATACTGTAAGTTAAACCAATTTACTGGGTGTTTATATTTAACACTATAGAAGTAAATGTATTTTAGTGAAAAGTTCTGTCGGTGCGTTATGTAATTTCTAAAAAGGTTAAAATATACAAGGTCGTATCAAAACTAGCCTTCCATTGTAGAACAAACATGGTTCTCAAATCGATGCTTATGTTTTTCCTCTTCTTTTTATATATGACCACGCATAACTTTTAACAGAGTATTCCGATTTTGAAATTCGTTTTTTATTGGATAGGGTGTAAAAACTGAAAATAACAAAAATAATAAAAACTAATTAGTCTATTTCCGGTTGTCCTTGCGTTCATTCGTTCGTCTCTCATCACGATAACTCAAAAACGGAAGGAGATAGCGAGCTGAAATTTTGGTGACGTATTCTTCACAAAAAAAAAAAAAGAGATTAAGTTCGTGTATGAGCAAAATCTATCCAATGGATCCTTGACTGAACTAAAAAGGTAGAAGAAAATTTCAAATACAAAAGATGTTTATTTGTTTGAAACAAAAAACTATTATTAGAAATATTTTTAAAAAATATTAGGATTAGCCATTATTTAAACTCAAAATTATCATATGTATGAAGAACAGTACACATTATTTTTATACATGTATATTCATATATATATATATATATATTATATATATATATTACTGTATAGATTGGATATTTATTGTATTTTATTAATGCTGATTTAAAATAGTCCAAACAATGATATTCAATCATATGTCCAGTATCTAAGCAATGATCTCTGGTAAATGTTACAATCACCTATTTTGTAGTTTTTTTAATCTAAACAATACCGAATATTGAGTTTTAAAATACTGAATTATGCATCGAATAAAAGTGGTACGGCGTCGAAATCATTGTTGATTCTTATGGTATTCCAGACATAAAATAGCAACTCACATACATATGCACATACTTACACAACTCTCTCTTAGAAATGAATTTGATAGACATTTATCTTAAAGCAGTAGTAGTGGAAGGTTTTCAATTAACACACAGTTAACGAACATACTTTTGATTCGAGAAAGTTTTCTACAAACTGTCTGGTATATAATAAAAAGTTTTCCTCCCTGTAAGCGTAATAATCACGCTTTATGGTACATCACAACCTACACTTGTATTTCCTGTGTAAGATATCATTATCATTCTTTGAACCATAGTAAGGCGGTTGAAGAAAATATAACCAATAGAAAGTTAGATTAGGTTGTTTTCTAGTACTCTTTGAACTTCAAACAATACTTCAATATCTCCAATGCATAAATAAAACTTTTATTTGAATTATAAAGTGTGGAGAGCATAAAGTTTTCTTTTTTATGTTTCATAATTTCGCATCAATATGCTAACATAATCATAAAGTTTTATTCCTGAAATAATTCTTAAAAATGCGGCTACATAGATTACATTTATCTTTTTAGTGGAGGATTTTTCTTTTGGGAACCATGGCTTTGTAAATAAGCACTTTATTTCTATAGAAACATAAGATTTTCCTGTCTAAACACTGTCTTGGAATGATACATTCAATTCCAATCAATACCAGTTCTATACCAAAGATAACTATTATGGTTATCATTGGGAATGTCATTCGTATTCTAGGGGTAGAAATCGTTTGCTGACTATTTATAACTAAACTATACTTTGTATCTGATAAAAAATAAAAACTTAACGTTCTCTTCGGAACATATAAAAGTGAGCTCATTAAAGAACGTATTTTTTACACAAACGTAATGTATAAAAAAACTTGGTTTTTTGGATAATTTTCTAAACGAGTAAGGTTTTTCATATTCTATGCAGTAAATTCCTGAATATTATTAGCTTATGTATACAAAATTTCATAAGAATCTTACAACATATTCGAAAATTACTGCGGAAGAAATACCCACACTTAGATAGATATAAATATAGATGCAGGTAAACGTTGGTGCAAGGACCCGAAAAAGAAGATCCTCAGTTTAATCATATATCTTACTTGGATCGGCCAATAATGTTCAATATAATTGATGACTTAGAATTCGATTATTGTATTTAGAAACAAACATTTAATTTTTCAGGTTGATATTTAAACAAAAAACGTATGTACTTTTTACGACAACAAAAATAAATTAAACTACTTCTGTTAAAAAGAAAAACTGATTTTCTTTTGATGGCTATTGTTCACTATTTTTATGTTGCCATAATATAAATGAATAGAAAATCGGTAGTGATTTTACTTAAACGTATTTAATTTATCACAACTGCTTTCGTATATAAAATAATTCGAATTTAAAAGAGTAAAAAGGAGAAAGATTTTATCTTTAAATTGGTTAAAATTAAACTTTTTAGAATTTCTTATTAAACAACATATATACTTAAATTCTTCTTTAACAATTTATAAAATATTTTGAAATTTAAAACAATTATTTTTATTAAAATATACTTGTTTTATTTTTAAATGAAATTATTTTATTTATTTTTTAAATTACTTTATATATTTGAAGTAAAATGTCGTATAAAATGTCTAACGCATAAGTTTTTACTTTGTAAAAAATTTGAAACTTGTCGAATGATTCAATTTCCTTTCGAATAAAAATATGTGTGGGAAGTCAATTTATATAAAAGAAACATGTGCTTTAATATTTTAAAATATAAATTTACCGACAAAAAATACCACCTACAAAAAACCAAGTTAATGTAAAAAGTATTAAATTTCGAATTCGACGCCAACGAATCAATTTTCTCCTAATATGATTTAGTGCCGATTACTAAAGATTTATTAATTTATTAATTACTATTAGCTAATTTAAAATTCTGAAATTATCGATATATTGATATCTATAAGTGCTCTTAATGTGTTTGTTTGGTGTTGTAAAATTAAATGAGATGATAATATTTTTAATTAAAAAAATTCAAAGTCACTAAAATGCAAAGCTGCCGTGATATCACGTTAGCAAAATATTCTGAAATAAAAACTACAATAATATAATGTAAGTATTAAAATTAAGTGATTTTAGTGCCTTCAATACATCGTTTTTATAGTACCTTCCGAAACGACTGGACTAATTTTCATGAAATTTTGTGTGCATATCGAGTAGGTCTGAGAATCTATGTTTTGTAACCTTAAATGTTAAGGGCCCCCAAAATTTTTTTTATTTTCTGTCAACATTTTTTGATTTTTATTATGTGGCATTAAAAAATACATACAACCCTAAATCGCGATTTTAGTATTTTATGTAAACAATATCAAAATAATAGTTTATTTGTATACAGGCCTGAAAAAAAATTTAAAGGTTTTTCTCACCTGACGAGTGGAGCAAGCTCTTTGAGCTAACGGACTTTCTTAGTTTTCTTGAACATGAAGTGAGCAAGTAGGTCACATGCCAAATTACGGCCGGATGCCGATATATCTTTTTGATGGCCAAAGATTCCTTCTCCCATATTTCTATCATGTGAATGGGCTTGACAGAAAAGCAACAAAAGCGAAATTGACAATTAATCTAAATATGTTTAAATATGATATGTATTTACAATTCTACGGAGGCGAAGTACCGGGTACCAGCTAGTGTATATGTATCAGGCTCGTTATTACTATTATATTCATGAAACCTTCAATTCCAAACATTCAAATGAATTCATCCTATCATATTCGATTTTTTTTAATATTACTCTAATATTGTATACGCATATCTCCTTCCCTTAAATATTTATCTGCGTTATACCCTTTTCTCCCTCGATATGTATTTTCCTCAATAAATACCTTTTTGATATTCATAGATAGGGACTCTCTCATGTACAAAATGTACAAATATTTCATTTTAATTTAATTTTTTTAATTTGAATATATTATTCTTTTAATTTGATAACTAAAATTAATTTGTAAACCTAATTTGTTTGAAAATAATATAACCTAAAAATTCAAAAAATACTTCAGAAAAAGGAACTTTATAGTAATAAATAATTTTATAATAGATTACAAACTTCTAAACATAATTCTGGTTTCAGTGAAATAAGTGAACAAACACAAACTCACATAGATCTAGCAAAAGTGTTTCGAATGCCAAATGGACTAATATACACAAATTTTGTGAAATTCCAAAAACATTACACACATACGGATCGAATTGCTGAACTCATTTTTTCGAAGTTAGTTAAGTATTCTTCTTCATAAATATGTTCAAAAATACTAGTAAATCGCCTTCGCCTTTTTATATGTGCTAGTACTAATGTAAAAATTCAGCTTACACAATAATTTTCTTTCATTTGGTGTTGGCTTTCAGCATTTCCGGTTAGAGAGACCAATATAGATCTATCCATGTGTCAATTATTATAGCAAAGAAACGTTCAACGGAAATACAGATGCCTAAATTAAAATGGTAAATTTGTAACGATCATAGGAATGCGTTGAATGTGCACAGTATTTTGATATTGTGTGAAAAACTTTCCTTTCACATACTGTTTAGGGAAATAAGAAAATATTAGTATCGATTTTAAACATGAATATATTATGTTATTTTGGAAACAAGAAGCTAAGTATTTTCCGAGACATGAATCAGTTAAAGAAATACTTTTTCCTTTACCTCACTCTTTGCTAATTTAAATTTTGAAAAATGCCTGTCTTATCCCCCGATCAAGTTTTGAGAAGAAGATATATGCAAAATGGCATGCACTTACCATGAGTTGTATCCGCTCTACGATAATTTTGTAAAAATAAGTAACCACTTTATAATATAGTATGAATAATAGACATAAAAATTCAAGCTAATTAATTTTAATCCGCCAATAATATTGAATGGAAGATTTTATTATCCATAGTACATACTGTATCATAATATTCACTTTTATTACATTATTACCGTATTTTTGTCATTTTACATCACCTAATTTTAACCCGTTGAAAATTTCTTTGGTACCAATTTCTGAAATACACTTATTTGTTTCGATTTGATAAGAATACGGTAAATACCTTTTAAAAAACGAACTGTTCATATATACCCGTAAACTGAACTAAGTTAACCTAAGTTATGTTGTGTCGAGTTAATTATTTTTTTTTATAATTTGTTATTTCATGGTTTTTGTGACTATAATTAAATTTTTTATTAATGAAACTCAGCATTAAAATTTGTAATTGAACAATAAATAACCCCTATTTTTTCAATCTCATACGTTGGAATTTATACGACTACTCTGTAAAAAGTTATGCGTGATCGTATATTACAATCAGTGAGTGAAGAAGATTCAAGCATCCTCTGTTTTCCTACCCTAAGGGCTGAAGTTTTTTCCCAAATTTATATGAGACCTACTTTGGAGTTAAATCTTTCCAATTAAAAATAATTATGAAAGTCTGACTATTATGTAAAAAGTTATACGTTTTACATTTTAAAAAATGTATATACTCGTCAATTTGAGAATCTTATTTATTTGTCGCTCAATAATTTCCTCTTCGTCCATGTTAAATATTTTCATTATTTACAATGTAAGTAAAATTCTATATAAAAAAAAGCTATAATGGGTGGACATCGAACATCCAACATCGTACAGCGAATCTTTTATTGACAGTAACATATAGTATTAAAAAAGAGACAGCTTTGTATCCCTGTGTAGATGAATTCAAATTGTCTATCATTTCTATAACTTTACTTGTTAGCATGCCGTTCAAAATTTTTGTAAATATTTTTATACTCGACATACATAATATGTCACAGTATATTAATTTTTGTCTTAAGTTTGAAAGTCTACCTTACATTGACCGCACAAACCAAATTTTGGTATGGGTGTTCATAGAAACACCTAATTAGTTTTTGACTGTCCGGTCGTCCGACTATCATCACGATATCTCAAACATAAAATGAGATAGTGAACTGAAATTTGGTGACATATTCTAAACATAAAACTATAACAAGTTCATGAATGAGCAAAATGGGTCCATTGTGTTCAATGAATCGCTGACCAATGGATCCAATGAATGGTCTCTACTCTTTCAGGTCATTAAGTAATATAAACAATCCTTTGAATTTGAAAATTTAATTTTCAGCTTTGAATTTATTACTCTTGAATAATCAGATATCCTTCTTTTCTCCTACGTATCCTTGTAGTCAGCATCCCATTAATGTCTTTATCTATGTTTTATTATTGAACACATCAAATAATAGTATTTATTATGGTTTCTGCTACCTATATACCTATATCAGTTCATATCAATAAGCATTATTACAAAACGTGTTACATCATTGTATACAAAGCTCTCTCGATACGTATTGATTTATATTGGAATATGAAACATGAAACGATTACGTCTGCTAGTACTTATCATGGTGCCCACAGTTTGACCTTCGGCACTTACAGATTGGACATAACCAATTATGGTCGCTTGATAGGAATGATGAATAGGTAAGACATGATCGTTTCGCTAACGGCAATTGTGTATTAACAACCCTTGGCCATTGATATCCAATGTTTGCCGATCTCTAAAAATATGTCTCACAGAAACGTGCATCGTTTTTATAACTTCCAATTAATATATTACAGAACAGTCCAATACTCGAATCTCTGAAAAAAGTGGTTAGAAAAGCAAGAAATACTTTTAAACTATATAAGATAGAAGAAAATTTCAAACACAAAATATATTTTTGAAACAACCAACTGTATATTATTATACATATATAATTATATATACTGGATACTTATAGTATTTTATGAATACTAATTAAAAATAGTTCAAAAAAGGAAATTGAGGTATATGTTGAATATCTAAACAATAAACTCTGTCAGTGGTTATCTTCACTTGTTTTTATTTTATATTATTTTTTATTATTTTTTTATAATTTTGTTGATCAAAACTTTTTTCAATATAAATTAAAAAATGGAAATAAAATCAAGTATATATGAGGTTTATTTTCAATAAAAATTTAATTACTTGTTGCACTTTTTTTTATGAATAATGAGTTTTTTTTTTTCAAGAACTATTCAATCAAAAACATTTCGCTAATAAACATCACGATTCAAAATGATTTGTAAAATTCAGTAGCAAAAATTATAATGAGAACTTATATCATTCATGTTATTCTCAACTAACTGATTAATAGTAATTCGTGCTTATTCATAACTAAGAAAAATTTCTATATAATATAATTTTTTTTATTAAAAAAGCATACTATCAAAGATTTGTTTTCGATGAATATTAATGTCTACGAAAATAAATAAGAAACGCTTGCTTAATATAATTGCATGCATTATTTTCCTGTGTATTTTATAATCTTTTTTCTGTGTAAAATGAATATTTTACAAAATGAATTCTGATTAATAAGTCAACACTAGATCACAATTTGGTAATTCATTTTCTTTAATAAAAACGTATAACTTTTCATGAGTGTCAGTTTTTGCTTTTTTGAGTATAAGTGAGACTTTTGATTATCAGTTTGTTAGATTGTGTATTAATAATTTTCCACCATATATACACAATCGTTTTAGTTTTAGTTATAAATATAAAAATTCTAATACAAAACAATTTTACTGGCTAAAACGTAGAAACTAATTTATATACGCCTTCTAACCGTGCGTTACCATGAAAATTAATGGTTTCGATGTTCTGAGTTAATGAAATATTACGCTTATATTATTAATACAAAGGCTTATTTACCACGCATATGCTGTCCTTGCACTACCAGCAATACAAGGGCTTTATACAAAAATAATTGATACTATATTTGTTGGCGTAACATGTTCATTCTTTCTCTGAAGAATATGATAAGGTAATATTCCCAGTGATTGTTATTTTCTTTTTTTTAATGTTTTGAACGGACCCCATGTTTTTTGTTTCAAATGTAACAAAAATTTTCATATGGTTACGCATATGCTTGAGGTTTTATATATTGATGTGAATATAAACCTTTATTCACTCTTGTTTATGAAGTTTCAAGGCATGTACTGAATGTCCAATTCTCAGTCAAAAACCTTAATTGCGACCGCATAGATACTTACGTCTGTTTTCAAATGGACATGGGTAATCCAAAATAAATTATTATTTAGTTACAACAGTCTCCCATATAAAATAATTCCATAAAAGTGTTTATTGTTGAGAACTAATAGAAAACTAATATATTTTTGATTATATTTTGTTGCATTCGTATATAAATAAATAGTATACAGTACATTTAACTTATAAAACACATGAATATAGATTCAAAATTTCATTCTTGATCGATTTTTGTTATTTTACCTCTATCTTCAAACTAATTTTGATTTCACTAATATTCACATACACGATTTGTTTAAGTTTTCATATGCGAAAATCTTCTAAAGTTATACAATTATTAGAAATCTGCGGACTATGTAGCTGAAAAACCAAAATTTTTGTACTTGACACAATGTTCGTAGGTCTAGCTCAGTCATATCATAAAATTTGTAGAAATTTGATTTTGACACGATTTGTGGAAGTTTATCAACAAAAAATCTGGCCACCATTGAAAAGCTTCTAAGATTATTTAGATAGGGCAAGAATAATAGCGTCACACAATAATCACTCGAAAAAATTGGAATTTTGGGAATAAAAGATGTAGAACCGAAAAAAAAGGTAAAAATTGAATATTTCAAGCCTTATCCAAACATTTATATTGAGAGAGTTGTCTTTTTTTATTCAAAGTTAAATGTCTTTTCTAGATACATTCGAATGATGAGTCTATTAATACTTAATTATATTTTGGCCTGCTTTAATAATATAAAGGATGAAGGTCGTTTATTTAAATTTTTTGAAGTTTAATATATTACATCAAGTTGATGCTTGCAGTTAGACTGCTTCCGTATATCATCTTGTCGTATTCTATTATACAATTTGATTCGTTATTTTGAAAGATTTTTAATAATTTTCTTAAATAATAGTTTACTATTATTAATACTACGTACTACGGCACATTTATTATATGTTTTACAAAACCATATATATCAACAAAATTGGATTCGATAAAACAAAGCTTTAATGTGATCAAAAGCTGAATGTGTGATCATCGGACACAGCAAACCAACTCGATGTAATATTTTAATACTTTAATGTTTTTAAATGTCATGTCTTCTAAAAATTGTAATTCATTTATATAGACCGAAATTGGATAATGCTTTTTGATCTCAAACATCCAGGTCATGTGATGCTTACAGCATTTTTTTTTTGTATTCATTTCAATATCAGAATACAACCATTATTATTACCATATACATACAAAAAAATAACGATATAACGTTGTTTTATGTTTTTGAATTTTTTTTTTACAATTTTAATATATGGGGAATTCTATTACATTTGATAAAATATTTGAATTAATGAAACAGAAACAATTTATGTAGTGTTTATATACCCACTAGGGTCATATATGAAGGGTTCCGTTACAAAAAAATTCACTTACCGTTTTGAAGTTACATTAGTTTAAACGTTACATTATGAAAAAGAAGTAAATCGCGTTCAAGTCGGAAACAAAAAATTAAAATTTGAAATTTTCATATTTTGTATATATTATCTATATTTTACAATGATATGCCAACTGAATATAGAACTACTGAGCCTAGGAGCTTGAAATTTTACACAGGTATGTCTACCTCAAAATTCTAGAGCATTGTAGTATAAGGTTTGATAAATCCAAAAAAAAATTTTTGTTGTTAGTTATCATTTTTTTTATTTCTTCGATATAACTGCAATCCAGTTACTTATATTTGATTCGAAATCATAATAAAATTAACAAAAAATAACAAAAATTGATTCCTCTTTATTATTGGTACAATCCAGTTTCTTATAATTTATTCGAAATCCAAATAAAACTGATCAAAAATTCCAAAAGGAAAATTTTGCTATCTTTTGGTATCATAGGCCAAGTGTAATCCAAAAATAACAAAAATTGATTCCTCTTAATTATTTGCTGGTTAGTTATATATAATCTGAAATAAATGGATTTTACGCAATATTTCAGAAATTACTAAAAACGAAAAATGGAGCCTAGAAACGAAACTGTAAATTGTATGATAAACGTGCCAAGAATGTGATTTTATCAAAATCGAACTACAGCGGAAAAAATACATAGATCGATACACAAAAACCAAATACAAAACCGATTAGGTGTATCAATGAAATCCGATAAAAAATAATTAATAAATGAATTTTCAGTTGATTTTTTTTTTCGGAATCCTTTATGTATATGTTAGGTGTATACCACACCATTTCTGTTTATAAATAAATATTTTGCAGTTTTTTGTGGATACTTTTTCAGTTATATTTGCAAAAAAAAAAAAAAAAATATCAATAAAATTTGATGATATTCATAATTCAATATAATTTTTTGCATTTGGAGTGCATATTCGTGCGCATTTAGTAAACAATATGCGAATATAAAATTTTTTCAATTAATTTATCCATTTTATTTTAAGAAATAGTTCATATTTAATATGTAAATAAATTTCTTACGGATGACGAAAAGACGAAAAATAATCCACGGAGAAATAAAAGCAAAATATACAATCATTTATTTTCGTAATATTGAATGTGAACAAAATTAACCGCTTTTGATACATGTTGCTTTCACACTCGTATTGTATGTATTTTCAATCCAAGACATTTTTGACGAAATTATTGAATCTATGTGCAGGCCTTATTGCAAATCATATTATGTTTTGATTTTAATTCATCGCAGCTCTAAGCATAAGTTTTTTTTTTATTTTTTAGAGAAAAATTTTGAATATAACTATTTCGTGGAATATTTTGACATATATTCTTCGAACCAAATGATTATTTTAATTATTGAATTGACCTGATTTATTTCAGCATTTTTAAATATTTGGAAAAAAGTTTCGTAAATAATTGTTGCATAATATTTATAAATAAAGTTTATTTCTATACAAAAAATCCTTTTGAAAGGCAGCGTTCATTGAAAACATTCCACATCTGCTGGAGATCGATTCCGGGATACTATTCAATTGCTAGTGGGTTGTGCTACCTTTGCACCACAGGTAAAAGTAACTGGTAATGTTTTCAATGTTTACTGTTTTTCATAAAAGTTCGATAATAGGCGTTTATCTATGGATATGCAAACCTCATTTCTGCCCGTATAAAATAGATATAATGGGCTAAAAACAACAATGATGGGGAACGGACGTTTGGACAGACGGCAGGACAAACGAGAATAATTAGGTAATTCAATGAACACTTCTACCAAAAAGTTTGTGTAGTCAATATTCGCTAGCAGAAAAACTTTTAAGTTGTGTGTATCATCTGTTATAATATGTTATTAGACATCTGCTTATTTAAAATATTGAAGGAATTATTTTGTTGTTCGAAAAGTATTTACTTCGGTAAATTTCACATAAAATAGAATAAAAGACCAAACCAAGTTCATATTGTATCTGTTTATCTTTGTAAACGTTTTTATTTAAACAGTAACAAAACCAATTTAAAAATATCATTTAACATAAAATATTTATTTATTTATTCAAAAATATTCTATAAATATAATAATATACACAAACAAATTTTAATATTTATTGAAAAAGTAAATATTTTAGACAATAAAAAATATCAAAACAAATATATCTTGGTTTTTTTCTTCTTTTTTTTTTTTCAAAGACAAAGTTTGTTTATTATAAAACACATAAATGTATAACATGTAAACAAACACATTCAAATAAGTTTTGATTCTATGCAGACGATAATCAAACTTTTTTCATTTTAAAATAAACTAATAAAGAGTTTTTAAAACAGGTGGCTGTATTGAAAACAATTTCTTTTAACGAGCGAAAGAATCGAAAATGAGACATCTGCATTTGAATACATTGATTAATGTTGGACCATGATACGTAATGTTATATATTTATTATTTATTATTTTGGAGTATTTGATATAGAAATCTCTTTTAGGGGAGTTTGGATTAGATTTTAAATTTAAAAATGTTTTTTCGTGAAAATGATACGGCCTCCGTTATCATATTTAGGTTATAATACATGCCGAAGATCATTACAATTGGATAATTTTTAAAACACTTCAAGTGATATTAGCATTTATTAAGATAAGAATTGTCTCTATTTTGTAATATAGGCTAGCAAATTCCGGTTGGTTAAATATAAAGTTTATAGACCTCCAGAACCACAAATGGTTCCGGTTATATTTGAACGATGTGATATACACTGTTTATAAAATTGACATTTCGAGATACTGCTAGTGAGAAGAGATCAATTTTAATGAATTATTAATTACGAATAATGAAATCATTAATTAATATTTTGGTTTCGATAGAATTGATGCTAATAGAATTTGTAACATACTGAAAGTGACAACATTAGAAAGAAATTGCCCGCGTTTTAATTGCCCATATTTTAATGGGTAGAATATGGACCTTAAACCTATGCTATGTTTTAAGATGGAACAAATCACACATTTTAAAAACAATCTGATTAAAATTGGTTCTGTAGTTTATGAGTGAAACAGTAACAACCACCAATACATGCAAACACAAACTTTTGCGTTTATAATATTAATAGGATTCTATTTCATTACTAGTTATCTGTATCATCTCATCAATTTTAGAAAAATTTTCTTTAAAAAAATTAAAATTTATTATTATAAATTTTCTCCAGGAAAGCCTCTTGAACAAGCTCTTCATTTTTATTCCAAGATTGTACATGCCAAATGTATTTTATAAATGAGTTATAGTTGTATAATTGTGATCCCCCACTGACGTAACATAATTACCGATCTCAACCGATCAGCAAAGTTAAGCAACAACAGATACAGTAATAACATGGATGGGTGAACATTTAGGATTGCTGATTACTGATTTTATAGATTGAATATATACTCACTGAAGTCATTATATAACATTAGTAGTTGAAATGTCTGAGGAGAAGAATTTTACAAGTATGACCATCTATCACAAGAATGGAAGAGAGTCGAAAAATTATGAAAGTCTTTTGATGTTATTTTTCAATGGTTTTCAATGGTATTTTTCTAAGCTATTTCACTTCGGGTAATAATATACATCAAATATAAATAATTTAGATATGTATTTAGAATGTGTACTTCACAATTTTTCTTTCCACTCGTGCTAACATGAATATTCAGATTGAAATGACCAATTCGTAAGTGCATAACAAGAAAAGTCATGATAATTTTGAAATTATTAGAACAGTTACATATCACTTTATTTAGTTAAATTGGAAAATTAATGATGTTTCAAGATGAATAAATAAATTGGCATATATTTTATACAAAATTTTACCTAGGCACAAGCTAAAAGCATACCCCTTTTGTATCCAAGTAAAATTGTGATACTTATACTACATAAAATTTAGACAATTTATGAATACTGGACAGAATTATTATAATCCGTTATTTATAAAATAAATTTGTTATGCCTGCCTTGTGTTGTTAATCTTTGTAAATAATAATTTATTTATAATAACGGCTTTTATTTCGAAAATCTTATAACAATAAATAAATATTAATGTAGTACAACCCAAGTTTTCAGCTAACCGTTGTTTTTTGTATTGTAATTTAAACCATCTAAAAGCCTTACAATAGTAATAATCGTAGTATTATTATGTTGTTTTATAGTCTTCGTCAAGTATATTCAGTATATTCGTAGGGCGTGTATTTAATAATGAGCATATTTTGATTTAAGTGTCAATTCTGAATTCAATAGTTTAGTCATTATACACTTCTGTTTCACTATAAAACCCGTTAGCAGTAGAGTGCATTCGTTAGTAAAAAATAAAGCATGCAATTTGACAAAAATTAAATGAAATGTTGAAATATTTTGATTTTGAGATATAAAATCACATGATTAATTTATTGTCTGAAAATAAAAATTCTTTATTTTAATCTATATATCTTGTAGCCTAAAGCACTATGCTACCATTATGTGACGTCATTTTGGAAAAAATTAATGGTTGTCATTGTCAGTCCAATCTAAACAATTATCCTAATTAGTGACAAAATACTTGAAAGTGTTTGGTTATTCTTTGTTCTCGATACGATATACCAGTATTTTTAATATTATATACCAGTATTACATCCCAAAATGACAGACAGTGTTTTTACAGGAATGAAAAAGGTTAAATTTTAATGCAATTTTATGGCAAGAAATCGTGTTTATTTTGCAAGAATATTTTTTTTTACTTTGATCTAAAAAACGTTTGTGTATATCTATGATTTAGAACCCATTAAGTGGTCTGTTAACATCAAACAAGTATTTGGTTGGCAATAATAGAAGTGTTCGAAATAGTTCTTTTGTTCTTTTTGTTCTATTTAAACTTTTTCTAATCATAACTTTTCAGAAAAAACCTCAGGATTATGTATGGGATTTTAAATATTTATGAAGCGATTAATAATCATTTTTAACAACTCACTGAGTTTTAAAATTATAGAATATTAAAAATTCTAAAAGATATTTTATTCAAAAATAAAAGTTTACCGAAGAAGAGTGTTTTCCAATCTTTTTCTTACAATTTATTGACCTGCTCAACAATTTTTAAACTTATAGCCCCAGATGTAATAAGGTTTTTTCTTATAATAAGTATTTTTTTATTTTATGTAAATTTGAAAGGTTTTTTTGCATCCATATTTAAAAAAATTGTTACCACTGGGTGGTAAATTATTGATTCATATCTAAATATTCACATAATTTATATTTTTGGAAATAAAAACAATAATGAAATAAAAACAAATTTATTAAAACAATTTATTTCATATTAAAAACAAAAAAAATTGTATCACATATTGTTATTGATGACCTTTGTTGTAAAAAACTAACTAAAAATTTAATTTAAAAAAATAATAATAAAAGGATAGAATATTTAATAATGTATACTCAACCACAAAAAAATTGTGACGATCTTCCACGGTAACATAAAATTATAAAATACATCAAAATATTTATAATTTTTTCTTTAAATTATCTTTAAATTTTCTTTTAATTTTATACTTTTATCAGCTTAAATTAAATTTGTTTTTTGGGTATTTAATGTTTTTAATACGTATAAAAAATTTAATCCACGCCTTTTTTTGCGTTGAGTATTCCAGATTTCGAAATATCTTCGTAAAGTTATTCCTTGGGGAACTCAGACAATCTTCCCAGACCAGTTTAATCGGTATGATATATTTAATAAAAACAGTATTAAAAAATTTAAATTTTTTTGTTTGAAAAATAATAATTCCTGTTTAATAAGAATGCGCACAATATGATCATCTTAATGGTCGAATACTATATACAAACACGTAATACTCACATTACTTAAATATTTATTTTATTATATCAAAACCACTTTGTCTATAAAAGATGAGAACGGGATAAATAAAATTATTGTGTTATAAATGTATTTATTATTCTCTATTAAACATTATATATATATATAGATCCCTAAACTGTACCATTTTTCTCACATAAATGTGTAATCTATGTATATATAGATATAAATAAGTATTATGTATTACTTTAGTAAAAAAACACATGAGAAAGAGTTAAATGGAGATTGTAAATAACTTTTATGAAAAGCTGTATTTCATTTTATTTTATAAATACTTAATACTAATATAGAAAAAAAAGAGTTGTTAAGTGTGATGTGGTGATATGGTTTCTAGCCCTGTAAATTTCTAAATGAAGGTCATTTAACAAGCTATTTTTTCCATTGTTTTGAGCTCTGTAAATGACCCCGATTTAGAAAATTACAGATGTAGAAACCATATCACAACTTCACATTTAGTTTTTTTTTAATGTTTTTTTTTTGTGTTGTCAATATTTGGGAAATGAGGGTAGTTTAGCACCGAGCTATTTTCCCCATTTTTTAAGTTTATTATACTATATTTATTATTACAGATTCCACACACCATAATTTTAAATCTTTATTTATTTTAAACTACATCGGATTATATATAATTAATTTTAAAATGTGTGGAGTCGATAACAATTCATTTTTATCCAAGCGAAAGTATGATCAATTTGCCGTTCCATAAGTTACAATTGATCAGACATCTCCTGCATGGATTTGAACTCTCAACTTCTCAATGTAAATATTCAAGCGGTTATGTTCGCTCGACTACCTTTTTTAAAAAAAGCTCGGTAAATGTCTCCTAATTATTTAGAGCATTATGAATAAAAGGGAAAATTTGAATAATTTTCTGCGGTGTAGTTTTAAATGGTGACCAATTTTCCTAAAAAACTTACTGGATGTGCCAAGCTAACAGTTATTTATAAAAACAGTCTATTGGAATATCTTCCATATCTTCTGATACCTCATTATGAAAATACTTTTACACTAAAATCAATGGTGCCATTCAAGCAAAATTTGGTCAAGTTATTAAATTATGGTACAAACATTTAATTTGGTTTCTATTTTGGTATACGGCCTCACATAAGTGCTTTGATATTTTAAGAAATTATCTCCACTCTTTAAATTTTAATATTCTTTTATACGACTTCTTTCAAATGAGTAGAATGACTTGTTTGAGGTTGTCTTTTAAATCAAAACTCCTATCACAAGTGCAAAAGATTATAAGTTAAACTTACTCCTTATATATGAAAATGTTATTTTTGTTAGGCCAAAATTAGCTTTTAAAATATTAATCAATTTTTTTTATTTTTGAACTAAATATCTACCAAAGATTTTTACGAATTTGAAATTTTCTCAGAATTTTTAGGAAAACTGCATAGAATAACATATATTGCCTTACGAACGAATATATTAGGTTTACCAGACTAATTATTTTATCCCTGGTTTTCTATCTTACATATATACGATCCGACTTTATTCTGAATATAATGTTAAATTTCAAAACGTCCCATCGAAGGAAATTTTATTTCTAACAACTTTTCGGTGACTTGCGTGTTTACGAAAGCACAAAATTTATTTATTGGTTGAAATGTTGAAACGAAATATTTATTTATAGACTACGAAGTATTGAATATAAGAAACACTACTCTTACTCTAGAAAAATAATCATATAAAATATAAATGGATTAATTTTACAGAATTCAATATACATTTTCAATAAAGTTTTTCTAAAAATTTGAAAAACTTTAGTCATAAGTAATAGGATTATCTGTACGATTTTTCTATCAAAGTTAATATATAACTTTTCTCAATCCATTAATTCATAATGCATGCCAATTTTATTCGATTTATTCATAGACAGGATATTTGGTAATTTGATAATTCTTTGAAAGAAGTTTACAAAATGAATTTAATATTCATGGATTTTATAAATATTTTCCTAAAAATCGATTACTGAAAATAGAAAATAAATTACGAATGAAAAAGTTAAATCATGAATTTTCTCGCTGCCTTTAAATAAACTTTATAAAATAAATTTCTTAATGAACGAAAATTTTGTTTAATGAAAATGTTTCTTCCTAAAACAATTACAAATTAATTCATAAAATTATACAATTTTATATTACTAATAGCGAACATCACGTGGTTTAAGCTACGTAGTTCCCTTTTTTGTGGGAATGCAGGGATAAAAAATTGCATATGTCACCTGGGGATAATGTAGCTTACTCAACAATGAAATTTTTCTAATCGGTCTAGTAGTTTTTAAGTTTAATTCGTTACATGCAAAAACACAAAAGTTTTCTCTTTATAATAATAGTATAGAAGTAAAGATTAATTTTTTAATTTCTGTTTTCCTTATATTTTCTTACAAGGATAGTTATTAGAATCGCTAAAGAAAATTTTTGGCTACAAACTATGTGCGTGTTTGTATGAGTGTGCTTATGTCTGCTATAATTCCAGCTCAAATATTTTAACTAATAAACATTATAATCCGTAACATTTTGCGTATTGTAATTAATGAATATATTTAATCGGACCCAATATGGATTGCTTAATTTATATTTATTTTTTTTCAGGTAAACACAAATAAAACGCATTTTCAAAAAATTTGCTTTCAAGAGTATGCAGATTTCCAAATCTGAAAAAGGGATAAGGTAATATAAAATTTATATTCACTTGGTTTTCATTATAAACATGACAAAATTGAATTTTCTTAAATTGCGGTAAAATTTTTTTTTTCTTTTTAATATTAAATATAACTTTTTTTGATAAATTAGATGTTTGCATGTGTGATACATTTAAAATACTAAACGTATAAAAATGTTATTTTGCAAAATATTTTTAATGATGAAATATTAATATAGGAAATGACTATATATTTCACAGCAGGGTTTGTGGATACACAAATATGATATGCTGTGGTGTAAATTTATTTAAAAAAACTTTTCTTGTAAATATGTATGTGTCCAAGTTTATGTTTCAATTTTTTAAAAAGTAAAATGAAACAGAGTATGTTTTGAATATCAAACAGAATTTTTTCAAAATAATTACAAAAGAGTTTATATTATGTTTTAACATCGTAATGACTGCAATTATAACATACCTGCAGATCAACTGTGCGGAATATACTTGGAAATATTTTTGTTTGAAGAAACTTACTAATGCTTTTTTATAAAAGCACAAATTTGGTTTTCACGTTATTTTATTTATGGTATAAAAACCGCGGAAGATGATTATTAAATGATTTGAATTTTTAACTAAAAAAATAGATAAAAATAAGTAATACAAAAAATCGAACAAAGCCACCGCCCTTTTTGATTTTTGACCACAAAGGCTTGCATTTTTGACATACGTACCGTACATGAATAGTTTTTTCCTACTGATTTTTAACTTTTGTTAGTTAACATTGGAAAAAAGAGCCGATTGTGTTCTTATTGGGTAGGACTCACTTTACATGTTTATGCAAAGTAAATTTGCGCTTAGATTGTGGCAAATCCAAAGTTTTCCAAAAAATGTTTCAAACTTTTTTACTTTTTGAATCCACATCTACAAAATTTCAACTCGGTAGCTACTATATATTTCGACATGTAGACGGAAGGACGTACAGGCGGAAATTTACTAATTAGGTGATTCTATAAACACCTTAACCCAAATTTTGTTTGTGAAATCAATATTTGCTATCGTTAAAAACTTTAAACTAAAGCAAATTGATTCTGACATTTTATTTATCGAGCATAAACATTTAAAATTCTCAACAACTAGATTATAATTTTCTCTTTCCCAAAACTGTTACATACAAAATTAGGTGAATCACAAATGTACTTCTTATTATATTCTAATAATCTTAAATTGTTGATTTATTACAGCCTTGAAACAGTTCAAAAAGTAAGTAAATAATAATGAAAGAAACATATTAAATTTAACTTTATGTACAAAATTGCTCAATATATAAAATTTAATAATAAAAATAAAAATGTAAGAATAAAGTTTTATTGTGAAAATATTCTACTTTCATTAAAGTTTCCTCAACTAGTAACTTTTAATCTAATTTGGTAAGTTTCTTTTTATAGATACCTTTAGGTGAAATTTATACTTACTCTTCTTTAGTAATATTACACATTTGATTTGTTTCATTAGTTCAAAGACAGCTTACGTGTTATAAAAAATAATTTATTGGATTATAGTTTTCAATTAAAATCATAGTAATAAATTAAAATTTATTCTGTTTTTTCAACTATGATGGAATATTTTAAATTAGAAAAAACTACACAAAGGCGCCACCATTTATGGTACCGCTTCATTTATGAGTTTTAATTTGTTATAAACAGATTTATAGAATTTATTTTAACACTTTGTATACGTATTTGATATAAATAAATTTGAATCTCTTTTATGTTCGTTTAAAATGTTTACTCCTAGGAAGAATTTTCTATCATGTGTAATTATTTGGGATTAAAACGTGACTTGGAATAATGCTAAGCTATAATGAGCTGGAAATCCGTATCCGTTTTTTTTCAGCGGATCTTAAACGGACTTTTAATTTTTAAATTTTAATACATATATGAATTTATAAGTAAAGGTAGCAATAAAATACTGTAAACTCCCATTCAAATAGTTTTTATCCTTTTAAAATTTCATATTTGCAAAAATTGGAAAAGTTTATATTACAAACCTAATTGTAGTGAGATATGTGGTAATTTTTATAGCTGACAACATTAATCATATGGTTCTTATTAGTAATTACACTCTAAATCTAAATTCAAAATTATTTTTCGAATTAATTATTATATAAATCAAATAATACTCCAATTGATGAACTATATGTCGAGTATATAAGCAATTTACTGTTATTTGTTTCATCCGTTATGAATTTTATACATGAAAATAGCTTTTAAATATAAAAAGAGTCATACACTTTAAATCAAACCGCAGTCAACATTTTCAAGGAAAACTTTCAAAATAATTGATTTCGTAAAAGCAATTAATATCGTATTACGTATAAAGTTTTCGTACAACAATATTGAACAAATAATTGATGTATACATATTTTTGATGTTTACCTGATATTATTATTATTACGGATTAATGTTTAAATAATATAATAGAAGGAAGATTGAAAATAATCTACTAATTATGTAATGTTCATGATTTGATATTTTCAATTAATTTAATTTCATATTTACGAGGTGTCAAATCCAGACACATCGATATGAGAAACAATATATTTAATACACATATTTTCAATAATAACCAAACAAAAATGGGTTTCTATTAAATTCTAGAATAACATTTTATACTGTATGTATAAAAAAGACGGAAACAAGAAAATATCACGAAAAACAATGATTTTAGAAAAGAAAAAATGTTGAATACAAAGGTTGAAAGATTTAATAAATTGTAAGTGGTGTCTTTGAAATTGATATTGAAGTCGATTTTCATGACTATCTTGTACCAAAACTTTCAAGTCTAACCACCCTTTTATAAAATTATTTATTATCATAATTAGTTTTTTTCTTAAATAAACTTGTAAAAGAAATATAATTTTCAGAAGTTATATCTATAATTCAAAGATCGAATTTAATTTCGTGTCTTTCTGTATGTTTGCTTAAATTCATTTGAACGGGTATAACTTCAAAATCAAATTTTGGGGAAATAGTAGAGGTTGGTCGGTAAGGAATCGACGTCAAGCAATAACGTGTCTGAACATACAGCGGCCGAAACTCTCACCGTTTTTCACTTAAGTGGCAATATTTCACTGGAGTGGCAATGGATTTGCATAAATCATTTAAATTGTATTTAAATAAATTATTCTAGAATATAGTTTTTAACCCTACAAAGTTTATCCACGTCCTTGCCTACAACGTAAGCGATTCAAAAACTTTGCTATCTATCTTTAGTTTCGTGCCTACTACCAGTTCTATGCCTATGCCAGTTCTATCAGTCGTTGGGATGGGGTTTCACGAGACGGTTTTGTCATTGCGGCAAAAATAATAGGTAACTTGTATGGTATAGTGGCAACAGACTTAAGATTATCCTTTGTTTAATTTTCCGCCTAAAGGTAAAGGCAATACCGAATTTTTGTTAAGCGTTAATTTTAGTTTTTCAAAGATTATGAGAATCTTCAAGACGGTTGATTACCTTGAAAACAAAATAAAAAATTATTTTTTTCAAGGGTAAAATAAAAAAGAAAAATCGAGACGAGTAAATTAAAAAAAAATAAAGTCAGCTGCCACAGAGAATTTTACTTGATGAATTCTATTTTCTAATAAAATGATTTTTAAATTTTAACCAAATTATAACACAAACGGTCATTTTTTTCCGAAGATTCAACTTATTGAGTTAATATTATCGATATTGGATATTTCCATTCATCGCATGATATTATTTTCATCTTCGATAACATTTCATAAATTCGATTTTAAGAATAAGAAAAATTGTAACAGAAAAGTTCATTTAGGTAACCTTACTGCTATAGAAAATTCTATGATCCAAATTCCAACTCATTCGGAGAAGACATTTCGTACATAAAGCCATTTAAGTACATATATTCGTACATAACTAGGAAGTCTGTGTCCATAATCGTCAATGTATTCTATGAGTTTATGGGATAGGCTTTTAGAAGATATTTTCTTCAACTGGAAACAATAACAATAAATGTTTCGAAAATACCATTCATTGAATAACAACAGTTTTACATTTTGATTATTTCTTAAAGGCATACTTATTTTATACTGGCAAGGAAAACAATCCGTTATAATATGTTGTAACTAATTTTCAAACAATTCTTCGTTTTACTTTGTACATCCATCTAATTTTAAGGGTATTCATGAACAATAAACAAAACATAATGTTTATTTTCAATTATCTTAAATACATTTCTTCTTCTCTTGTCAATTACTCAACAACCTTAAATAATTGTATGCCATATATTATAACCCCTTTTTTTATGTATTGAAAAAACACACCATTTTATAAATTAGTTTTTAATGTGTTTTTTTTTCTCAACCTAGTGTTTTCACTGATAACGCATTAAAGGCGATAGTACTTTTGTTCATTTTAATTAACAAAAAAATTCATTTGAACGTGTAATAAATAACAATGTTGTACACTGGACGTATATAAGTCTAAGTGTAAAGTTTGTGACGCTAGCAAATATATTTCCGTATCACCGTCTGTCCATGTATATATTCGACACTTAGTTTAGTATGCTTCGAATGGGAAGTAACCTGCAAAATCATGAAACTTGAGCTTTATTATACGGCTAACAATTCTGAAACTTCGTTAATAGATAACGGTGTTTTGTGTCTAAAAAAATAAGTAGAAATTTGTCAAAAAGTTATTTCACGCAGGAACTATAAAATAATAATGATTACTTATGAATCAAAGAGAACCGAATCCTCTTTACTATGATCATACTAAACATAAAAGCGAACAAATTATTTTGTCGTCTCACAAATTTTCTTATTGGTATTACGCTTATACAAACATCGTCTTTTAAACTAACACATAAAAGCATATCACATAGTTAATTCATTAATTTAATTTACACAGATTTTATTCATATGATAATAAATTTTAATGAATTATTTGCGGTATTGAGAGCTATGTGGTATAGGTAACACGCTTATTCAAAAGCCTACGTATGGGGAATATTAAAACTATGAATATTACAATTATTCAAAATAAAGTATTTAGTAATCATTCATGAATGCAAAACTTCAAATTTATCTTCTGTTCTAAAATAAAATATTCCACTAGTATTCCTTTTAGTAAATCACATTACGTAGTGTCACGGTGCTCATGAGCATATAACGCGTCTTACGGTATCTACCAATAGCATAATAAGAAGAATAAGTGCAGAGAAAATTGTATCCGATTTACCTTACGAATTTATTTCAAATACTGATATTCTAAAAAGAAACATTTTCAAGGTCTCACCCATCGGTATTACCCTTTTATTGATTTTATAGCAACGTTATTTTACTTAATATTAAACGAACGCTAAATTATCTTAAGGTATGAGATTACAGAAAACACAATCTGGTGGGAATCAAATTTTGCACATTTCAAATGATGAAAGATGTGTTGGGTCGAAATAGTAAGACACAGAAAAAAAAAACTTTTGATTCAAGTTTTAATCGTAGAGCATTAAATTTTACATAAAAACAAATGCTTTTTTGGCTGTTATTAAAAATAACGGAGCTGGAGCGCTTAGAAGTTTTCACAATTGCATTTATGGTCGAAGAGCTGGCGTCACTTTTAAGTTGCGACATTCATAAAAAGGAGTATTTTATAGCTGCTGAAACTTCTTTTAGCAGATAATGTATGATATATATTCCAGAAGAAGTTTCGGCGGAGATAGTAACGTCAGTCGCGCTGCCAACGATGTGTTTTATTAAAAAATTATGCAAGAAACAAATTTTCAATATTAATGAAATGGTCCGGCTTGTACTCTGCAATTAGCTTTCCGCAATTCAACGCATGAAAATAGGACAAACTGATTGTCGATTCGATCATCAGTGGTATACACAAGATTAATTAAAGTCGTTTCAAGAGTATTAAAATGCTCCAGTAAAATTTGACACCAGCTCTTATACTAGCATATATTTCACATGTATATTATATGCGTGTAAATATGTGTGTATATTATATGTAAAAACCTAAAGACGCTCTTGCTCAGCTATTTTACTTATAGTAAAAATACTAAGAGTCTACCTTTTTCATATAAAATTTTTAAATAAAATTTTGGTTTATTAGTCATACATTTTTAAACCAACTTAACTCTCCCCTTTCAAATATATAAAAGCTGGTGATATGCAGGGCTTATTTCTGCTTAAAACGTAGGTCACATATGATCGCTGAGTTTGGTAATATAAAGCGCTAGGAAGCCTGTTCTTTTTTCTGCCAAGTACAGCTAATGATTCATCACTGGAAGTCGCCCACTGACAGTCTACATGGAATCATTTAAATTATCTGATGTTATCTATATGTGTGACACAACCGCCTTAAACAAATCAAATCTATAAATTACAAAGTCATGTAGTGTACAATAATATAAAACCACATTGTTTAATAAGAAAACAATCTACTATTAAAATGAGAATTGTTACGCAACAATAATTATTACAATATCAAAATAAACAGTAATTCGTTTCATTATTATCATTATTATTACTATTACTATTATTATTATTATCGTTGCGTTGTTGTATGGAAAGATGTGCGTGCGTATGATATAAATGATATACCAAACATTATATAACAATGTCTTTGATTACTATGTAATTATTTTAGTATGGTAAATGTTTGTGGGGGATAATTTGTGATATACGCAATCATTTCTATTACTATCATCGTAGTAGAAATATCTACTATGCATAATATAGGTAAAGTAAAGAACATTGGTGCTAGGTAAATAATTGATATGTAGGCGATGAAAAACATGAAATCATTCAAATTATTTCTTGTCTAAAAATTATAATGTCTAGTTGCACAGCAGCGTAGTGTCTAAAATTTTTAATCTTTGTTTTGAATTCTATAGCTCTACTATCATTACTAATTCGCATAAAAAGTTATTTATTTATAAACTAAAGATACAACTAAATCGAATGGTATATTAAAATATAGCATAAAATACCGAAAAATATTGTATAAAATTTTCATGAAAAAATATTTAAAATTGCAGCAATGGCAACTCAGTTCTGAATCATCCGAAAAAAAAAATCAAAGATCTTACGCTATATAATCTCTTAAAGCCATTGAGAGTTTTTCGAAATTTCTAGTCCTCACTTTTTGGGAACCCTTTTAGTTGAACGCGATTTTTGCGATAAAATGCAACTAATTTGTTATTATTAATTTAAAAATACGAATAAACAAATTTTTCATTTCAATTGTAAATTCTCATTATTTCATCCCAATTGCCAAAAACCGCTTGTTTCTAGCATTAGAGGAAAAAGTTTTTTTTGGAAATTTTGTACAGTAAAGGAGAGATGCAAGAAATAATTACTTTTTCCTATTATTACTTATTATTTCGCATGGAATGTAGAAAATTGCATCTTCGTAGCTCTCATAGAAAAAGTCTGTATTTTAGAGATTTGCAATTAAATATAATTCATAAAAACACCAGAAATATATAGTGATATAATAAATATTAACATAACATTACCTTGATATTAATATTCAATTGTCTTTTTCAAGGATAAAAAAAAAACGGATATACAATTATATGACATTGTAACACACATATGACATAGTAAGTACTATCTTTCTATTTAATAGTATTTCACTCAAAATTTTATCATCTTGCTCCTCTTCTATATTGTAATCACGGTGACAATAAACTAGACGATACAAAAATTTACTAAATGGATTCTCTACCATCCATAGAAGTACATGTACTCTCAAAACTCTTATGATTTGTTAGTAGATTTAATTAATTCATTTTCGTATAAATTTAAATTGTAATTTTATAAGCATAAAATAGAACAGGTACAAGAATTGTTATAAATATGATAATTCTGTAGAAATTGTTGGGGGCAGGGTGGAATTATAAAATGTATACGTCGTTAATATATTATCAATTTAAATTTGAATATAATTTATAAATACGTTATTAATTGTGCTGTTGAAAACTGTTATATTTTTGTGATGAAAATATGGTTTCCCGAAAATAATAATGATTATGCTTTTGATTATTATATTTTTGTAAAATACTACTTTCAAATAGAACTGAAGTTTCTACGTACCAGAATTACAAACTGATTTGGCCAATTTTTTTAAATCATCTCTGGATTCTGTGAATTATAATGGGAACTGATTTTGGTGGTTTTAAACAGTTTGATTATATTTTCGATATTATCGCTGTGATATTTGTATACAAACACTTAATTTTTGGAGTATGTAAAGTTGCATGTGATATAAGGAACATTTGGTTTTATGCATTAAGTGCAACTGACACGAATAAAATATTTGCGAAAGCTTATGATGACAATGTTCCAACTGTTAAATCAAATGTAGGGGAAATCTTGCTCTCTGCAGCTGAAAAATACCAAGATACGAAAATTTAATGATTCAACTGAAATATGATAACTAAAAGCGAGAGACGTTAAAAGAAAATTTGTAAATTGCGAGCCATTTATTTAAATGCAACAAATAATTACGACTAGCGATGAAATATGAATCTCATCAGAAAATATAATGATTTTTAACAAAGTCTCAAATTATTAGAACAAGACATGCTTCTGATAAAAAATGGTTGGTTTTTTTTCGTTATGATTTGAAATATATCGGAAAATTGTTGCAAACAAAAATTAAATGGTTTGACAGTTTAGGAGAAATAATGGCTACTTTCATTTTTTAATAGATCCCTATATTTTTATTGCAAATTACAAATCTTCAAAATTTTTCGTGAGTCTTTTTGGCAAGTGACCCTCTCATTTTCTTACGTCACGCTGAAATCTGTTATCATAATAAAACACTTTTTATCTTAATCTGATGCGCTCGATTAAATGAAACTTTTCCTACAATATTATGATCGGCAATGTATAAGCGTGGAACTATATAGAGAGTAGAAATTTGTTGTTGGTAGTCAACAAGGGGTAAGGTACCCCCATAGCATAATCCGACATTCTCAAGTAAGTCCATAATTCCCTTGGGCTCCCCTACCGTTTATAGCGTAAGAAGAAACAATTGCTTACATTTTAATAAAAAATCTTTGGGAATTTATGAATCTTATCTGGCGACTGTAATGCTTTTAGCCTTTCATAATGAATTAGGGGTCGTTATAATTAGTTTGTCAAAATTTGTCTTTCTAAGACAACAAAACTTATCATATTGGGAAATATTATTTGATTTATATTAGGAACGGATTAAAACAATTTTCAAATATTCAAAATTAAGAATAAGCCTTTTATTAATTAATATATTTGGTGGAATATAACAGAATAGCTAATGGTGAAGGATTTATTGAATTTAATATAAATGCTCGATTGTAATACAATCATAATTGCAGTATTAACATATGCTATCGTATAATCTATTACTTGTATTATCAATAAAATAGTATTATTAAGCCACTTGATCTGCTATAGTAATGATAATACTTGATCTCGGGTATACCATGAGTAATTACTAAACATTCATATACAATGTGTGTAAAGAAGAGTGAATATACAATTAGGCATTTCAATGAATTGGATACATATCAAATTAAAATATTAAACTAAACTCAATACTTAAACAACACTGACAAATTAAATTAATATTGATTTAAAACAAAGGAGTTCAGGACTCTTAAACATTATTTTTCATCTCTTTCTTGAAAAATAAAATTTTACAAGCATGTGAAGTCGTGCAAATCATATCTTCGCTTTTGTTTATTTAGGATTTTTATGCTACCATTTTTTTCTTTTTTTTCAGAGATTGGGTCAGTTTTTGTGACTCCCGAATATTAACATATATTAAGGATTCAAGGTCACTAGATCCCAATGTTTTTACAGATGTCGCTGTGTGTGTATGTGTGTATATGAAAGTGTACGTACTTATTTGTCTCGATTACCTCGATTACTAATAACATATAACATATTCGATTACTAATTATCACGCGTAATTACGTTGCTTAAAACTGAAAAAATTTTCTGAAAAACTTACCAATTATTTTTTCTTGAGGTTAAAAAACCTAGCTGAAAAGACGAAAATACATACCCATATTCGATTAAATGACAAATTACAGTGTTTTTTTCTGGTCATTAGACCTTGAAGGAAGTACCTGGACTACTTTTTATCTTGCAACAGATTTTTATCTTGCAACTTAAAAACCCAATTAAATTTACTTTTGTATTGGTATTTTTTCTTTAAATTTGTTTGAGAGCAATCTAAATGTTTTCAAATATGCAAATAATTCTCCAGTTCTGATATAACAAAGAGTAAGAAACAAAAAGCAAATAAAGACTTATCTATGACCGCTTCCTTTCTTGAATTTAGTTAAAAAGGAGTTTCTCTGTTTGAACATATATTATCAAAACATTATGTTTACTCTTCTGGATATTATGTATGCTTCGTGAATTAACATTTCAATAATTCACCACTTTAATAATAATACTGAAACACATCATGGTACATCATCCTCCAACGTGAGGTTATAGCATAAGTAATGAAACATCATCAAATTACTCAAAGATTATTTGATGGATATATAATTATTTATGATTTATAATTAGTTATAAGTATTTAACCTGTACGGTAAAAAATACGGAATCCAGGGGTATTATCAAATCTAAATCGAATAATTTTCAAAGCATAGTACAAAATATAAAAATTAGCTATCAAATGTAAGTCGAATTAAAATGTTTAATAAATAATTTCTATAGGTATATAATTTCTTTGAGACCAATTTCCTTTCGAAATCGGCCTCTGAAAATCAATTTCTTAGCTTATAATATAATTGGCACCAGCTTTGGAAGATAATTGATCACAAGGAAATTTGTTATAGGAATATTTAATTTAATATTCTATAAAAAATATTCTTGTGGCCAAGCCGGCGGCAATCATATTTCAACGAGAATGACGAAAATTGTGCTATTTCCATGACATAAGCCAACGCTTCAGTAGAGCCGGCAAGCGTAGAAACAAGCGTTTTTTGAAGCCTATTTGAGAAAAGAACAATATGTTCTCTATGATGTAAGACAATTGATAGATGATTTTAACGTATGTCAAATATGACTCTGAAGTATGTCAAAAACTAAATAAATTTTGTACAACAAAAATAAATGATTTCCAAAACGCATCTTATCAGAGCGAATTTTCCCTATTAATACTATATTACAACATAGGTAAAATAAGAGCACACATTGTGTACCGTATTTTGAATTAAAAAAAATGTAAACAACGCAAAAATTTGTGTGTAAAAAACAACAACATCAATTTTAAGTACATCATGGCATTTTTTTTCAGTACATAGCACAATTGATATCCTTTATTAAAAAACGTTTGTCTTTACGCATGGTCGTTTCTACTTAAGCCGCGAACTTAGGATAGCAAACAACTAACGAAAACTAAAGCATGATATATCAAGAATTCAAAAGCTTTCTTTCTATTTTTATTAATTCTATTTCCCACTAAAGTCAGCCAGGTGACCTTATTTAATCTGCAACGAGATAAATTTAAAAACTATACACTGTACACTATACACAAAACTTTGTCAGCTATATACCTTACTCGCAAATAAAATCAAAACTACATCTTCCATGATAGCACAAGATTGCATAAAAGGGGGAAAGGGGTATAATAAACATATATTTTTCCTAAAGGTATATCTGGAATATTGAATTTCACATCAATTATGAAAAGATTCTCCTTCAAAGTTTGCATAGAGAAAAAAAAATGTTAAGATTTTCTAAAATGGTAAAGATATTTGACATATTTTCTTTGTTCATGAGTTTATTAATTCATTTCCGCTTAATTACGTATATAGATAAAGTATTACATACCCTGAAGGTTTCTACATATAATTTGGCGTGGTGCTTTCTAAACTATCATTTAGAAAGTTTCTCAAGCATTGCATGCACTTGGTAATATAACTTCTTAAATATTTGGTATTTCAAATGATAATACCAAATGAATGTTAATTATAATTCTTATATGTATATAGTTTAATAGTATTATTGGTAATAACTATGTATTAGAACTATAGTAATTGTTTAAATTAAATGACTATTGCTACCAAGTTATTATTATTTGCAATGAAATTTAATCACACTTGAAAATATGTTTGTTAATTATAAGTTGGAATTTTTTTCGATTAAAAAAACAATTTTCAGGCAATCATGAAGTTGATATAGGTTTTATAATTAATTGTAAATGGTATACATAAATATTTCAAATGACAATGAGATCGGAAAAATTTTTAACTCTCAATTTTAATATTTAAAAAGTGTTAAATTTTATGAAATTCTAAGTAATTGCTATTTTGTTACATAATTTCTTCTTAGTGGTATTTAAATTGGTGAAATTGGAAAAATTTAAGCAAGATTATGCTATTCCCATTTTTTAATTTAATTTTACGAAGCTACTTGATAAAATTTTGCTTTTGAGCTTTTATTTCAACGTTGATGAAACCTACAGAAATCCTATTTGCTATATCACAAACAAATTTTAGGAAAATTTTATGAATTAAATACCGTTTCAAATTTACACTTTTTTTTAAATATAGGCGATTCAATTTGTGCATTAATCATCCTAATAGGAGTGAAAAAAAATTAACGCTTTTACAGTTTGTGCACGAATTTTTTAATTTCAAAATCGTCTATAATTTCAAAAGACTTTAAAATTTCTTGACTTATACAAGATTTCTGGTTTTTAGAGATCTTCAATAAGTCAAGTGAAGGTATATGTTAGTATATCATTTTATAACCCAAACATGAGGTATATATTATGATATCTTACTGTTTTAATACGATTCAAGTTTATTCTTCATACATGTAAGTTTATTTTATTTAAGATATTATTATTTTTATTATTTATTTAAGGCTTATGTTTTAGAGTTGTTTTGTTGAAGATCTTTGATTGGAAAGGCCCTGGATTGTATTAATTCACATCTTGATTGGAAAGCTAATGGGATTTGATTTTAAGGACATTTCACCTTCAAATGACCTATGGGAGGTCATAAAATAAAACTTTATTTTTCTTTTTTTGTTTTAGCTCATCCTTATATGAATGAATATAAGTTTTCTTAGAAAATAGTGACCATAGTTTATTTTACCAAAAATATATTTAATTGAACTTATTTAATTTAACAAACCAACCATCAAATTTTCGCTATTAACCCATCCAGATCAGATTGTTTTGAGTGTATTAGTATCGGATAATCGGATAACTATATAATATTGAATAAACAATATTTTCTTTGGAATTTGTTATTTATTTTAAACAGAATTAATATGTAAATTAATTCGTTGAAAATGTTATCGAATCCCATAAATACTCAATATTTTTTAAAACATTAAAGCATATTTTGTGTACAAAATTGATGTAACATAGTCAACAACTCGTTTCGTAAATGTAAAAAAAAAATTGATTATGAAACCATTACTAAATTATAAATATTTACAAAATCGTTTTTTTTTTTTTTTTTTAATACTCTAAACTAAAATTAATAGCAACCTGAACATTCATTTTCCAATGATTGATACCGTTTGAAGCGGTATTTGTAGATCCGCTGTGGTTTCTCCAATTATTTTCTTGCAGTGGCAAATGAACTTAATACGGCATAAAATACCAGAATATTTAAGTAATATCCTGAATAATATTACCTTGATTTATGAATTTATTTTAATTAGTTTCAATAAACTACAAAGTAATTTATTACTTTGTACCAATGATTGAAAGAAAAATATGTTATTAAATAAATAAATTATTTTTAAATTTATGGTGATTTAAAAAATGTCCCTTATTATATTACTGCTAAAAAAAGGTTATTTACTTTTGTAATAACATAATATTATTTACTCATCCTCTGTTGGCGAATTTTATTCTAAAAGAAGACAAGCGTTTAGTTTTGTATTAAAGTTTCAAAACGTTTATCAATAATTTGGAGAGCCAATAATTCAAGAATATTAAGTAAGAAATACTAACCGAATTTCATAATTTCGTGAAACTTATAAACATTGCCAAAAAATCAATAAAAAAAAGTGTATTACTATTTTAATGTTTCAATGTTAGTTAAAGAAAGCTAAAAGTAACTTTTATTGCATGCCTGGTTTTCGAGATACCATTTGTTGTTTTTTCGTTATGTGACCTCCACATCCAATTTCAAAAATTACACATGCAATGGTTAAATAGATGTTATTTTTGAAATCTATAATTAAAAACATAATTTTACCGAAATTGAAGAAACGCAATTGTAACGGATTTACGAAATGTTTTCAAAGGGCAACTATCACCCCTTATGAAATGGAGACAATTTTTTGTATCCGATTTCGATAAAATAATGTTTTCAAAGGTAGCTTAACCTGTAGATTTCAAAAATAACATTCATTTATATATTAGAAACGTTGTTTTGAAGATATTGCATGAACAGAATTAAATCCATTTTTCAATTAAAATCCATTCCATTTAAATATTAGAAAACATTAAAATTTCAAGAGTTTTTTAGACAATTTAAAGAGAGATCAAAAATAACATTCATTGCAAGACTAAACGAGTGTAAATTCGTTTTGTTTACGCAGATATTATATTATCATCCATTTAACTATTGGTTGAATATGTATCTACCTGGTAAATAGACGTATGCATGTATGGAATTCATGCACGCTATGCCATCTATCCTGACCCAGTTAATTATTAAACATATTTTATACAACATATGTCGGCTGTCACTTGTCCAATCTCTACAAGAAGCATTAATGTTTTTGTTCATGTAAAAGAACTCACGTAAGTATTTCTTAGCACAGTCGTACCAGATAAACAATTATTATGATGTATATAAATGAATAAATTATTAGCATTATGTAAATTTATTTTGATAACGGTAGTCTTGGGAATCAAAGATTCGATTCTGGGCCTCGCGATATATCAAGTTAAGAAGAATATCGATATTAAATTTTTCAAAACTGACTGATGAGTTTTTAATACTTACCAAAAAATTGACTAAATATTTTATCGAGAGTCTGTTAAAGCAATAAAAATCATACCACTTATTTCACGATTGGATCGCTAATTATCAGGATAAACAGATTTTAACTTGTAAATTTCAGACAATTTCTTAAAATTTTCAAAATCTAGATAGTCTATGGTTAAATAGACATAATGTTTTAATTTTTCAGGTTAAATTACCACTATAAACATAATTTTACTCAAATAGGAGATAAAAAAAAACTTTGATCGATTTTTGCGATTTTTTAAAACAGATTCCTTGTAGTAGTTTCACCAGTAGATTCCAAGAATATCATCAATTTCTATATTTAGTGCATAGTTTGTGGGATATTGCTAGTATTAATAATTTTAACCGCTAGTTAACAAAATGAATTTTATAATAAAAGGTCAATAACTTTTCAATATAAATTTTAAATATTCGTAGTTTTTCCCTAAAGAAACTCAAGTTTTCATTCAATTTAAGTTATAGTATTACATACAACTTAGACATCATGAGAATACCAGTTTTATCTTGTTATCTATCGGTATTATTCTTATTTGATGTGGTTTGTTGTGATGATATAAAGAAAAATCCACTATCACTGCATCACGAAGAGAAACTTATCCAACCATTTAAAAGAAAGATATTCTTTTAGTACTCTGTGGGATTATGATCAAGAAAGTCATGTATTTGAGTGTGAAAGAAGTATTTTTATATAACTCAGGCAAAGGTATCCAAAACATTTTATTATGATTGCGTTGTCCAATTTACACCATGATCAAATGAAAAAAATACGTCTATGTAAATTTGATGTACATATTTGGTATATGTATTACGTGATAATGAGCTGGTGGTGAGATTTAACCGTTTATACAAAAACCGTTTCAAATAGAAATTATATAATTTGGTTTTGTACTTGTACCAAGATAATTTGCTAGCCTATTTCAGAAATTATTTCCAAAATTACACTTTATTGTCAAATAGACCGAAATACTAAATCCAGTCATTATAAAATCTGAATCGAAAATTTCATGCTTGAACGTGTTTTTCGGAAAATACGTCTAAAATCCTGCTGATAGAAAACACAAATTTTGTTCACATTTTAAACTCTGGAAAACCTATAAGCTGCAAATCTGTTTTTTTTCGTAAAAAGGTATTATTAACTTTCACTTTCCAAATTCATTATATATATTTTTATCAACATCTTTCATGAACTTCTAAAAAATAATTGGTAATTCGTGGAAAAAAAGGCACATTTTAGTAAATTACTTGTTATGACACTTAAAATTAAAAATTAATTATTGAAACTAATGGTGCAACTCATGGCTCGGCCCTGAATCTTCAGCAAACAAAAAATTAAAGTTCTTGCGTTAAATAATCGTCGTTGTCCCCAGGTACGACGAAACTCTACGAGTTTTTTTTTTCATAATTTTCATAACATTTTCATAAAAATATTAACTTAAAAAAGACTATTATTAGCTACCTCATAAATTATATACAGAAATAATATTCAAAATTTCAAACGCATCCATGCAATAGTTTTGCAATGATAAGGGCCATCGGCTTTTATTATGAATGGTCCCATAGACTGTGTACCGGGATATACTCCCTTAATAATAATTTACCTTAATTCTAACTCCCTTAGTTATAATTTCATGAATAATGGACTACGACGGTATAGTTAACAAACGAATACCCATAAAATAATTAAGTAGCATTATTTGAGACGACAAAAAATAAGATATTTTTTCGATGATAGATACAACGTTTTTGATCATGATAACATCTAATAGCATTGTACAACGTAAGCAAATATAAAACAAAAGGTAGTGAACTTTCTTCATGAACACAACAAACGATGGTGATATTGATCAGAGTCGCATATATCTTGTTCGTTTTTCACATGAAGGATTCTTTATGTATGTTGCAGAATTTCGTGGTGATTCAACGCTTTTTCACTAAAACAATTGTTGCAACGGTGCATTATCTTACAAATACTGTTCCAACCACTACCTTCAAACAATACCTATTTTACTTTTGAATACAACAAAAGGATTATGCTTTCTGGTACAAAATTTCATTTGAAAGTTTCTGAACACTATTATTGAATACAATAATATATTTTATTATGTGCATTGAATTTAAAAGCAGGTTCAGTAATTTAACACAACTTGTTCTAGATGATGAATACTAGTTATGATTGCCATTCTTGAAATGACTTAAAAGTATAAGGGTTAGTTTAATTCAGGTGAATATTTGACAGACTATCAGCAGAGTAAAGCTTATACTGAAATAGAGTAAAGCATATATACAAACTCACTACCTTTTGGTACTCAGTCGAGTATTCACATGATGTAAACGTACCGTAAGATTTCAAATCATCACCTTCGATGGTCCAGTCCTTGTTAACTTGAATTGAATGATAGTCCGTCAGGGCTCGCGGGTTTGGGGGGTGAATGTCATATCTCTATTCTGGGCGTATTTCCTTCAATTCTTGAGTCATAGGGATTATTTGTTGTCGATGGTGATCAGCAGAAATGGTTTCTTTTGATTTCAGTAATTGATAGTGAATTAGTTTTTTATCCTTCCAAATTCCTGTCATAAGCTTAATTCCGTGTATATCCCGCCTTGTTGACGTGTTTTATCCGTGTTTTATCAAAATGATTTTAAAATAAGTCATGATAACATCTATTAGTGTTAATTGTATAGATACTCGACAATCATAAAATACTATAAATATCCTGTCTACACACTTCATATATGTATACATGTATAATAATAATGTATATTGTTATAATTGTTTATTAGCCTAATTTGAGCTAACATTGTGGGGAACTCAAATATTTTACGAAAAACTGTATCAAACAAAAGAAAATGTAGTTTCAAAAAAATAAACATTTTTTTATTTCAACTTTTCTTCTATCTATTTTAGTTAAATGTCAATTCAAGGAACCATTTAATCAAACCCAATGGACTTATAGTTACTTTTTATTTTTAGATTACGTTACAAAAATTTCAAGTTGCTAGCTATCTGTTTTTGAGTTATCGTGATGACGGATGGACGGGCAGTCGGAAATGGACTAATTAAAAATTTCTATACACTTTTACCAAAATTTTGTTTGTGTGATCAATATTAGGTAATCATAACAAGCTTTAGATTAAAGTTAGTATACTCTGGCATATCGTATAAATAACGATCCATAGGTGAATGTTGGCTTTCAGCTCCACGTTTCTTTAAAAAAAAAACGACGTAAGGTAATACCTCCAGCAAACACTCTATTTTACGGTCGGCGGAAATTTATTCAAATACCTATCATTATGTTATTTTTTAAGTATAAAATTTTTAAACAAAATCTTTCTTGTCAGAAAGTTATCTACTTTTATATACTAAGACATGTTTAACATTGTAATAATCACATGTTTGATATCATAATATGTGTGTACTATAATAACTTACAAACATGTCGAAATGTTTCATAGACAGTTTAATATTCTATACTTGATATAATAACAATATATTGTATAGTTAAGGTAAAAGTAGTCAGTCCATTTTCCCAAATCATATCACGAACACGAAACCTGTGATAAGATATCGACATTATAGATAACACATACAATGTAAACATATATTAAAACCAATGGTATGGGGGCTTATGTTCCGAGTTCAAGTTTACAAACTCATTATACTATTAGTTAGTACATGTTATAATAATAGCTTTCATGTATAATATAAATAACTAAACTATATATTATACCGTATAAGATATTCTACGTATTTGCGGTTCAATTAAAACAACATGTTAAAAATTACAGACGAAATTGTAAAAGTTATAGTAAAGTGTAGTGGTGTAGACGAAAAAATGTAAGTAGTTAACAAAATTTTAACTAAAGAACAAACATAATTCGGTAAGTATTAGGAAAAACGTAAGTTGTTAAAAAATATTTAAACTAAAAAATAAACATCATTTGTAAAGTATTAAATTTTTTTCTGGTAAAGTTAGTAAAAAATAACACTGCTAATAATGAACACAAAACTTCTTCGCGATGTACGAATATGTTCACTTAAATAGCTATATGGTCTGTTAAGTCTTCAACGAATAAGTTGCATTTTAAACATGATATTTCTTTATTTCAATCATATACATTATTTTGAAATGTCTAATTTTCATTTAAACTCTTAATGGGTTTTTTAATTACCAATTTTTTATGTTTCAAATAATACCCGACGATTTAATAATATAAGTCTCCAAAATATGTTTATGAAAAAATTAAGCCAAAGCTTAACGCTAAAATACATAAAGATAGAGTATTAGGCTATTGCATAGTTTCTATCGCGGGCCTTGAGCGCGGGGACCGAATCCAGAAATTCCGTAACGAAAAAACCTCACGCTCCCCACTCCGATGGGCAAGGAGGTGTGGCTTGACGAATCGAGACGAGCTGCTCCGAAATCGGACGAATACATAAGCAGATGTTTATGAGAAAGTATATAGGAGTATAGGTGTAAGAAAAAGCAATACTGCATGAATAAAATAAATAAATAAATAAAAAAAATTATAATTGCATACGTTGATACAAAATGCTATGCAATAGCTTTACCGCGGCAGTCCCCGAGTGCCACACGTATTTTTTCTATAAAAGTTTTAATCGGAAACTACTTTCTATGTAATAATACCAGCCCATTACAATAATTTTTATTGGATAAAATCATTAATGTATTTTTGTATCCATGATAACAATTAATTCAATTCTAACAAAATTTAAATCATTGATATACATCATTCATATACTAACAAAATTTCATCAAAATCGGATGAATAGTTCACAGTATACCAGCATATATATGAAAATATCCTTAAAACTTTTTAAAAACGGGTAAAACATAAAGCCGTTACAGAGATAAAGCTATTTAAGTATATATAAAATTTCATCAACATCATCATTTAGATGATATAAGAAAGTTTTGAAAGCTATGTACCCGGGAAGGGAATAGATATTTGATATTTATCAAACATAGGACGTTCCAGTACACCTGCACTATTGTTAACAAAATATTTTTAAATATTGGTAAAGTAGTTTTGAAGTTAAGAAAGATCGACCAAACGATAAACACAAAAAGAAAGATGTTGAGAAAGTTCCAAAACGTCGACTCATTCAAATCGAAAGCGTCGACTTATATAAAATTTTTGAAATTGGAGAAAAAGTTTTTTTTTTAAATCACGAATACGTTACAGCCAATATCGTATACTTCGGACGTTAAATAATTTTATGATATGCGGATAAATTAATTTCAGTTTTAAAATTCAATCGGAACAATCCATTAAAATTGTTTAGGTATATTTCCCTAATTGTCGTAAGCTCTTTCGACATATAAACAAAGTTATTTCATACTTTACCTATATAACAATTAAATATTTTTGCTACAGTCTAGCTCAAATTCAAATTTGAAATAAATGTACACCGCCCTTTGAAATAAATGTATTTCTTATGTAAAATGGAAAATTTTTCGTTTAAATATATAGCATGGAATATTTTTCGTTTTTTTTTCATGTACAATATAATGAATGTATTATAATTCGAAAAAATTTAAATTTCAACAGCAATATAGATTTTAATTCAGTCCTGAATCTATTTTTTGAAATGGTGGCGAAGTGAATTTTCTGTAAAGAATATTATTTGTTCTGATTATTTTGTATCAGTAATATTTTTTAACGGGCATCTATATCGACCTATATTTTACTGAATATTTTACTTTCTACTTTCTCCGAGTTTTTTTCACATTCAATAGTCAGGATTTTACTGCTATGAAATGCAAGTATGAGTTATAAAATTACTAGAAAAACATTCATTTTAAAACTGTTTGTATCAAAGTAAATTAACAATGCTTCTTAGTTTAGGTAACTTTATATAAAAAAAAATCCCGTATGCATTGATAAAAATTGCATCAAAGGCCATTTGGTTTACTTTATGGTTATAATTTAAACCACATAGCATAATGTTCACATTAAATAATCACAAAGTATAAAACAATGTTTTTAATCCTAAAAGAATTTTCTTTGTTAATTCAAAACTTTTTTCAATGTTGAAGTTAATAAAATAAATTCGTTTATACAGAGTGCTCCTCAGAATTCTTCACCAAAAGCTGAAGATAATGATAAAATAATTGAATTACGTAAGCTTGGCAAAATGGTTCTAAAGATTAACTACAAAGCAGCGCTGTTTATTAAGAAAATCTAAAAACTAAATCTTCAAATGAACTATGACTCTTATGTCAGATAGAAAAGAATCAATAATTTTCTTGATCACTTCAATTGAAGCGTCTTCATAAAAATGAATTTGAAGTTATTTTTAACAAAAACTTAAAATATGGACGTTCAAAATTCTTAATTCAACAAAGAAGGAGATTTTTATAATCTCTATACTAATTATACATAAGGGAAAATACACGGTATATGCACTTATATACACTTTCATTCAACATTTTACATAAAAATCTTACATAAATTATAGTAATAATCAAATTTTGTTGTGCTAGAGAATGACTGCTATTTTTAGTCACAAACAACTCAGATCTCGAGTCGAATGCTCACAAGTTTTGTATACAATGACGTCAAATAGGTGATTTTTTTTTTTATATAAATCTTTTCAATTTGATTCATAGATTCTAAATATCAAAAGCCTCATAAAAATAGGTTGTGTGATTTGAATTAAGCATACATATTGATCTATCTGATTTACAATAATCATTATAAAAAAATAGTTATTGATTTCGCTACATCAATTATGCATATGTAGAAGTGAATATAGTGTTGAGATTTATTTGACTAATTTTTTGATTTTTGTCATAATATAAAAATATAGAAATAGTGAAGTGCATTTTTGTTACTCACCTTTGGGGTGTATTTGTTTGAAAAATAACTCATTATTAGAAATAAGGTATGGATAGTAGGTAAAATTAAATTTTCTTAATGTAAAAATGAAATAACTTTGATTGAAAGAAAACAATGCTTCTAACATGGGTAGAAATAAAAAGATTATTTTTGAGAAAAGTTTCTCCCTTTTTCACCAGTTTTAAACGATTCTTTCCGGTGAATTTAAGATATACTAGATTTGAGTTTCATGGTGTAAAAGGTGAAATTTTTCTCGGCTGCGAACCCGCTTGAGCATTTAACGTGAAGAGTACTTGTATGACTTTATAGTCACCCAATCTACTCAAGTTTGGTATAAACGTACCATTAAATTTGAATTTATAAAATATGAGTTTGTTTAAATAGAATAAATAGTTCCATTCATGTGAATATGATTTATTAAACAAATTGAATCTAATATATATCTGTATGTATGTATTTGCAAACATATATTATATTACAAAAAGATTAGATCAATTTTACATCAGGGTATTAGAAATTCGAATACTAATCATAAAACTCGTTTAAAGATACACTCTACATATATATATATATATATATATATATATATATATATATATATATATATATATATATATATATATATATATATATATATATATATATATATATATATATATATATATATATATATATATATATATATATTTATAAAGAAAATGACAAGAATGGTATTATATAAACATATATATGATATATAACCTATCTTCCGATACCAATTATATAAAACCTCTTTGAGAGGAAAAACCTATTACACCCTATGGTGTAGTCGCAAATGCATGTGACAATGTAAAGCTTATCTTTGTATTAGAAAAGAATATAACAAAAAAAACAAATTTTTACACAGTGTTTCATATTTTATTTTTATTATTTGTACAAGTTTTCACCAATAAAATAAAGTTCAAATCTATAACAATCCCATAAAGAGAATGTATTTATTTATTTGTATTTTATTATTTGATCGATATAGTTGAATAGAGATGGATATGCAACGCTTTTTATTATAGGAAAACATATCAATTACTCAAAAGCAGCTTGAATTTATTGAATATATAAGAAATTAAAAAGATGAGACAATCAAATATGTAATATATTTATAATTCGTAGTTGTTTATACAGTTGTTTGTTATGATATTCAAAAATAAAAAAACTCTATCATTAATGGATACAAAACTTGTTCGTGATGTACGAGTATGCTAACTTAAATAGCTATATTTGTTGTATCGGATGTGTTAAATAAATGCAATTTGGTTTTGATATGAAAAAAGCATTTTCTACATTTCAATCATATAATGTTCTCTGAACCATTAAGCATCGAAAGCTAACGAAATTTGCTTTATTTTATTTGCGATTTTCTGTTTTAACCTTTAACGTCAATATCCAGATTAATAATTTCAATAAAATAACTGATATAAAACTACATCTTACATCTTTACCAAAACATGTATTCAAAATAGGTTGAATGAAGCACGATATATCGTCATTTATGTGAAAATACCCATAATCGAATATCTTTACTCAAATAGCTATATGCCTAGAATTTTTTCACGTTATTTCGTTCCGATCTTTGACTTTTCTTTAATAAAAAGTTCTAGAATAATGAAGTATTTTTTTCCCCTTGAAGTATAAAAACTTACAGATCTATTCGAAAAGGGTGAGATGACAATTCAAATATTTAAGTTGATGGTGTAGATGGAAAAAAAAGTATTACCTGAACTAGTATGGGTACGAAGTACTCCAGCGTGCCATTTTGAAACATTTTTTCGGCATAACTATAGACTTTTACGATACAGAAACCTTAGTTAACTGATAATCAATGTGTCGATGCTGGTATTCCATCCTATTATCTAATAGCCTGTGATCAAACCTTTTCTAGGCCACTTTTCTGGTCACACAGTTATTAATTTTTAGAAATTTCGAAGCAAAATTTGGCCTTTTTGATAATTTTCTCGAGTCAAAAACTGGAACTGCAAACAATAATTTGCAATTTTCTAATAAAAAAAAAAAAACAAGATGCGTTTCACATGTTTTTTATATAAATAGAAATGACACTTCGAGAGAAGGAGACAAATAAAGAACAAAAAGAATGGGATAGTTGTAGAGTTTATTTCTTAACTTAAAATTATTATACATTTTATTCACTTATATTTATTATATACATTAACTTATCGAGTCTCCGAGCTTGAATTTTCGATAAATGTTTTTATTAAAAATGTTATTATGGAAACACAATAAATGCAAGCAGATTATGATCAGGCAAGCATAAACATATACTTACCCTGTAATAAATATTGTATAATGCTTTCTATATCAATCTCTTGCACGTTAAATCCTATAGATACGCTTATCTTATTCTCTCGCACATTATATCCTACAGATAAATCTATTTAAATCACTCACTCGTTATATCCTATTGTTGTATGTGGTTGTGTCTTTCGACTGTCGCTTTTTCGTTTCATCGATATTGAAATCAGAACGATACCAAAGAAGTTTCCACTTTCACTTCCAAAAATTTTCCAATTTTCCGATTCGCTAAACCATATCTAGAGTGTAGAAAACAACTATGATTAATACGTTATGTGGTCCATATGATATTTAAATTAACATAGTCGTATTATGTGGTAAGAAATAAATAAATAAAAAAAATAAAAACTCAAAAGAAAATTAGTCTCAAAAATATATTTAGCAATTTAATGCAACCAACATCTTGAAGTAGATAACACAGGTCATGTTTGTGTGAACATTAATTACTAACTTTATAAATAGTTATGTTCGCTTGAACCACGATGTATACAAACAAAATAGTGAAGCTGTTTCTAAATAGTTACCTTTCTATGCTATATAATCATTATCGTGATCAGTACATCTCATTTCCCGAGTTCGAAGCATAACCACCTCAACGACTCATCCCTTATTATCTATAAAATTGAACGAGCATATATATACATATACTTTAACTCAGTTTGTATGAGGTAGCGAAAAGTAAATAGATCAGATATACGAATCGGGATGAGAACGGTGTAAAACTACACGTTGATTTCCACTAGATGCCTTTCTTTAAATACATTTACAGGCTGTTATTCATCAGATTTAAAGCGTTTACATTTTTTACGCTTCAGCTAATTTTAAATTTCTTTGTTTTATATGTTTAAAGAACATAAAGAGAATTCTGTAGACCAATTTTTTGTTTCATCATAGTTTTGATAACTGCTGAAAGTACTATTTGAAAGATTGAATGTCTAGTCTTCATGAAATTGGGTAAAATTGAAAGAAAGAACGGTCAAACACCATATAATATCATTGCCTACAGAAAGCTCAGTTATAATTTGATAAACAAAATTAAGAACTTTTGTCGAATTATTAGTTTCTATTCAAGCGAAAGTTTTAATAGAAATTTTAGTAATTCTATTATTATACTTATTCAAACTATTCAGTTCGAAATAAAATAATTAATACTAGTGGATCAATGTATTGCTCCGCATTGTTGATAATAATGTAACAGCTTCGTTTTGAATCTTAAATTCTAAAGAACTATGACATTTTTTAAATAGATAGGTATTGAGTCACTGAGTGTTAATTAGGTACTTAGACAACTTATATTATATGTATTTCTTATAGATTTCTTTCTTTAAGTGTTGTGATAGTTTTGTATCCAAATATCTCCTTCAAATGAAGATTGAAGGTTCATCTAAGAACACTCAGTGACTCAAGACCTTTCATCATGGATGAGATGGAGGAGACAAAGGCGCTAGCATTCAACTTTTCATCTAATTTTTAATATATAAATTATCTTTCCGTTTTAAAAACGGCATATAAAATTGGACTTTTTAACGTTTTAATTAATTCCACGAATACTTTTTAATTATATAAACCCAATTGAGTCCACCTTGCCAGAGCAATTAGCTATATCGGCAGCTACAGTGTTCGTAGTTTAATAGGGTCAAAGGGTTAATTATAACCGTAACTTCAATAATTAGCTGTTGAGATGGGTTTTGGTCGATGAAAAAGACCAAGAAAGAGCTTCATGTCAGGCATATTCTCCACTACTATTATAAATTTTTTTTGGGTATATTTGATTATTAAATATATGATTATTTTTAACTACTACTTTCTTGCATATATATATATGTATATATATATATATATATATATATATATATATATATATATATATATATATATATATATATATATATATATATATATATATATATATATATATATATATATATATATATATATATATATATATATATATATATATATATATAATACTTGGAGCGCGAATATTCTAAATACACAGAGTACGTAACACCACTTTTAACCTAGCTGGATTTACGAGTAGGATGTATAAATTGGTCGTTGTTATGTTTGCCACAATTGTAGTCAAAACATTTGCTACTATGTGAATTATTAATTCTTATCCATTTCATTAGAAAAATAGAATTACACTCGGTATATACATAAATGCATGCAAGAATATCTTACATTTGGAAAAAAACAGGTGGAAAAAGAACATTTTCTACAATTCATTCATCTGTCTTTGTTAAACACAAGATAAAATAAATGCGCGTTTGTTGCAATCGAGTGGAAGATCGGAAATTTAGTTTTCACAACGATAAATTAAACTGAATGAAAATTTATACGTATTAAGCGAAAAAGCTTATTAATTTTTTTATTTTAGTTTTTAAAAAAATAAATTAGTTTATGGCCATATTTATTACACACGACTTTTGAACCTCGTACATTTGCCTTTCCTTTACCGTGAATCAACAAACGTTCGTTTGAACAATGTTTTATTTTTGTTTGATAAATAACAATCAATTTGAAACCATTAAGTTAATTGAAGTTAGAAAATAATGACTTTTTCACGATGAACTGTTTCTATTTTGTGGTAAATTTCTTACAAGATATTTATTTGAATGTTAGCTCTATATCAATTATTCAAATTCTATAAAAAGAATCCGTCCAGAAGTTTGATGGGGTAAAAGTAAATTTGGAAATAATTTCGAATAGCAAAGCAAAGAAAAAAAAATGATAGAAAGCAAGTGAAGATAACAACTAACAGAGTTGATTGTTTACTCTTTATATATCGTACATAAGGTACACAGTTCCAAATAATACATTCTTACATATTAATAACGTTTATCTATGGAAATTATATATTTAAAAAAAAAAAATTAATATCGAAATTTATCGTCTTTTGTGGTTTAAGTGGTTATTTTTTTATAGATCCATTTTTAGCCTAAGCCTATTGTCTAGAAACGAAATCTAAATAAGAAACTCAAAATACTTCATGAAATTTTTTCCAAATATTATCGTTAACATACATTTAAAGAAATGATTGAGATTAAAATTGATAGAAATAATGTTCTTTAAAAGTAGATATACTTAAAAGTTGAAATCTTTATTTGTACAACGATTTTAAAGAAATATTATTTTATAAACGAAACATTTAAAACTATATTTTTGTTCATTTATATTTGTTCATTGGTAGGAAAATTATTCAAAAATATAATACAGGAAAAGTAAAACGTATTTGATTATTAATACGTATGTATTGTAATAGCAAGATAATGAATATTGAAGTAGCTATGAATTTAGAAAATTATGATCATTACCTCTAGGTCTCAGTAGACGACAGTGTTGACTGACTCAGTTTGCCGGATCTATTGTCAGTCAATTCTTTTCTGTTTAACGAAGTTTAATAAATTTACACTGAATTAATTCTCTAGACTACAAGTTGCTTAGTATAAAAGTTTGAAATTCTGGGTAGCTTTTTTTCTGTTAATAAAAATAAGTTGAATATGTTCAGCTAACGAATAAAATTACGTGTAAAATAACCATTTTTAAAGATTTCAATAACTTTTGAACAGTTTTGTGAATCGGTGGTACAAGTGATTTAGAATGGAATGATAAACGTTCTATTAAATATTCATTCGTTTCGTAGCATTTTGATATACCTCCCAACAAACATCCATCAGTTAGTTTGAAAACAAATAAAAAAGAGTTCAGCTTATCAAGAAACAATTATATCTTATTTTTTCAGTCAACAACATTTAACGATTGACATTTCAGATAATAATATTAACTGTAACATCTAAATATATTTTTTATTTAAATATTTTCCCTTTTATTAAATATTTTATATTATATGAAAATTTTAACAGAACAAGTAAATATTAAAAGGTAAATGTTAAAGAGAAAGATTAAAATGATGATGGAATGGTGAATGAATTTGAATTTTATCAAAAAGGCATCTCTACAATCAATTTAATAGGCAAAGAGCTCATCGTAAAAAAAGGCATGTGATTGGTTAATGGGTAAATTTAATAGGAAAATATAGTATATATATATATATAGAAACACGAACTATAAAATTTTTTGGTTCAAAATTATTACGAAATATAGCAAGTCTAAATCAAAGACAATGAGTGGTAATTCAGTGATTAAATAATACAAATAATTGCTATACGTACAAAGCTTTGAACTGTCTTTGGATATGTTGCTTTTGAATATTTGTTTAGTTGTTAAAAGTTTGATATGATGGTTCAAATTTTTCGATGATAGCTATTTAATTCTTAAATCCCCAGCTGTCACTCGTCGTCTTTAATTTTGGCTGCTGAATTTTTTAATAACTAAGGATAATAAATTCTTACCATATGTTTCTAATGTGTAAACACTATATTTTCCAAATATGCAGCATATCCTTTAATCGATCAGGACCTTTTCTTACGGTGGGCTCTTGGTCCATTTGTGTATGATGTTTATGTTAACATCATTACCATAATGTAAAATTGCTAACGAAATAATTTAATCAGATTATTTATATAAAAAAGACAATGCTATAATTGTGAAAGAAAAATTTACAAATTATTAAACGAATCCATTGCTATAAAGAAAATTAAGATAAAAATAGTGTTCATTTAATCTTCATCTCGTATTTTGAATATTATTCTTGATGTAAGAAAACTATCCAATGCAAAACTACTGATAATGTGAACATACAGTATTTGAATGTTAGAATATACTCTATTAAGATGTAATTGAAAGTTTTTACCTCAAAAAATATATTCATAAAGCTTGAAAATAATACGTATGCTTTCCAAATCAATATAAAGAATATTTTCAGTTCAAAATTTATATTAAACCTAATTAATAAAATCCATCTTTACAGTTATAATATTCAAAAATTCATGATTTTGAAATTCAAAAAACATTAATAAAAATTTTTGTTTTCTTTTTCTTGATTATGTTTTATATTTATTTAATTATTTTTGCTATTACCAATTATATTTTAGAAAAACCTTAAAAATATAAATCACCAAAATTCATACATTAATACAATCAAACCACTTTTATAAACAGATTTTTAAATTCCGGCTAAGAAAGTTATTGGTTTTACCCCGTTTTGCAAAAATCGTGTTTTGATCAGATCTTGACATTTTACGGTCCTAGAAAACTATTTTGACGGTTTCTGTGAGGGTGTCACCCTGTCTGTATTTATGTAAATATGTGACCCGCTTATAACTTTTAAACGACTTGACCGATTTGAACCCAACAAGTGGTGTTTCACGAAACTTAGATTTCCTGAAAATTTTAACCGATTCGGACAAGTAGATTCCAAGAAATTGCAAAAAGACTAAGAAAAATTTTTTTTAGAATAACTTTTAAACGGCTTTATCGGTTAACTTCAAAAACTAATCAGATCTTAACCTTGATAAATCACGTCGATCACCAACAATCCGGTTAAAATCGGTTGATTCGTTCGAGAGATATCGTAAACGAAAAATTTCATATAAAAGTGTTTTTTTAACATAACTTCGACATTTCTTTTCGGATCGTTTTTGATGAAATAGAATAATTATTAAAGCTCTTAATACCGCGTCGATCGCCACCAAGAACGTAAAAATCGGTTGATTGGTTCGAGAGATATCGTTAACGAAATATTCGGTAACAAGTGTTTTTTTAACATCAAAGCTCAAAAACCAAAGTTTTAGCTCAAAAACATTGTAATATGTTAAATTTTAAGTGCTTACGTATGAAATTAGCGGGAAGTTGCAGGGATGGCCTTTAGAGTCAACCGTTTTCCAAATTTTTTTTTTTGAATATTTCATAAATATTTATATATTATTTTTATATCATCTGATGCAAACAAATTGACTCATTCATATAATTTTTATAACAGAAGCAACTTAAAATTTATGAATACCATCTGAAATAATGAGTTAGATGCGATTCGCTAGGTCCACATGACGAACATCCCAATGAGGAGATAATTAAAATAAATAATAAATAATTTGTTTATTATCACAATGCATAAACATACTACTACAATTATTCTGAATATCTATTATAAAAATCGATATACATTAGAATCAGTAGAAAACAAATTATATATTTATCTTGAAGATAACTTGAAGAGGAAATTCACTATTACGAATAAGTAAATAAATGCAACAACAAAATTGAATTGTCAAACCAAATAGTAAATATTTGATAACAATCCTTTGATAAATGAAATCTCGTATATATTTTCTGGTTTATAAAATATGAATAAGATATTTTATATCATAAAATATTCCTTATATATCTTTTAAGGTATAAGGAATACAAACAAAGTTTGATAGTAGTTAGAAGCCTCTATCCTTTTCTAAATGAAGTATAATATTCAAACGCATCATCCATAAATAATATTGTTATGATAATTATGTAGGCCTTTGGTTTGTGGTTTATATAAACATAACCACAATTACAATCAAACAAACCATTTACATAAAACCCTTGCGTAAAGCGAAAGAACATAGATACGAGTATACAACATAGTCTTTTATAGGCGAGCGGTGCTCTACTAAAATAAAATTATTAAAAAAAAAAAAAAAATCAAATCGCCGAAAAAACTGAAGAGCCAAATATTTAACATTTTTTTAAGTAACCTTAATAACTAAGCTCTTAAACTAATATAAGAATACCCTAGTATATATTTTTGTAATTATTTGGAGTTTTTAATCAATAGTAATAATAACTAAGTCACGTTTTGTTTAATAATATAATTAATAATTTAATTAATTTGTTTAGCGCCGACTCAAAATTACTTAGGTATAATTCCATTTTTTTACGTTTTAGAATATTAGGTTTAATTTGTTTGTTTAAAACTTTTTATTATATAATTTTTTGAGAGTATAATCTAGTAATTACTAAATGCTTAATTTTTAAGTCACAGATCCCCATTAAAATCTGTAATTGAACAAAAAACTCCCTCTTATTTTCCCACCCTTAGTGTATGAATTTTTTTCCATGAGTATATGGGACCAACTTGAATGTACACCCTTTTCAAATAAAATAGAATAATCAAACTTGGACTACTCTGTAAAAAGTTATGCGTGGTCATACATAAAAAAAATACACGCGTCGACTTGTGAACCTTGATTTTTTAACCAACAAGCATGCTATTCAGAGTAGACTAATCACGAAAGGGTATTCATGTGAATGAAATTTTTCGTACAGTGAACGTAATTCTTTTCGATTTCTTTTTTCATTTCCGTGTTTTGTATTTATTAATTAATTTTTTCATTTTCATTTTCCTCTCCTCGTTTTTGGTTTTTTTTACATTTTCATGTATTCTCATTCACTTCTGAGCTATGGTCCAAATTTCAAGAATCTAGGTGATCGGCATGTTTGTTTAAAATCGATTACAAAATTCCGCCCGGACAAACATATCGCCGACCCTTCTTCCACAATCAACTCAAAATTGCATGTCTTTTTATGCCGCTCACCTATTCTAGTAAGAAACTTTCGTTAAATCAAATGCCTTCCATTTAATAATGCAACGTTATTATTTATATTCGTACATCTTTAGATCCATTGTATGGTATTATTGTTATTGTAGTAGTCAAAGATTGGTCGGTTTTAATGCGGCTTATATTGTTATAGTGGAAAATGTCAAAATTAACTTCCTTTATTTGTAGTTTGTCTGAATTTCCGTCTTACATATATGGGTTTCTTGTTTTGTTGATTATGTTTGGATAATGCATTTCTTATTATTGACATTAATAGAACAAAAATAACAATATGGTATTTGCGGGATAAGCAACAAGGCTATGCGTAATACGCAATAAGGCCATCCGCGGTAAATTATATTTCAGCCTGTATTTCGAAAACCTGCTGGTGTTATTGGCCACTGGATATCATCAAATATGATTTTTAACATTGTTAATATATAATATCAATGACATCATATCATACTTCCCGGTAACGCCATTATATGTTTCGAAACACACACAAATTACAATTATTATCGCAATTTTCGCAGATGAATAACACATAAAATAAAATGGGCCCACCGGCGTGTTTTAGTTTTAGCATCCTAAAAGAGTCTAAATATTATTATTTATAGAGTCTAATATTACTATCTTTTAGCCAATTTGATCTATCATTAAATACAGATTTTCGTTTATACGATAATTTTCACTTTTGATTTCCAATCTTGGTCAAATCAGGCAGCTTTTTAAAACGTTGGCCAACCGACTGTTTTATGAAGTATTAGATTACGCCTAACGAGTATTTTTCATGTCTCCAATATCTCAATGTGAAGTTATTCATTCATATATTTTGCACAGAATATGTTATTTTGTTCTATTTTTACATGGGCAAAAGTAATAACCAATTATATTCACGAAAACTTTAAAAGGAATACGAACAAAAAAAAGAATTAAAATTATGATGCACTGAATTGATTATTATGTTATTATTTTATTAATATAAGAGTCCCATTACAGCGGTCAAAATTCGACCATAAGCACAAAGAAGTGCAAAACACTATATTTACGTGCCTTTAAACAAAACAGTATATTAAACAAAAGTGTATATATGCGTGTGTATAGTAGTGTGTGAATTTTATGCATAATTAATGTGAATGTGAATTTTATACATAATTATATATATATATATATATATATATAGGTGCGCTAAATTTTATTTTTCTATGTTCGTAAAAAGGAGTAAAAAGTTTTAAATTCACATATTAATATACAGATTTAGCATATCAATACCAAATATTTTCTGTCTGAATAGGAATTACTCAAAATTTTGGTATAACTTTAGTTAACATGTTAAACGAAATTTGTATATTATTCACATTTCTCTCTGTAAACATGAGGAAATTAATTTGATATTTAACAATGTTTTTTACCACTTCTGATTCAGTTAAATGAATTCTTTTCATAATTTCAAAATGTTTTGTATATGAAATTTAAATGAAATAAAACTAAATCTCTGCTTTTTACACGTCACTGCTATTCCATTCTATCTATACCTTTTATTTATTTCAATTAATAAAAATCTCTGCTATTTATTACCGTAAGTTTAATATGAACAAAGTATTTGTAAATGTTCGTCTTATTTTTTTAAACGTCCTGTTAAAAAACAATTTTTTTAGTTGTGGACCTGTGCTAAATGAGTGAATAGCTGTGTTCAATTTTCATCAGTAACGGATAGGAATATTCTGTTCAGATGAATAAAAATATGGGAAGGTGGATGCCTCAGTAATACCGCGCTGGGTACCCTACTATAATAAACCATTTAATCCCTGAGTTCATCCAATGGATCCCTGATCTTCGATTGTGGAAATAAGTATGTGACCCAAAAAAGGTCATGTCGTAACGGTGCATCCTGCAATAATGCATCGAATTTGATTCGGACCTAAATTTACTAGGCTTTTTTTTTAAAGTACAAATAACATAAATTTGGGAAGAATGTTTTTAATTCAAAAGTTTTATTCTAAATTTTCAACATTTTTAATTTGAAGGTGGAGAGTTACAGTTGCGTTCTCCAAAATGATTATTAACATCAAGTAAAGCATTTCTGCATGAAATACTTCAGAAAAATTATCACGATTAGCTGAAATTAAATAAGTCTTACCCCGATTTTCACTAGATATCAAAATCAAGGAACTAGTTATCCCATAGCAGCATGGAAAAGAGTTTTTATTTTTGGAGCTTTTTCTTTAATTAATGCTAATCACGCTTATCATTAAAATGCATTATCAGTGAACAGAACTTAAATTTCGAAGGAAAAGAGAAAACTTTTTTCTAAGACTAGAATGCGCAAAATTATATTTCAATATTTTTTTTTTTTTTGTTGAATTTTTGAATTCTTGAATTATCTCGAAGTCGGGCAGACGGATGAATCTACGGAAATGGATGAATTAGGTTATTTTATGAACAATTTCACGAAAGGTTTGTTAGTATCTTCAATATTTGCCAACGTTTCAAACTTTACGGTAAAATTAATTTACTCTGACTGATTATATATACTCATATATTGCGCTTAACAATAAATCGCATACTTTATTCGTATGTATAGAGGTTTGGTGACGCGTATTACCCTTTTTTTCTATTTGTTGTGTGTGTTAACTTCATTAAGGTACAAATATGTTTTTTAGTAAATATAAAATATATACAATGGTTTTTACAAAATGTGAAAATTTCATAAAATTATGCGAACGTTGAATATTTCATTTTCAATTTAAATATTAATAATATTAAACAAAAATGTTACCAAAAATGTATGTAAATTTGATTTAAATTGTCAGTGAAATATGCCAACAAACATAAAACCTTTATTTGTTTTAATCTATATAATTATATTATGCTCATAATTTACAGAGTGTGACTTTTGTGCAAAATGACAAAATTCATGACTAATTAGGCTTGTAGTTTGTGTATCAAACAGTTAAAGACCAGACATAGTACAAAGTTATAAATATTTTTTTATATGGAAAATTACCTTATTAATATGAAAGGTCGATCGATCTATACGTGATTCTAAAAGTTGTGTTAACTAACGCTTTTATTATTTTGGGATTTAACGATTATGTCCAACCAAATTGGTTGACAGCAATTTTTGAAACAAATCATCGCGTCCAATGGATACTTGACCCAACTTTTAACAATAAATATTGGGGTCAAGGAAATAAAAATAGTAGTAGATAATAAAAGATAGTAGAAAAGTTTAAGTATAATAAATTGTTTATTTTTTTGAAACAAATAATTTTTTCTTGATTTTTTTTAAATCTTAATTTTGAGTTCATCATAATTTCTGCTCAAATTTGCCGAATAACCACATGTTGGTTATAACAATACATATTATTATTAAACATGTATACTTATTTAACTATGTATACTAGATATTTATAGTATTTTATGAATACTTATTATAAATAGTTCAAATAATGAAATGCATTTATTTGTCGAGTATCTGCACAATTAACTCTGTTATTTTTATATATTTATTTTGGCTGTTGCAAAAGAGTCAAAGATGTTCAAAGTTTCTATTCATCAACGAATTTCAATTTTAAACCGACATCAATAAAGATCCAATCCTTTTACCCCCCGTTCCCCTTAATTATATAGTTACAAGAATTATATTATATTTTATATCGTGTAATACTTGTTTTCAAAGTCTTTTTCAATTCTGGAATTAAATACTATTTTATAAAATATTTTATAAAAGTACATTTATCAAATCGTATTAAATCGTTAATGGTGTAATTTTGACCAATATTTAATAAATACACTTCAAAATTTAAATTCCATAATAAAATTATTAACTGTTCAACAAAATACACACATATTAAACATATATAATAATTCATTAGTATAAATGATTATTACAACGACAGTTACGTCATCCAGTAGTAACCCTACCGTTTGTTACACTGATGATGATAATATATTGTAATTAATATATTTATATGAAAGTTTATATACCGTAACTACACAATGTATCAAAGAGCGATGCATAATGTTCGCCACTCAAGGAAAAGATACCAAATTTATGATCACCTTCTGAACAAAATTTCATGAAACAAATGTTTTTTATGAATAAAAAATTCTGGCTAACGTTTAAACCTGTCAGAACATTTTTTGATCTAAGTTTAATAAATTAAACTTTTTATTATAATTCAAAGTTGAATTTAACACTCCATGATACTATGTAATAGTTTGTAACAAATTGAGTAACAATTGTTACTTTCTATATAATTAATATAAAATTTAAACCATTTTTATACTTGTAAAAACGCTATCTACCATTATATATCGGTATGTAATACAGAGAATACTGGTATGATTCATTGAGAACAAAATATAACCACTTTCAAATTTTTTTTGCTAATTAAGATCAGTGTTTAGACTAAACTTACAAAGACAACTAATAATTTTTACCAAATATCGAATTTAAATTTTAAAATAAAAATTTATCATGTGATTGAGTCATTTTATGATTCAAATCTAGAATATTTAAGACTATTTCTATATAAATTAAAATTTTTGTGAAATTTCATGATTTATTTATCACAGGTTGAAAATCACGCGATAGACGTAAATATAGAAAACATCGAGATAAGGAGAAAAATATAGAATTTCAGGAGTAGGATAATTGTACCGATTATTTCTGATGATATTGATGTAAAGTTTAAAATTATTATATTTATTCGCATATATATTACATACATTACATTTAAGGAAGTACGAGCACCAAGGCAACTTTTGATAAAAGGCTTGATTTTTTTTTAATACAAAGTTTAAATATGTCTAAACAAATTCCAAAAATTTGAAGGAGATTGCCCGATCATTTAAATAAATAATTAACTTTAAAGTTGAGCAATTTAACATTGGTCTTATGGGGTAACCTTCAAACATTGATACATTTCTGTATTTTTCTCGTAAAACTGTCGGTGAATATTTTTAAAAAACTTATGGATGAAAGTAAATATATTAGTGATAAATTTAATTCAAAAACATTTACACTTGCCCGACTAATTAAAGTGTATTAATTAAAAGAAAAATAAATGCCGCCACTAGCCAATGTTAAATGTATATCTATATATTGAAAAAAATCATATGGTTACTGCGTTCCCCTTACCGCGCTAGAGTCGATACCTATCCCCACACCGCCTGGCGCTCGTACTTCCTTAACCAGTCCCCGAGTTTGAATTTTCGCTAAATGTTACACCATGGTTGTTATGATCATAATAGAAATCAAATAAATACTGTATAATAGGTTCTACCTCATTATCTCGCACGTTAATTTCAATAGATACTTCTCACTCATTTTCTTGCACGTTAATCCTATAGATATATGTTGTTGTCTCTTTTTTATTTTTGTTTTTTCGTTTAAACGATTAAATCAGAACGATACCAAAGAAGTTTCACTTCAAAAAGTTTACCAACATTATAGATTACTTAGTACACTTTGTAAATGTGTCAACCATGTAATACAAAACTTAACTTATTAACAATTTAAAGTCTGAGAATATTTGTTATCAAAACCAACCCGCCTCTTGTATTATCTGTTTTATCGATGGTACTGAGATACCGCTTCTAAGCTTAACTATAACCAACGATATTGTACATACATATACAGACTTATGTCTCATATCTTCTACTAGCCGCGTATATTATTGAAAGGCGTCTTGAGGTAGGCACACAGGGAAGCATACAAGAGCATGAATTATGATGGTAAGATAGTAAGATCGTCGTTACCACCAGCATATACACAAGAAACACCACACCTATCAAACCATAACAATTTAAATGAATTTGCTGTTTCCTTATTTGTAGTATTACTAGTTATGTAGGTGTTGTTACTCTAGTTTTAAGGATAACGGATAAGAAAATGATATTTAAACCTTTATAGATCATATACAGGACGGATATGAAAACTGTGGGGCAGGGATATATATTTAAATAAACGTTTATATTATATTCTTCTACAGTAGCGGACCACTTAAATTTCAAACCCATGGACGTGATAGTATGAGAATTTGATTTCAATTTTGTGTATATATTAAGGGCAACATGAAACACATGAAACATATGAACAGTTTTTTGTAAATCATCAACCCTTTAATAATATGGAAGGTTGATTATGTGCTGAAAAGTGTATTTTACTATTCTGACGATTTGAGTGTGATATAGGTGGCGAAGATTGTGACCCTCCCATTCTTTGCCGTAACGATCAAATCGTCAGATTAGTAATATGTACATTTTTCAGCATGTAATCAACTAACAACATCTTAAACTGAGTGTGAAAGAGTTAGTTTCACCAAATTTTTGCCATGTCTTCGTTTTGTTGTATAGACATTGCAAAACATGACTTTCACAACTTTTAAGCGCTCTTATAATGGGAGGACACGACGTGGAGATTTTTATTTTGGCATGTGATTACGTTTAATTACTGTAACTCTATAGGGTGTTCTCTCATTTCAATAATAGCAGGCAACGCTCAATCGTTTCGGAGAATAATACATATATATATATAATATTTATTGTTAACTGTACAATTAAATAATAAAAAAAGTCGTTACTTGAAATGACTCTCGAACGTGCATTCCGAATGAAGTTCCTCTACCAACTATTAAAAGAGTGGTTGAAATATAATAAATATCACAGCAAGCAAGTTTATTTTCTCGGCTAATTATTTTCATTAAAAGTGATTCATGTGATGGATCAAATCAGATATTAACAATTAGTCTTTTAATTTTACACTTTTCAATATGTAAAGATTGCTAAAGTAATGATTTAAAAAATACTTGTTGTTACATAAATTCTGGATCAAAATATATTTCTGCTTGCTTGAAATATTTGAACCCAGAACTTATGTAAATGATAGTTTATACGCTTCTGAATTATCACTATTTTTAGTATGATATAAACGGGAGTAGACTAGCATGAATATGAGAAAGGAGTAATATTTAATTAAAATAAATGGTTTAACATACTTACATATATGTTTGTAAGTAACTATGTATATGGGCTCATAGCACATTTTAAAAACAACCTTAGCATCTTAAATCCTATTTTAGAACCACAGAAATGTTTGATATTTTATTTGATCTGTACTTTATTTTAATATCCTAGTCCGGGTCTCACATTTCAATCAGCAAAAATGACAATATTCAAAGGCTTTATAAAATTAATTGCATTCACTTTTTCTCCGTGTAGTCAATTTTTTGTAAAACAAACATAATAACGGTTTTATAAGTAGGACATTGATTATGCGTACACAAGTTGCGTGTTATATAAAACCCTGTTTTTTATGTGCGTGTTAACTTTATATGGATTTATACAAACATTGTGTTTAACTATGCTATTAGTAATCCTCTGTAAAGATCTTTTAATCGACTTCAAAGAAAGCAAATGTTCTTATTTCGAACGTTATCAAAGAAATGATGCTATATTGCTCGCTTACATCGTTGTCTTGTCACAAACGGGCTCAGTGTTTATTAGTCGCTGTCAAACTTTACAATTTTGAATATTGAAAAAATTCCTGGTGTGTTTGATCAATGAGTTACTAAAAGCGAAACAATGGATACTACAATCAAAAAAATAGACTTTTGTCTATTTCTATCTGTCTATCGTTTTTTTTTTGTCTATTACACAAAATTTTCATTAAAACAAGTCATGATGACAACTGACTGAGTTAACTGTGTAAATACCGAGCACATAGTTGAGTAGCAATGATTAAACTATTTTTTGAACTAGAAAAAATAATACTATTCATTAATATGTTTTAATAAACTACATTTTGGATGAAAATTGGAGGAAGTTAAATAGGTAAAAAAATGTTATAAATAAAAATGTTTAGTTTTTAAAAGAAAAAAAAAATTTTTATAAAAATTTCTTCTATAAGAAAAAGACGGATGAAGGATCTAATGGACTAACTCCAAGAAATTAAATTAAATTTTAAATTATGAATACGCCGCCTAAATTCAAGTTCGCTGTCTCTGTTAGTTCTTTAGAGATAAGAAAATGTACTAATTAAGTGATTTTATTAACAGGTATACTGATATTTTTTTAATGTCAGCAATATTTTCTAGCATTAGTTAATGATTTGATTAATTTTCGATTTTGTTTTTCATAGCGAATAGAAGTAAATAACAGTTATAAAACGGGATGAAAAAAAAAATCAATTTCGATTGTAAACTCTCAAAAATAACGAGTTAAAATACATTAGATAAATCCACAAAACAACAAAAGCATCTATCTGAATTTGAGTGGACGTGTGGACGTGAAACATTGTGTGAATTTGAATCGAATCGAAAAATCATGCTAAGTGAAGTAACGAATAGTGTGGACTCTATAAGGCAACATTTGCAAAGACAAGACGTAAACATTTTTCATTTTTATTTTAATTGTATTTAAATGGTTTGATATGGAGTGGACCGATCAAAATTCTAGAAAAAATTTATTGAAATATATCAACATAAAAAATACTAAAAAAAGGTACTTTGCTTGGTAAACAGATGGAACGCTGTGCAAAAAATAGGAACGTGGTAATATCGTCGTAACAATTACAAACTGTTAGTCTCATAACGCGTAACATTTATACGTAACAATACAGATTTACAATACGATGTTTCATTATATACAATTTTTTTCTTGATTTAGTTAAATTTAAACGTTGTTAATCAATATTTCACTCATCTAAAGATATTTCATTTAATAAGTGAAAGACGCAACTTTCTCGTGCTTGACTGACAGAGAATAATGAATTACTAAATATATAAAATGTATCGCATTACTTTCGTTTCTTAATACGACTCATATTTAGCACGTAATTATTTTATCCAATTAAAGAAGTGTGATAATTATGTGCTTTATGTTATTACTTTAAACAACATCATTTGTGTTGTTCGTAGCTCTATTTTTTGGCACATGATTCAGAAAAACTTTTGTAATGGGTTAAACAGAATAAAAGTTTTTGAACATTGTTGTAGTAAAAGTTTTCGTTACCCTCCTTTTGATTTAATACAGTATGAGTAATTAAAGTTGAAAAGTATCCAATATAAATTATAAATATCAACTAGTATCGTTAATCCACATCGTCAAGTTTATTATTGAACAATAGAAAACATCCGGACACACACAGACCGATTTTTGATTACTGCTTTTTGAAGTCAGGCGACCTCAAAACATGTATTTTCTTTTACTTTTACTAGTAGAAAACGGAAGAAAATTTGCGCAAATAATTTATTGTTAATGCCCTTTCCGAAACAAATATTGGATTAAGCTTGACGAGATCTTTTCATCCGTTAAATCGAGGGATTCACTTCGATGAACTTGATTGATCCAACATTACTTTTCTTCTTTAATAGAAAATTTGATTAAGAACAAACTAATTGTGAAATTTATTTGACTTTTATGCACTTTTATTGATCCAGTTAGCCACTTTTATTGATCCAGTTTAATTAAGGTGGGCAATAGACTGCAATTATCCTCCTTTTCCCAGGAATCGAAATCTATTTATGCTTCCGATAACCTGAAAAGCGGGTACTTCTCAGGAGATTCGAAAAGTCTCGAAGCACTTCCAAAGAATTCGAAACCATATTGTTAAGGCCGTACTTAATAATCGTCTTTTATATGTACTTTCTTCAGATCTCGATGCATCTATAAATTATATTACTCCTGCGAATTTATTAATAAATGCTCTATTATAAGAACCACCGGAATATTTTTATCAAAATTTCGAAAATTAAACATTGAAAACAACAGTAGAGGTTGTTTCATCCATTTTGGCATAGTGGTAAAAAGAATATCTTAACACTATTAGGCAACGTAATAAATGGCAATTGAATAGTCCTAGCCCATCTGCTGGTAATTTAGTTTTAATTAAAGGCGTTAACTGAAACCCAATGCTCAGGTTTCTTGGTTGTGTTATTAATCTGTTCCCCGGTGTTGATGGTATTGTTCTCGTTCCTCAATATAAACTTCTTATATTCAATATATTCGACAATTATTTTTGTTGATACCCCTCAAAGTCATGCAAAATACCTATAGATATTCGTTGTAGTTTCCATTTAATTAATTTCATTTTTTTTTATCTGGTAAAATTTTCTAGCGCTAAGTGAACGCTAGTATCCCTGTACACATGGTACCTGTATTATAATAAATAAATTTTTATGGTACCTGTATCATAATAAATAAATCTGTTTCTATTTTTTTTTTCTTCGTGTTTTGATTCCAAAATTAAAAAAAAAAAAAAATTGATTAATTTTTATATATAAATGAAATTTGTCCGGGTTTTCATTGTGCTTAATTAAAAAAATTATTTATCATCATTATCGAAAGAAATAATAATTATTTAGAATTGTAATTATTATGTGCAATCATAATATCTTCTCAATGGTTCATTATCCATTTTGTTTCTCGGCCTAGACATGCATTATATTTCAATGTTTTGATATATCTGACAGGATACAAAAAACATCCACTTAACTAACTGCTACGCCAGTAACCATTCAAATTATTTGGATGCACTTGATATTTTAAAATTACACAAAAAAGAAATATAATACCTTAAAACATTACAAATTCGTACATAATATTAGATGAAAACTCGCATTTCAACCGTATAATATTAGAATGTAAATTTAATAAGATATGTATATAATGAATATTATACGAGTATGTTTGTGTAATATACATAAAATAGGTGAATTTATTATGTATGTGAAAGGCACATTTGAATTCGGTAACGTGTCGACTGATTTACAGCAATGCATTAAATCCTCTCTTGTAATTGATTTCACTCAAAGAAATAACTCAAAAAATTAATGACTGAAGAAAACTTCAAGGATATATCCTTCTATATCCTTGATGTTTTCTTCAGTCATTATCATGGATTTCCACAAAGTAAAGCTCTCTTCAATAAATTATTCAAAAAATTAAAATAATCTAAATGTTATATGATTTGTAAACAGTTGACATGGAAACAGAGATCTGTTTTATCCAAAAAATATTTCTAAAATAAAAAATTATTAGGAAATTTCTCTTCAAGAAAAGTTTTTTGTTTTCATATAAAGATTTCTTATGCATTGTGACTAAATTTATACCTTCTTACAATGAGGTAGCCGCGAGAATGCAAATTACAAGGGCTATAACAAACAAATGTGATTTAATTATTCAAAAAATTTACAATTCTTCTTTATCTCTTTAGAATTGGAGGTGATATCTTAAAATCTACACATCATGTCCTGAAATAGTTGCAACTTTAGAGAATTATTTACTATCGAGAGTAAATTTTGTGTTTTCATACCGTTTTTTTTTAAAGTGGTACTAAGAAAATTGTAAAAAGCCGAGAATAATTCTTTGTTCAGAAATTCGATAAAACTAGGTAATTTCGGCCTAAAATTTATAAAGCAGATCCATTTCACGATTGGGTGTGTATATTGGACATCCGTATTTGTAGTTAATGATCTTAAGATACATATTCATATTTGACGAGAAAACTTAATTTTATCATAAATTTATCATACTTATCATAACATTCTAACGTCGAAATTACTAACATAGGCCTCAACACACGTTTTATTAACGCTCAACAAGTTTGCCTTTCATTTTATTTTATGTCCAAGTTTACAGTAATCAAAATATTATTTTTTAAAGTCGACAATTTGTAATCATGTTTATATTTAAACCTTAAATTTTGTAGTACATGTATGTTTTATATATTAATGTATGAGGTCTCCAGTCATTATGCGACCTGCGTTAGCCAGACTTACATAAAACTAACAGATTTCAATTTTTATTAGCATTTATAAATCTACATTATACGTGAATTATAAAATTCCTAAAATACTTTATACAAATATTTATAGGAAAATTAGAAAGAAAAATATATTCGTTTTTTTTTTTTATTTTTATCGATTAAGCTTTTTATTATTTACTTGTATATGTTAAATGAATTTACGGTACATAAAATTGGCATAAAAGTGTATGTGAACAATATGTTTATTATATGGAACTGTCTCCATAACCGGCGCATAATATTTCCATTCTTTTAATGCCGGCGCCGGCAAAATTAATAATCGAATATAGGTGCTGGCGCTGGTCATTGTATTAGTAACCGGCTATTCATAGTTATTTGTAATCTATGTTAGCCTTAATTTCGATAGATCTACAACAGTTGTGATATACAATCTATATTTGTTTGATTCTTTTTGTTTGATATTATCAACGATAACTACTCATAAAAACAATCATTCTTGAACATGAAATTTACAATTGAACAATAATTTCACATTTTTAAGAATAAGTAGAAAAACTTATGATTTATACTAAAAATACTTTCAATGAATTTTGCATGACTTTTTTATTTTTGTATATAATCCATAATTATAGTATAAATTAGGTATAATAAAAAAAAAAGTTAAATACAATAGAATATATTTAATTGTTTTAAATATTTATTTATAAGTACTCTTACTTGAATAATAATGTTATATCCCAATGGTGAAATTAACTTTAGTATTTTGAGCTATAATTACGGATTACATCATATTTAATGTCTCTAATATAAAATGTAATTTTTTGAAAAAACATAAAAAACTGCAGTAAACAATTTGTATACCATTATGCATTTAGATTAGCAATACAAGCCTATAACAGATCATATGAGATATATATCAATTTAACTTTATATTTTTCTTATCCAAATAAATTGAATTTTCATTTACGTTATTTACACCGGATTCCTTTTTTCTTGAGTTTTCGAATTCCTGTTATCTATTATTTAATAATCTTTGTAAGTATTTTTCTTATCAATTTACAATTTTTTTATAAACATTTTTCATAGCTGTTTCCTATTTCAAATTTCCAGGTTAAATTTAAATTTTCAAAATGAATAATTTAATCAGAAATTTATACATTGATTGTTATATCAAAAACTATTCAAATTATTATCGGATAAAAACAAATAATTGAACCATAAATATAAAACCACAGTTATTAACATAAAACAAATATGTATATTACAAATATAATTGAACATCCGTCATCACAACGCCGGTATTACCAGTAGAAAAAATTCGTAGCCTGTGCTGGTTACGGAGACAGTCCCTTTATTTTATTATATAGACCTTATGTGAGTATGTTGTGTTGGAGTGGCTCCGTATATGTTTATATTGATATTAATAAGAGAAAAACCTTCAGACAATATGTTGCTAATGACCAACGTCTTCTGATGTTGTAAACGTGTATTCAGATAAGTGTGTATACTTTGAATGGCTACATAAATGCACGGAAGATATACTTTTTTTAGCTGGAAAACAGTTATCAAAGATTTCGGGCGAAATTTATTGCAGAATATTTAATTTTAAGAATATTATAACGTAGAACATATAAGTATGATTATGAATAATTCCTGTAACGGCTAACGGCTATATGAGCCTATTTTGGAAAAGTTTTTTTTTTAGTTGACGTACATAAATAATTCAGATTACTTTTCAAATAAAATGAAATCTTTAAATTATCTCGTTTTGAAACCAACTAAAAATTGCAAAATAATTTATTTAACGTCCCAAAAAATTTTTGGAAAAAGAAAAATGTTTAGTTTTTAGTAAAATTTAAAACAAAAATCTTTTTAGAAAATTCGACAGAATAAATTTTATTCAGTTCAAATTTTTGAAATAATCTGAAATTTTTATGTTTTAAAAAGTTTTCTTTAAAGTATCATTATTAAAATTGAAGTCAAGTGGATGGTACAGAAAATTTGAAAATAAAATACTTTAAACTTGAAAAGCGAGATAAGCGTTTCCAATTAAATATAAGTAAAGTAATTCTGACTTTGTGTAATTGCAGTGTAAATGCAAATACTTTTGGACTACGTATTATTGTTGACGACTATAAACAATTCAATTATCGATACCCAACCATTAGACGGATATTTAAACAATTAACAGTGTTAATTGTTGTATTCACTTTTTTCTAAGCATTTACGACTAGAATCACTGAATTTTATTTTCGTAAATCAGATGACATTATAGATTGGAAATATTGATCAGTCTTCTATATACTTTTATTACTTGTGTTCGAATCCTTATAATCACGCACGTCATGTTTGGTACGGAGCTCTTGAAAACCAACTATTACATTCTAGTTGAGTAAACATACAGCACTTCACGCATGATTGAGGAACGGACATGAGGTAAACAAATGAGGGATTTTTTTTATTTTCATTTTACTTGAACATGCGGATGGTCACAATCATGCATATTGAAAATGAGACGAGGATATTACACTGTTTATATTAAAATGTCTAACAGATGTTCCAAGTAAAATTACAATCACGATAAATATATGTTGTATTGGAAAAGCTTCGGGGGAAAATTATACTGGCTGAACAAACATGGATCTAAAACCGACTTCATGTGAAGATATTGATATTAAGATATTTGACTATATGCGTTCCAAATAAAAGAGGTGAAGAGCAAGTTATAATTTCCACATATTAAGGTGAAATTTTTTAGAAACAACTTACCATGTGTCTAAATGGATGTTATTTTTGAATTTTTTGTACCTCACTTTCGTTACTAAATGAGTTTTATCGAAATCGGAAAAAATTTGATCTCGATTTAATGTATTTTCTTACCCTATTTCGAAAAATTGGGAGGGTGGTAATAGTATTTTGTTTTAGCATGTGGTTTATCTCGACTTAATAATAATATAATAATTTATCTCGACTTAATGATAATTTGATGCGAAAAATTAAAAAAAAAAAGTCTAATAAATGCTGGTTTCTGATTAGTTACTTGATAACTAACACTCTAAAATTAAATGAACCCATTAACTGTAATTTTTTAGGTCATATTTTCCACTAAATTAATAAATTACAAAAATTTCGTGTGAACTTTTTGCCAGCATTTGTATATACATTCAGCTTAAGATAAAACTCTGTTCTATAGATTTAACAGAGTTCTCGGCCAAACATTTAGTAAATATTATTATTTGTTTATACATTATGCAAAGTTGAAATTGGTAATTTGATTGGTCGAAATATTTTCATTTGATACCCAATTAAATGCATGTATCCACCAATTCTCTAATTCTTGAAAGTTGAATATCAAATTGGAAAGTTGTACCTCAAAATTACCATTTATATGAAGAAAAGATAAAAACATTATAAGAGCATTTGATTCAAATGAAAACGGAAGAAACCAACAAGTTGAAACATTACATGGGGCTCAATACATGATCCTTTTAAACGATATTATATATGGTATGTTTGACCACTTGCACATGGTCACTAGGGACCTTTTTCGTAACCAAATTGATGCGTATACAACACTTGTATTGGAATGGGAATCAATGGTGTTAAAATTGTATTCAAAGCACATATTCACTATGGTAAAACTATTTGAACAGTGAGTAAAACAACTATATAGGTATGTCTGATCTAAACTAAACGATTTATTTCAATTCAATAGATTTTCGTTAATATTATTAACCTATATATATAACAGATATTATACCCGATTGTTCGTTTAAATAAGTGATTGACTTATTCAGAGCATTTTAATTATAATTTGTTATAGCTTAAAATTAAATAGCCAATAGCATATAATACAGTCGTCATAGGTATAATTTTCGAATCATTGATGTGTTATATAATTATGTTACAATTCATACCTGGCAAATGGTCTCTAACTAATTATTAGCTAATTGAAAAGCTTCATAGTTTAATTAATTAAAGGTTTTATGCTTTAATTTTTAAAGGTTGAAATTTTTGTCATTGTTGGTGCATTACGTTAATTTGATTTCACGAGAAGGTATGGAATTTACATAAATTGTAAACTTATAAAATAAAACGATGGATATATATAGGGTTCTTTGAACCCCTAGTCAAGGACATTTTAGATATTATGTTGTTGACCATCGAAATCACTTTTATGCAATAGTTGAACCGTTTTTTTTAGTCCAATATTTGTAAATAAAAGTTTCACGTGAACATTTGTATTCTATAATTTGATTGGTTATTTGAAGATAATTGTATCCATTTATAAATGAGAGTTCACTATTATTTATAGAATCCAATCCGGCACTGTATATATAATATATTTATAATGTATGTGTTATCCGCCCAAAAAAAAAAATAGAATCGATAAAACAAGCCTTAATGCGATCAAGCACAGAATTTTGATCAGTGGGCTCACGGAAACAATTCAACTTTATATTTATTTCTGTATGTTGATTTTTCTTTTTTGAGTTTGAAAATTTTTAAAATTGCCTCATTGCCATATGACGTAAATAATATAAAAAATCCAAATGAAATATTATATTAATACAAGCCCAAAGACATTTTCAGTAAATATGATTGCCCCTAAACAAAACAATATATTAAACAAAAGTGTATATATGCGTAATTATGGTATTATGTGTAATATAAGCTACACCTTTTATATATGTGTGTATGTCATAGTGTATGTAATTTTTGATTGATTTTAAGCATTCTCTAGCCTCTATATACACTATATGAGTGCTAAATTTCATAATTAGTAATAAGTGCAACACAATTTTTGCTTTACGTATTAATACATTAATGAGTTGTACACTTTGTATTGCATTTATAATTAATTTCAAAGAAAAATATATTAAATTAAGTATATTATTAGAAAAATTTCGTACTATCACGATGTTTTATCGTTTTTACTATTACCTTAACCTTACCGTTTAATCTATTTTCATATCTGTCGCTTGTAAATATATAGATTGTTTAAATGATAATATGAATGTAATTTTTTTATCACAATTTTCCTGGAAAATGACTATATTTACTGGGTTGAAATATTCAAACCATTAAAATAAAAGTAAATTATAAGTTTTATTATTTTTAGATATTATTAAAAATGTTAATTTACATTTGAATGAGAGTAGGTCGATGTAAAATTTATTGAAATATTACTGGAATTAATTAATAACAAAACACACAAGTTATGTAAATATGTGTATTGTCAACAAAACTTTGTTTTATTTCAGCGAATATAAATTATAATGAAAATGTATAGTTTTGAGATTTGTTTGAAAATGATAAAAGGAAAAATTAATATTGTCTATAAATTCTCTTTTCTTTGACTGTATAATCATTTTCATAAAAGGTTTATTGAAAATTCAATTAAATAATTTTCAATTACAATTGTTTTATGCTAATTGTTTTTCTATTCCTGTTTTATTACAAGTCTTTTGATAAAAAATCAACGGAATAACAATAAGTTATGATAAAACGCTGCAAACACTCTTTTAATCTCTCTGATCTCACTCTTGTTTCTTTTTATTACTCTGATTATTCATTTATTTTTTTAACCACACATTGCTTCTAAAGCTTAAATTATTTATTCATAGAAACATTTAAGGTTGGCTTAAGGTCCATTAAGGTAGAACCAAATAAACAAAAAAAAAACTATCCTTACCTAACCTTACCAGAGAAAATTAAGTTTATATTGATGAAATAACTATTTAAAAATTTATAAAGTTACATTTGTTGTGCAAATAACTTTGCAGTAAATTAAAATTTATATTTGAATACTTGTACCTTTATATTGCACCTCGCTTTAAAGTATACAAAAAAACACGGGTAGATAACAACTAACAGAGTTAATTGTTTAGATGCTGAAACTTTTCTTCTATCATTTATAGTTTAAAAGTTGGATCCAGGAGCCATTGGATCAAAAGAACCGACTTTGCTCATTCACGAAATAAAACGTTCACGGTTCACTGTGCACTTATTGCTCATGGTTCATTGTTGCCCACATAAAATGTTAAACATAAAGTAATGATTAAAAATATAATTTGACATTACGATTATAAAGTATGCGTAAAAACCCAGAACAAAAATTTTGATTTTTTTAGTACTTTTATACCCAAAAAATTGATTTCTGAAATGCACAATTTTGGATGTCCGTTCAAATTACCACTGGTGGGCAATATATGTATTAGTTAAATGCTCTTCAAGTGTTTTACATGTTTTTGTAATAATAGGTATATATTAAATGGTGAATTCTTATGGTTCACTATGGGAAGAGACTCGCTGTTGAATATACCCTGCTACTCTCTTTGGACTTAATTTGTAAACGCCGCATTCGGCTTATAAACTGACACTTTACGCCTTAGGTATTATTTCGAGTGATGTATATTGTAAGAAAAAATAAATTCGTATTTTATTTGTATATTGTCTACAATAAGAATATTATACCAAACTATTATATACAAGGTATGAACAATAAAATGTGTAACACAAAGAAAGTACCATTATAATTTTAAGTTTAGTTTTAATTTAGTTAAATAATTTATTTGTATTAAAGTTTATGCGTCCCTTGATACCCTTTTTTATTTGGTTTATGCCGTTCAACACACAAATAAACTAGAGTAAAACTTTTATACAACTGACTCATGTTTGAATATTGTGATGGTGATGTAGTCCAAAGTGGATATGCTCTCTGAAAACCTGACCAATAACATTTTGATTAAGGTCATGACACCACTACCGTAATAAACTTATTAAAATGGAAAAGAGATTTCCATCAAACATGGATTCTTTTTATATCATACTAAATAGACAAAATATTAGGACACAAAAAAACCACAAAACCGCAGCGGTTCTATAATCAGTGTATCAGAGAACCACTAATAATTGTCCCAGAGGTCAGTAGTAATTAAAAGTCCGATGATAAAATTTTGTAGCATAGTTTTGTTATTATTTTAAACACACCTTGGTTTGGCAGGTGTGTTTTTTACCAAGAACTTTTATAATAAGTAGAGAACTAGAGAACTAATTGAACATAAATTTATTAAAATTCATACAACGCTTTTCGCGAAAATATTATAAGTACTTACTTATAATGTCGTTTTTAATGTGCAAATTGATTATTGTATAAGAAAGTCTGGCAATAATATCTGTCAGCTCAAACCTATAATCACTAGCAATTGTTTGTTTTATCTCATTTTGAAATCGTTTTAATTCTTTAAAATAAACTTTGTGAAATATTATTTTATTATGCCATCAATACTGACATGATTTGCAAAGTTTCAGTATTTAAATAATTCATAAAAAAATCTTAATCGATATTTTTAAATGGTATGATTTTAGTTTGATAGCAAATAGATAAAGAACGTATGTTATCACAAACACAATTATATCACAATGTATATCATATTTGACGATTGTACCAACATTATACATATATAACTATCATACAATGGTGACTATAAAAGATTTAAAATATTGAAATTTTAACTAAAAAAAACGTTGAAAACAATAAATGTTTATAAGTTTGTAATTTGCGAGTCTTAGATTTAATGAAACTGAACTAAAACATTTTTTAATTATTTCTATATAAGTATAACCGTCAATTGAAATAATTAGTTCATTCCATACAAATTTTCTGCCACTCGTATCTTCCAAACATCCTAAAAAGTGAAAATGTTTATTTTGTAGTTACTCGATTTGTTATAAAATATTTTCCTGTACATGTTAGTTCCTGTACATTGTACTATCATGTCGATGTTCGAGACAAAGACAATAACTATCTATCATAAACTAAATAGAAGTGTTATCTTCTATTATTATTTTTGTTTAGAGTGTGTAGTATTATACGTCTTGAAGAAGACTATTAACACTAGTATAGATATATGTTTGAGACTAACGACACAAACGACGCCTACCAGATCGATATATCGTCATATAAAAAAATAAAAAACAACCATTACGTTTATTTTAATGTTGATTATAAAGACATTTTACAACACTTGTGTTTTCATTTATTTATTTAAACGTAACTGTTAATGAATTATTTAAATTTTATGTGTGTTTTTTCACATTTTATAAAATTTTTATGAGAATGTTGTTAATTTTTTTTTATGTTTCTGTTTGTTCACAAGTAAATATTGTAGGATGAGTGGACAAAGTTTTTTTTAAAATAGGTCATCCTTTAAATAAGAGGTTAATTCAATAAAAAAATGGAATTTCATATCTTATTTTTGTTTTTATTATTTTATTGGTTTATATTTTCTATTTAAAATCGCAGGATTTATAAAATCTTCTCTTGGTCCGGTACTTGATGGAAATCATCAACTATCAAATGAATCTGTTTGTAATTTTACTGTGCGCCCGATGTCGTTTACAATATTCTAGCATTATCTTTGCTATAATTTAAGTTCATCGTTCAAACTCATGTTTCATAACCTATATCTCGTCTAAAAGTGCATGGCCAAAATTTATAACTCATTATTATTATTTTGGCCAATATGGTCTTCATTTAACCCTTTTTTGTTAAAGTAGATAATTCATAAAAACGATTATCTGGATGCAATACGTTAAAAGTAGAGTATTTTAGCTAACTAGCCGACTAAGCTATTAGTAGGCTGAGTAACCAACCGATTGATTAGCCAATTGGATCAAAGAAAAAAACTAAAGAAGACATTTTTGTATGTGTCAAATTTAAGTTGATTCGGTCACGTCGAAGATTCGGTCGGATCTCCCAAGATAGTTTGTTGTAACCGACTAGTCGCCAACTAATCGGAAGAACTCTATCTGAAAAGCTTAAATACTATATTGTAATTATAGAAAAATTCGTCGTTAATGGTGAAAATTTAAGTATTTTGGCCACATTACAACAGAAGCGAAATTTAATCTCGGCTCGTAGAGGAGCTGAAGATTATTTTTGTTGTTTTTATATATATTTGAAACATTATTGTTATTTTTATATAGTTGAGTTTTACAAGCACAAACAATAATTAGTTTTAATTTCATTTCAGATTCACATTCAAGATTGCTTGATTCTCTAAAATAAAAAGGTAAGCATCTATAAGCTTTTTATGAATTATTGATAATAATTTTCAAAAATTCTTCTTATCAAATTAAAAGATCATATTTGAAAACTAGTTATTCAGTAAAAAAAAATAAAAAAAAATAAAAATAAAAATCAAGTTTAAATTATATTTAATGATGAACGAGTTAATATAAAGGTTTTTTTCTTGAATTTTAATTATACAAGTAAAAAAGTTTTACAACGCTACCATTCTATTGTTAAATTTTACTTTTTTAATAACATAGAGTCGATTCTTGACTTTATCCATTTGTAATTAGTAATTAATTTCAATAATTAACCAATGATGAAAGTGCTAAGGAGAAAACAGAAGCCCCATTGTTCTTACGAGAAGAAAATTAAAAGCGTGAAGTACTATACTGCTTAAAATAATTCATAATTATTGTTATAAAAGTTCGAGCTATTCCACTCCACCTTGGTCGCTATTGGTTAGTCGCTATTTATTATAAATTACCTATCTCAGAAATTAATTCTCTATCTGATAAAAAAAAAAAAACGTGGGATCCTTCTTGGACATCCAGTATAAATTATGTAAGTATAATACAAGTAATAGTTGTTTATTGCGTCGTAACGCAACGTCATATTATTAAAACATAAGCGGTGTAGAGAAGTTATGATGTTATGTTTGAGATGGATTATCCTTAGGAACACACAAAACAGGCTTATAATTATATTATTCAAACTCATAATAGTAAACAATACAACAGTTGAAACTATAGTTGTATTGCAAAAGCTTAAAGTTAACTATTAAAATAGTTATACATATGATATAGTTCGTTAGTAATATGGTATGGTGTACGAGTATTTACAATTCACTAGATCATATAATGCACTAAATATACTCTAGGGTATATTAGCTGATTAATCATATTCCATACAATAGTACAATGGTAAAGTTTCAACTATGTTAGCAAACTTAACTAAGTTACATTAAAATTTACGCATTTTTTGTATCCAATCTTATAACCGGAGAGGAAAGCGATAAAAAATACAAGCATTTTCGAAAGACTTCGAATAAAAATTCCTTAACCGCGTTGTACACTTTTTGGGAAGAGAAAATATTATGGATTCGAGTCACCGGCATGCTCATGACTGGCGCAAACACAACTACCGTTTGACGCTGTGGGCGTTAGACGCTTGTTGAATGAATAAAATCTCGTGCGTTCGCGTCACCGGTAAAATGGTTTCTGGATAGGAATTCTAGTGATATCTCCAAAGCTACACATCTAATCGCTAAGCAGATGATAATTTTAAAATCTGCGGGTTCAATAGAACGTATATTTCTTCTTAATCGAGACCTAAAAACTTTTTCCTATTACTTGTTTTTTCAAAGATCACATCTAGCTAATCCCCATAAATAAACTGGGAAAATTCGAAAAAAAAAATGTTATATACTTTTTCGAAAAATGAATTATGCATATCCAACAGTTATTTTGATCCGTAGATTTCAATAATAGCATCTATTTATCGATAGGATACGTAGTTTTTGAGATATTAGGCAATATTTGAAAAACTAGTCCTCGGTTTTAAAATAATTGTTGTTTTTGAATATCTTAGATCTTATTTATCAATAAAAAAAACAATATAAAGCAGAAAAAATTTTTGAATTCTTCGACAGTATGTTAACATTCTTAAAAAACACTTCAAGTTTAAACAATCACTGAACGTATATTTTTCAAAGAAATTTACCATTTTAGGTCTAATTAAGATTCAATATGGACTTAATCTGATTAAACTGTCAGGAAGCATAAAGTTAAGCATACACCAAAATGAACCTTAGAAAACACTGAAACTTAGAAATCTGATCATTATTACTTTGTAGATATTTTGACATACTGAATAATTTCCAGTATATCAATCATTTAGCACTTTTTGGGGTAGCACAACACAAAAGAAGTGCCTTATAATGTGATTAAAGTTGTGATTGAAACCTTGTGATTAAAAGTTTACCGAAAAAGTTAATCTACTTATACTCAACATTTTATGCCTAAGGAATCTTTCATTATAAGTATATATGTATATATATATATATATATATATATATATATATATATATATATATATATATATATATATATATATATATATATATATATATATATATATATATATATATATATATATATATATATATATATATATATATATATATAATTAATTAAAACGATTCAGTCCGTATTAATTTTAAAAAATTGTAAATGACAACTATATATAAAAAAAAATTAAACAAAAATATAAACAATTATTAATTTATCCTTTCGTTTTTTATGTTGAAAATAATATGTTTCTATATACATTAAGGGGAAAACCCAATGAAATGACACTTCTTGAATTAACTGAATACAAATAAGTAGTTTTAAAGTTGCTGATGCTAACTGAATAGTGTTGAGCGTATCATTATTGAGCACAGCGTTGTCATATACAACCAACATAATATAGGTTAGATATTATACATTGTCGGCTGTTCTGTCGTCTTCATATTGTTGCTGTTATACCATTAATAACTTTGTTGTCATAATTTTCTAATTAAACATGGTTGCTATACGTTTGTATAACTAATATGATAATTTAATATATTTCTACATATAAGTACAGAGTGTGGAATAAAAAATGAAGCAGCAAAATATCTCGATAAATAATAAGCCGTTAGTCAATAACCTTTTATAAGTAAGCAGCGTATTCTTTACCTTAGAAAAATATGCAATTTTGTGAAAAGTTTTCCTGCCTTTGATGTAGGGAACAAATGTTATGACAAAAGAAAATTTTTAGAATTTTACGATTTTTAGGTTAGGTTTTTAATATTTATTATTATATGTTTACGAATTGATATGTTTTTTTTAAATACTATTAATTTTGCATCCAAATATAACTCAGTACTTCAAAATAATTAAAGAAAAACCAAATTTGCAAAATGATATGATCTTTTTAATTTTTTGAGGTTATGTTTTTAAATAAATATAAAATATATTGTTTGTACAGAATGTTTCGCTAAACATTTCCTTCTAGGATTATTTAAAAGAAAAAAGAGATGTCACTAACATTGGCTTCACGACTAAATTTTAAAGCCAGTATACTCAACTATAACTAAATGTTATGAAACTCTGAATAACATATAACAAATTTATGCTGTTTTTGTCCTGCGGTAACTGAAGAGTAAAAAAAAAATTAAAAGTAAAAACCTTTTTAAAAATTCTCATTTAAATGCGCCTAAAAAGAAAAAAAATAAGCTTTTACTTTAAAACTTTTACTATCAATTTATTATATTATTACACAATTTATATGATGCAAAAGCTTGTCGCACGGTTTACTTGTGTATACAAAATTAAATAATTTGATATCAACGATTTCAACGGCTTGCAATTTCTAACTAACTAAATACGAGTACTTAATTCTCGCCAAAAAATCATATAAATTGTCTAAAGACAATATAATCTGATAGTAAAATTTTATTTTTTTCTTTCTACCGCATTTAAATAAAGCTTGATTTTTAAGATTATGTTAATTTTGATCGCTTCTGCTTTGGTTATTTAAGACCGTTTTTATATATAAATTACACATTTTTTCATATATTGTCATAATAATCAACAGGTAAAAATCAATTATAAGCTATAATCAAGAGATAATTTTTAAAAGACATTTTCAGGCACAGTTAAGTGGAAAATCACCTTAATAAATTATCATCCAAGTGAATAACAACATTAATGTGTTCTTTCTCAACACATATTTGTTTGGAGTTACCGTTTCTACGATACATGCTGTATAGATGAAACATATAAAAGAGTTATTTAGCAAGTAACGTTTCAAAAGATGTTGTGTGAACGTGAGAAAATGATTCAACTATGCAAAGTAGATTATGAAATGCCTTATTATACCTATTTATTATGATTTACTTTGATTTCACAACATCCATTAAAAATAATTAAGTGCTTGAATGTATCATTTAGAAAGTCTACATTTTTAATCTCCGTAAAAGTATATTTGTCGGCATCTACGTGTCGCGGTCGTTTTCTTTATTCGTTTTATATAAAATTGCAACAGAGAAATTGCATAAATTTCTTATCACGACAAATTTATTTAAAAGAAGAATTTATTATGAGTATTATTTGGTAATTTTTTTTTACTCGACATACATAATATGTCATAGTATATTAATTTTAGTCTAAAGTTTATAAGACCACCAAGTATTGACAGCTCAAAAAAAAATTTAGAATTCGTGTTCATACAAAAAAACACCTAATTAGTCCATTTTCCACATACCGCCCGTCCGTATGTCATCAAAATAACTCAAAACAAAAAGAGATAGCGTGTTGAAATTTTGCTTAAATGCTTATGTACAGATATTCTTCGATCGATTTCGTCTCTTTTAACAAAATATTTTGAAAGAGAAAAAAAATGTTTATTAAAAGCCTAATAGCCATTGAATCAATAAAATTTTATGGATAAAGATTGCTAAATATGATTTACACAAATTATCATACTGTAAGAATATCCACTCAAAATTATCGACCAGAGATTGTTGCAATTTGCCATCTTAAACTGGTATAAATAATAAAGGACATTGGAATTTTTCATCTTAAACTGGTTTAAATACTTTATGAAATGATCTATCAGAAATTTTTTCAGGTTATTTAAATATGTATATTAATACGTGATGCAGAAACTGTTTTACAATAAGTGGGCGGATGCAGGAGTATGTAATTTGGTGATACACTCATAGGAATTATAGAGAAGGACTGCAGAATTATAATATTTTTATGTATTTATTTATGCATAAAAAAAACAATAAATCAATAAAAACATATTACACACATCATGACACATATGTAAGAGGTGTGGTTTATATTACATACACTACCATTTACATGCATATATACTATTTTGTTTAATGTGCTGTTTTGTTTAGTAGGCAGTGAAATTCACTTTTCAGAGATTATTGGTGAATTTCTACTGCTGTAAAGGGACTCTAATATTGATAATAAGTTCACTTACAGTACAATTTCAAAATCATTTCATTTGAAAATGAGTGTATGTAAATTATCTTAAAATAAACAGACTTTAAAAACAGGAAAGAAGTAATAACAAATAAAACAATAAAATAGTAAAACAAATACGAGCCAAGTAACGAATTATATTATGTATATAAAAAGGACGGCTTTTAATGGAAAAAATAATTGTATTTTTTTTTTTTGTGAACTTCATATTCATAATATTTTCAAGTTCATACATCTAAAGAAAGTTAAGGAAACCAACAAAATAACTGTTTAAATAAAATTACTACAAGTCTTAATGGATGCGATTATCGTAAGTCGTACCATAACTTTTTTTAAGAAAATTATATATGTATTTATTATTGTGATGTAATAATTAGCTGTATTGTAGAAAATTGCTACAGTTTTTAAAAACTTATGATATTTGATTATAAAAATATTTTTTTATTTGAACTTTTTATGCCTAAGTTCACATTGATCCAATAATTTAGTTACGTAGCAAGTAGATTGGTACTTAACACTTAGCACTTAGCACAAAAATCGTGCATACTTAATATGATTATTTAGTCAAGTAATAAATTATTAAAACTGTGTAAACAGTCATAGTCATGTAATATAATTTCATACCACAAAACTGTTTAAATTATATGACTGGCGACTGAAATAACAATTAAATATTAAACAGATTCGATTCCATCATTAGTTGATTATTAAATGTTTGTGCTACAAGAGTGGTGGGGATACTACTTTCACATATAAGATAGAATTTAACTAAACTATTTGACTAAACACTTGATCAAAATGTTGATGTTTACACACGTTAAGATACTAAACTACTTGCAACTTGACTAAATTACTTGATCAATGTGAACAAAGCTTAATGCAACCTGGTCACGATTCTGCATGGATATCTACCTATGGTCAAATTAGCATTCGACTAACTATGTCACAAATAAAAATTTGTTTGAATTTTCACGAAAACTCTTCAATGAAAATATAACGTCATTTAGGGTTTTTATTTACGAGGCGATTCCAATAATTTCCCATATAACAGAGCAAATAATAATAGGTTTTAGAAGTAGGGAAAAGTTGAAAGAATAAATTTAAAATTATGATGAAAATAAAATTAAACGAATAACATAAACAATGTTTTTGGATAACAAAAAAAAAAAAAAAAAAAAAGTAGAGAAAATAAAATTGATGCTAGTAGAATTACCATAATTGTGTATATATATATACTTTCATAGATTATACAATATTTAAATTTTATCATATTGTTTCCTTAGAATAGTTATTTAAGAATTTTTCCACTTTTAGTCTCTATCATATAGAGATGGTGCTTTCAATGCCAAAAATTTATTTGTGTTAAAAAAATTATTATTATTTTTACTTCCGAGCTGGAAAATATAGATCTGATTTCTAGAAAAATAGAGAAAAGTATTATCGGATTTTTTAATTTTTTCTATCGACATGCTAGCTTGACACTTTTCTTCAGTGATTTTGATTGAATTGATTTATTAAATGTACACCATAAAATTACCTAGAAAGCACCTAACAAACATCTAATTCTGGTACTTACATTATATTATAAATGGTATTTTTTCCCATTGGTCTATTAGGCTAATGTCACGGCAGCAGTGGATTAAAATGAGTCAATTTTTTTAAAATTTGAGCACTTATATTACTTTGATACATCTGAATAGCTCCTTATTTTAAGCATATTTAAATTCAATTTCAATACTTTGCTCTGTTAGCTTGACTAGTATATATGAAGGTCATGAGAACGATGCAAACATAAATATTTTTGTAAATTGTAGATATTTAATTATTCGTGCTTTCTATATATTTTTCATTTCCTTTTTTCTTTTTTTTTTAATGCCAATTTGAACTTTTAGCAATGTAAAATACTGAAATAATAAATTAATTTTTATTCATTTAATCATCATTAATTTTATTAATCATTTGCTTTAATTGAAGAGAATCAACTCTTGAAATTTGAAATTTGTATGATTATTCAAATTATAATTCCTTACAGCAAGTACGTTTTTAATATTACGTAACATGTAGTTCTGTTATATCATTTTTATATTTTCTAATCAGCGGCTCTAGAGATTGATTGATCCCCATCGTAGATCCAATAAATCCATAGAATATAACATAATCGATGTCGCCTAAGGAGGCTAAAAGAATGTAAATATTAACTGGTTTTTTGTTTTTTCAAATTTAATTTCTCGAAATCACGCCCAATGCAAAAACGTTAACTTTTCACAAAATACGCAATTCAATTTTTCAAATAAGGCGCGCTTTTTTACATCACTTTCATAAAAAATTTAAAACCGTCTATTTTCAGAAAATATCTCCCATACATGCTCCCATCATGCCAAAGTTGTTACACATCAAAAAAAAAAAACTATTTTAATATTAATAATATTTATTTGTTAGCAACTTGTATCATTAATGCATAACTACAGAAAAACAAACTCATCTAGGATTAAAATGTAATAATAATAATAATAATAATAATTTTCCGTGTTGAAAACGTCATGTTGTATAAAAAGAATACTAACGTTCCATAAAATGCATTTAAACAATAATGTACTAACAAACAATAAGATTCGTAGAACGTATATTTAGCTACTAACAACATAAAAAACAAAACAAAATACAAATAAAACAAAGGATTATAACAACAACAAACTATATATAAATAATAAACAAGAACACTACTCACTCACTAACTATTTAGAGCAGAAGGAATCGGCGCACGAGTACCAAAAACTATTCCACCTCAATTTTTTTATGCGATCCTCTTCAAATTGCCCTCCTAATGATATAAATGCATGTTGCCAGGGCGCAACCCGGTGCCATATTGTTTAAACCGAAATTGTTTAAACAATTTCAAGGCATTGTGATTTTTCAACAGGACAAATTTTTTTTATATTCTTTATTGAAATACCAATAAAAAAGGTCCTATGACTTTTAACGATAAAGTTAATATTTTTAAAGATATGAATTTTTAAAGGTTCGAAAAATCTCAAATTTGGGTACTTTCAACCCATGAAAAATATATTTAAAAAAAACATAATGTCTAAGTAATATTTTTTTTTTAATTCTCTATACAATTGTTAATAATATTGTAAAAAGAGATTTTGAAAAATTTCATTGTTTATACCTTTTTTTAATTGTTAATAAGTATGCGTTGCTTACCTTTAAGTATCGCTGTCTCTCTCTGACTCATGGTTTTTTAAGTATCGCTGTCTCGCTCTGACTCATTGGTTTATAGTTAAAAATATTTATTAATATTTAACAAATCATTTTTTAGAGACCACTTTTTAGTCCTTAATAAATATTTCTATAGGACTAAAAAGTGGTCTCTAGTAAATGATTTGTTAAATATTAATAAATATTTTTAACTATAAACCAATGAGTCAGAGCGAGACAGCGATACTTAAAAAACCATGAGTCAGAGAGAGACAGCGATACTTAAAGGTAAGCGACGCATACTTATTAACAATTAAAAAAAGGTATAAACAATGAAATTTTTCAAAATCTCTTTTTACAATATTATTAACAATTGTATAGAGAATTAAAAAAAAAATATTACTTAGACATTATGTTTTTTTTTAATATATTTTTCATGGGTTGAAAGTACCCAAATTTGAGATTTTTCGAACCTTTAAAAATTCATATCTTTAAAAATATTAACTTTATCGTTAAAAGTCATAGGACCTTTTTTATTGGTATTTCAATAAAGAATATAAAAAAAATTTGTCCGGTTGAAAAATCACAATGCCTTGAAATTGTTTAAACAATTTCGGTTTAAACAATATGGCACCGGGTTGCGCTCTGGCAACATGCATTTATATCATTAGAAGGGCAATTTGAAGAGGATCGCATAAAAAAATTGAGGTGGAATAGTTTTTGGTACTCGTGCGCCGATTCCTTCTGCTCTAATTCACTCACTTCGTTTTTACTTTTTAGTCCTTCATTTTGCAAAACATAACACTAAAAATGATAGCTATAAAATCTTTCCAGTCTTATGTTTTAGAAACGTAATAAGAAACATTAGCAATTTCTAGAATAATAAACAAATTGACTTTAAACAATATACAGTTGGTGCGTTACCCACGTCCCTTATTTCAAGATGCCAGCACTATCACTTTATATCCCTCTAACATAATGAACAAAATACGTACACTGGTAATGCACAATACACAATTGTCAGTAACAACATATATATTATTATATAAAATTCCCATGTCACTAGTGATGAGGAATGCAAGACGAAGATTGTCCTGGTCGTGCATACTCAGCCTTTGTCTTGCTTGGTCCTGTTTATTTGATCTGATACGTACATAATGAATAATTAACTTATAAAACACTTTATTTCATTGCAATCATAACACTGCAAGGAGCCTAGACAAATTAAAGTTGTCACAATTTCTTAAATTTCTCATATTTAATGTTTTTATAAAATACTAACCATTTCACTGCTAGAATGCTAAAAAAAATAGGCCTTAATTGTAACAATTTAATACATATGACAATTTATTTGAAGGACGTTCGACCAGCGAAACGGAAAGTCTTCGAAAAAATCATTAAATATGCGAAATGTATGAAACTGTGCCTATTTCAAGTTTGTATAGTTTGGGTTTGTTGAAAAAGCTTCCATTTTGAGACATAGGCCAAAAACTGAAAAAAAATTTGCTCAAAAACGACCCAGGAAACCAAACCCGGGTAAAATTTTTGTTCGCAAACTTGAAATTCGTGTTCAGGTGAGAAAATAAGGTGAGAAAATTAGCACTGTTAAAAGTCTTTCCTCTGATAATCCAAATATATCTAGCTTATTATTCCTCATCGAATGCTAAAAGACGCATCTGTGTATCATGCATAGTATATATTTTATTGTAATTTATTTAACCATTATATTTTTCCTATGTAAATGAAAACCTAGATAACAAATGTTATTGACGAATCCACTTTCTTTATGGTAAAGTTCCCAAAATATTTTATTCAATCTAAGCTAGAAAGAAGTGGTTGTTTTGCATTCGATGTGAATATTATGTTATAATACCGAAGCTCGATAGCAAAAAAATTCGTAGCATTGTGGAAGGCTGCAATTTTGAAAAACGACAATGCTATTTGTTTAAGCATAATTCAGCCACATAAATGAGCAATAGTATTTCAAGTGTGTGAATATACATTTTTATTTGCCGATCGATCTTAATACTCACCGCGCATTCAATTGTTTTCTCTCATACTACATTCAAAGTACTAACTCATCAATCACATGAGTAATAAACCTGTGAATGGTGTATGACTTAAAATTGAAAATTTAAATTTAATAACAAAAATTAAATAAATATTTTGTTTAACTGTTAAAAAACTGTAATGAATAAATAATTTTTTTTCTTTTTTACATTTACAAATGCCAAAAATTGAAGAACATTTATTGAATAACATTTACAATGGAATTTAATGCCAAATATTCTTGGTGAAGTGGTCTTTTCCACGTACTACACATGAGACGAATTTATATCTTAAAAAATTTGATAAAAATTTGTATACATCGCGTCTTGCTCTCCATCGATTCCAATTTTAAAAGAACGAAAGGTTTTGATTCGCTGAGTATCCTTAGACCAAAACGAACATTCTTTGTTCATTAGAACAGATATTTCGATACAAATCTATCACAACACTTGGAGGCAGATATGCCCCCATAATAAATGCGTATTATATAATTTGGCCTAAGAATACTCAGTTACTGAATACCTATTTGAGATTTTAGCTATTAAACAATCAAGTTGAATGAGATTGTTATGAGTACAACATAGACTTATCACTTTTTTTTTGTGTGACTTGAAATATTAATAGTATCAGGTCTGTGTGGAAAATGTCATAGTTGTTTAGAATTAAAGATTTATATTTAATCTATTAAATTATTATCAACAATTAATGCTTTAGAGCAGCATACAGGTCCACTAGTACAAATTGAATATATTTTTGTTACCAATCCTGTACATTACAGATTTTGAGTGACTTTTTAAAACATTATAAAAGCTGACTATTGTTACACGTTATTAATCGTGTATTTCATACGCTATAAATTTGTTTTCTTGTTGTTTTTAAAAGTGTAATAGTTTTAAAATAACAATTATTATTAATTCAAATATAAAACAGCAATTGTTTTACAACATTGTTTGTGTGTTATTAAAAAATAAATTCGTCATAAAAGTTTATTCTATTTGTTGTTTTATGATAATAAATTATTATTATTTTAAATGAAAATAAATATTGTTTTGTTGCATCTTGTTTCATTGAACTATAGTTCATTGTCTTTTGTACTAATTATATTTTAACAATTTCCCAAAAAAAAAAATGTAAAAACAATTTTCTTGCAATTTTTTAAAAACAAAATAAACCTACTTAATGTCCTTTGTAAGTTTAAAATACAAAAGTCTAGGAGAATATTTGTTAAAATTTCCATCATTAAGATGCCTATTTAATACAATCATCATCGATCTTGAATATTTTGTTAAATAACATTCATAAATGTCTTGAAATTAATATAGAAATTTATTTTCCATTTGAGAAAAAAGGTAAAAATATGTAAAATGGATACCTAAAGCTATTAACAATCAGAAAATATCAAATTGAGTTCAATAAAATGTTACAATAAATTTAAAAATTAATTTCAATGTTTTATAGATTTAATAAAAGTATTTTTAATCTGTTCTTTTATTAAGCAAAACGGTAATCGCCATGATGTTACGTCATTAAATCTCGGAACTACTCTACTACAAGATTACTTAACTACTCTACTACATTTTTAGAATTCGATTTAAATTGCCCTACTGATAATATAATCGTATGTTGTGGAATCATACTATTTAAATCGAAATTTTATTTATATATATATATATATATATATATATATATATATATATATATATATATATATATATATATATATATATATATATATATATATATTTATATATATATATATATATATATATATATATATATATATATATATATATATATATATATATATATATATATATATATATATATATATATATATATATATATTTATATATATATATATATATATATATATATATATATATATATATATATATATATATATATATATATATATATATATATATATATATATGTATATATTTCGAATTGGCTCAAAAGTTTGTTATTTTGGGATTTTTCAAACCTTTAAAAACGTATATCTTCAAAAATTTAAACTTTATCGTAAAAGTTCAAACAACTATTTTTATTCGTATTTCATTATATAATAAAAAAACAAATTTTGTCTGTTTGAAAATACCAATCCTTCCTTTGTTTTAAACAATTTCAGTTTAAACAATATGGTACAAAGTTGCGCCCTGTTAACATGCATTTATATCATCATTAGGAAATCGAGTAAAAGTTTTAGGTGGAATAGTATAAAATATAAATCTCATGTTACTTGACGTGTGTGAACATCAACATTTTAGTCAAGTGTTTAATAAACTTGTTTAGTCAAGTAGTTTAGTTATATTCTATTTTGTGTGTGCAAGTAGTATCCTCGTCACTATTCAATCTCTAACATACAATAATAAACCAATTAAGGAATCTATTTGACAGTTTACTGTTTTTTTAATCACAGTTATATAATATAAAGAGTTGATGTAAAAATTACATGACTGTGACTGATAACTTGATTAATATGGCCAAGACTTAATAAAAATTATGCCAGAATTTCATAAATGTATATTATAAATGGTAATTTTAGCTCAAAAATTGATGCATGGTGAGTAAATAAACGATTAAAACTGTTAGTTATCATCTTCACTTTTCTGTTGAAGAAAATCAATCAATAAAAATGTATTTTTAACAAAGAGATTCTTTTATCATTAATAAAATGTATACAATGCAAAATGTTGAACCCAATTACTTGAATTGGTATAGTAGTATATCAAGTTTCGTATCATATTTTATATTGAATTAAAAATGTCAAATTTGAAATAGGTTCAATCAATTTCTCTTTGAATGTTTTGTGTAGATATATCCTATCCTTTATCTTAAAATAATATATAATGAATAAGAAGTTTGTCTTGGGTTTACTTTTTAAGCTATTATATTAATCTTCCATTTACAAAATGTATTTTTTCTATTTTCTATAAATAATATACAATTTAGTGAGTAGAAATTTTCATTCTTTTCTGTCAATAATTTTGTTTAAAGAAAAAAAAAATTATAAAAGTTTTCAACTTTATTCAACCTCTCAAATATTCTCCTGAAATTTGAATTTTTAATAGCCATGGAGAGTCAAAAACAACGTAGGATGATGAATCTGATATGAAACTTTTATCATTCTACATAATCTGACTAATATCTGTCTTTATACTGGCCTAATATAACGTTTCTCGTTTTGAAAAATAAAATATTATACGGCTATATTTATGTATGGTTTTGTACAGTGCCGATGTCAGGTTGGTAGAGACTGCTCGCATTAAATGGTGGGACCCATTAATTAAGACTTGAGAATTTAGAGAACAATTTTTTGTTGGTACCGTTTTCAGGATAAGTATTAATCCGGTTTTTTATTTAATAACAAGATGAAAATTTAAACATCCTATTATCTGACGTGGACGTTTATAATCTCGTATAATCCCTACTCATAAGTTCAATTTTCAAATTTCAGATATATAATTTAAAAAAAAATAGCAACTATATCTCTTGAGGTATAATTAATCATTATCAATTAAATTACCTTTCTTTAGAAAATATATTAATTGTAAGTGTATTTATGTATAACAAATCCACGCCAGTAAAAATCGCTTCTAAAACAATAAAAACATACGTCATGTTTAAGTTGTTGGAGGTCCATAATATCCCTTTAGAGAAAATGTAATTTCTGTAGTTAATACACAAGTGAATATAAGATTTTCATTTTTCTCGGAGAAATAACTCAAAAAATGATTGTAATAACATGTAATTACATTTGGTATGCTTAAGGTTGATATAGAAACGTAGGCGTGTCGAAGAGTTTTTTCGCAAAAGAAATACGATATGTAGTACATAAAAAACTGTATTTATTACAGAGGTATCAATCCACTTAAAGTTTAAAAAAGTTAACTTTCTTTTGTAAAAATATTTGTATAAATAAAAATTAACTTGTTAAAACATGATTGTAAAATTTTTTTATATTATTACATAATTATTATGTAATAAACAATCAAGATTGTAAAGACACTTTATGCTTTTATATTTCGAAGAGATATAGTGAGTTATTATAGCAAGAATAAGATATTGACTAAGATTTAGTCATTAAAAATAATTTGTTTATCATTCGAAAATCAGGTATTTTTATATTAATTTATTTTCAATCATCTTCTTGTTGACAAAACCGAATACAATGCGGTTTTCCAATTTCGTTGACCATATTTTCGTTGATAGTGAATGCGCTAAGGTTCCATAATTTTTTTCAACGAAATACTTAATAAACAATGTTTATCTTAAAATTTTCTTTGTATAGTTAACTTAATAGATTAAGGTAGTAAGAATTTTTACAAATAAAAACAAAAACAGTTTGAATTCATTGATAATAAAATTATATAAAATTGTTTATAAATTTGATAGGGACCTGTAGGCAGTGTCTATTCTACCTACCCCTAATACTGGGGCTGGTTTTTTAAATCTTCATGGAGCCTATACTGATTAACCTGTCATTATAGCCTGAAAATAAAAAAACTATAAAAATAAGTCAATACTGAAGGATAGCCAAGCCATGAAGTCACACGTATAGAATGTCAACATATTTGATTGTACATGCTTTGTTCCGCATATTAACACACAGTTGACCTACGCTATCGGTCGGAGCATACGGGCATATTATATTTACAGAGGCTGCACATGTAACGACAAAAATATTTTATTGTAATTTCAATTAAAAAGAAGCTTGTTCTAAAAATATGTATAAAAAATAACCAAATAAGAAAATAGAATATATATCTAACTTTATGATCCGTCGTCAAGGCTTATATAAGAAGGAATATTCGTTGTTAGGTAAGATTAAAATTTGAATAAATATGACACAAAAATGACGCCTAAGAAAATTTCACAAATAAAATAAAAAATAAGACAAATGATGTTGATTGAAATATTTAGTTCTTGTATAAACGTAAGTCACAACATTGTAATGACTATGTAAAATGTATATGTTACTTTTAATGTACACAATCATATTCAGGCACCGATTTTTCGATTTATGTTAGGTAACTGTTATTAGAAGAGTCTTGTAAGTTAACTCTAAACTGATTTAATTGATTAAGTGCCTGAAATATGGTTAATTATTAATTATTGAACTATATTTTACACTGAGCTAAATACGCATAAGTATGAAAAAATACATCTTACAAGGTGTTTTTTTTTTAAGAAGCTATTTTGTATCTGAAATTTTCGTAAATATTTTATGGTGTAATAGTCATCGATCCCCAGGACTGATATAGTTGACCAATTTTGTTGATTCACGTATTTGAACTCAATTCTTAAGTCTGAAATATGCGATCTGTGTTTTAGATCGCTGTCTCTTTTATTGAGTAATTTTTAACACACAAATAGACTGACATAATAACATAGTTTTGTTACTATCTTCTACTAGTTTTAGTGTTTTAGACTACGAATTTTAGACTACATTTAATAATATATCTGTATGTATTTCATATATGTTCGGTATATAAACATTTGCCAAATATAAGTTGGTAGACACCAAAAAATTTATTTCTTTGTTTTGGTACTTGATTAACTAATCTTAGGTTAGAACCTGGTTTGAAAAAAAAAACTGAATATGATAAAGTAAACTGTCCAACATAGAACAACGAACCATGTTGAACCTTTAGTATTTACCTGTAAACCTTTAAACTATCCATAGAACAAATCATGTACAAGAGGCATATAACTAATACGTATATTTCCCACGTAATTTGAATGAACAGCCAAATAGTATGTAAATTTCAAAAACAATAAAATCGTAATGTCAAAATATTTTTTTAATATTATTTTATGTTAAAAATTTCATATTGGCTTTTAACCAAGTCAAATAAAACAGCTTCGATTTCTACCGTAAAATAAATAAATAAAGAAGTACACAGTGAACCGCTAGTTTACATATTCCAAAGAATATGGCAACAGCTCTTAAAGTTGTAAAAAGTGCAAAAAATTATCTATTCAGGAGTAAATAATCAATTAAACAAAGACCCAAAACTTTTAGAATCAAAATATTAGCATTTTTGTTGAATGGTTCAGATTTTTTCGGATTTGAGGCTTAAAGCAACACAATATGCATCTTAGTTTAGGAAATAGGCTTTTATTAGAGACTATATTATGATAAAAAAAACGTCATGTATTCACATTTGTTCAGTCATCACAAAAAACCTATTACCAAGAGAAACCGAGGTATTTATGAAGTCAAAAGTAGTGAGAACGAAACGTTACACGCATTATTGTTTGTGCTTTGTCAAGCCTTCCTGTTTAGATGTTTCCCGAAAACAAATAAACAAAATTATATGATAAAAGATAATCATTCAGACACTTTGGATTAATTTTTTAGTTTAGTATATAAGTATTTTTTAGTTTAAATATACCGTGGTCCACTGTATACTTGACAGTGGTTCATTGTGTTCACTATCTCTACAAACCGCTTCTAAAAATATACAAACACCTTACAAAAATAGATAATTAGTACCCAATCGATTACACAAATTCTTAGTCAAAACTACGAGGATATCAATGAGTATGTTTTTTAAAATATAATTACCTATACAACGCAATATCGACACAAGTAAAAATTCATTGATGGACAGTTTACTCTATATTATTATTAAAAATTGGTTCAATGTTGGACAATTTATCCTATATTTTTATATTTCATTTGTTATCCATTTTGAACTGTATCTCTTCTCTTAAAGGAAAATTCATATTATCTGGAAAATCATATTCCCATAAATAAGTATCCATGAAAAAATGGTAAGAGATACCAAAAAAACTCTTCATAATTCACCCTTACGGCAACAGTTATATATAGACTTTCCTTCTTTCTCTTCTGCGCTCTATTTGTGTAAAAAGGTATGCCTTTGTTAATCTCAACAAAGACTGATAAATTACACAACGCTATATTTACAGACTTAAAACGTAGTCTCTGTAACTACCTTTAGTACAAGTAACGACTGAGGTGCTGCTTTTCTACTTACCCTCCCGCAAACATACTAAACATTTCTTCTTCTTAATGACTGCCCCATTATTATCGCTCAATCCATGGAAATTCTTGTTTCTTCAAGGAAACTACTTAGAAATTCGTGTAAAATTTGTAGGTACAAGGTAGCTGTTGTAGTATGACTTCGGATACAGCATGTAAAAAATATTATATGTAAAACAACCATTTTAGAAGTTTCTGTTTGATTCGATGAAGCCAAACCAATTGCAAAAGATTAATCAGTTACTCATGGTACCAACGCAGTATCCTTTTATTTTAAATTTTATGCCTGCCGTCGTTATAAAAAAAAATCGTGTGGCACTCGGGGATTGCCGCGGTAAAGCTATTGCATAGCATTTTGTATCAACTTATGCAATTATAATTTATTATTTATTTATTTATTTTATTCATGCAGTATTGCTTTTTCTTACACCTATACACCTATATACTTTCTCATAAACAGCTGCTTATGTATTCGTCCGATTTCGGAGCAGCTCGTCTCGATTCGTCAAGCCACACCTCCTTGCCCGTCGGAGTGGGGAGCGTGAGGTTTTTTCGTTACGGAATTTCTGGATTCGCTCCCCGCACTCAAGGCCCGCGATAGAAGCTATGTAATAGCTTAAAAGTTTTAATATAGTTAGGATAATGTATTGTCATACTTCCTCTTTCATTTCTCTTTATAGTTTCTTCTTAAAACTCTTTCTTCTTAAGACCGTTCAATCCAAATTTAAAAGTAAAAGTGAATAACATTTTTTCCACTTTAAGAGAATGTATAGCTTGAGTGGACCACGTTAACTGTAATTGGTAAATTCGAATTTATCTGGAAAAAATGCTGCTTTATTACATTTTATTTCGACAATCTTTGATACTCAAACCCAGAAAGACTTAGTTAATACAGTTGATACAGTTCTAATATCTTCAAGTCGTCAACTGAATTTGAAAAACATTATCTAGGTAAAAAAAAGTAAGAAACTTTTTTACAGTTTTTTGTTTCAATGGCATATATAAATATTTTTATCTGAAAAGTAAATAAACGCTTATAAAATTTATTTGAGTTGCCAAAAATATCCTTGAAGCATATATTGATTGTACACATGTCAAATAGGCTTATCATTATTAAATTATAGATTTATTGATATTTTATTGATTTATCAGTATTTTTTTACATTAAAATAGAAGCTACCTGCTTTGAATTCAGTGGAAGCTTCAGGTTTGAATTTCTCAAAAACCATCCTTTTGGATTTTACCTTGGTTATAAATGTGTCAACTTGCCAAGAAAAAAAGATAAAATACTTTATTTTTCTTAAAAATAGATTTAAACTAGAAGCTTAAATTTTCAAATTAAAATTCATTTGAAGATTTTAGTTTTTATATTTTATTTTTAACAAAATGTAGACATTCAACATAGCCGTTCAAAAATCGATAAAAGCTTTTTAAATATATTTTTACCTCGGAAAAATTGCCCATAGGTTATGAATTATTTTATTACTTTATAGTCTATCTAGATATAAACAGTATAAAATCAACAAAATTGGTTAATATAACCTATTATTATTATGATTATTATTATTATTGTTCAATTTAGATTTTTCGGTTTTTTTTTAGTTTTTGCTTTTCTTTTGTTATGAAATATGTCTAAAATGATTTATTGTTCGCGTATATATATTTGTGTGTGTCTGTAATGTGTATTGTGTATATACATACATATTGAAAAATAGAAAATGTAAGAAAAATTGTATAGTAATAATAATAATAAAAAATATTTTATGATGAAAATAAGATCTAATTTACGTCATAGTTGTTTAATCTTATAGAATGTAAAATAGTTACATATACTTTAGTTATTATATATTTTATACATAGTATGTTTCAAGTCAGTTTTATTTCACCATTGTTGATGCAAATATGTGCAGTTTACTGCAATAAAAGTCTTTCATAGTTAAAGCTTCATATACTTTTAGAAATGTACGAAATCATCTTCATCAATTTTCTTCAATTATGCTTACGCTGATTGTCTTGAATTAATCTAAGTGCGCACGATCTGATACTAAGTGAATGATGTTGAAATGAAGAAACTTTAGTAGTTACGAAATCTTTCGATTTGAAAACTCGGTAAAGTTTTGCCGGTTGAACTGAGTAACTTTCTGGTATCGGGAGATGATAGACATTTAAGTGAATGTAATATTCTCTATTGAACTATCAAACTGTTTTGTTGATTATTTTGTTCGTTCTGGTAGACCGATGTTCGTTATACAGATAACATTGATCATGTCAGGATACTCTCAGGATACTCTCACACCAAGAGGCAGATCAGTTAAATAAATACCATTAAAGAAAGAATAATATAGGTTTTAGATTACTGTGATTCTTCGTACAGCCTGAAAAAGGATTTTGTTTTAAGTTTTCATCGACCACACGGAATATCAGAAAATAAAAGTTTTAATAATTTCAAATATTGCATACAATCTGTTGTCTCTTTGAAATGATTGAAGCGAAATCTTTTAGATTTTTGAGTACATTATACATGAGAATTGCTGCCCCAAGTTCGATTTTTATTCACACAGTTTGTTTTTACTGTATTCAATTTGCATTCTTCATAAACTAAAGCACCAAACTTAAGGGAAGTTTATGAATAGCCAAGAAGACCGTACTCGAAGTAAAAAATATTCCATTTCCATAGAATTCTACCGTTTCTGAAGCTTTTAGAATTCTCTTAAAGCGATGTTTCCAGTTCATTTGATACACAAAGATGGTTTCACTAGAAAATAATAAAGTTATGATGATTTTTGAAACTTATGTTTGACGTAATTTTCTTCCGAGCCTTCAATTTTTATTTGCTACATCGATTTTTTTTATTTTAAAAAGCACTTTTATTTCCTTTCTTTTGAAATTTGTTTTTGTTTTCTCTTTTAACCACACAATTTTTATGTTATATATTTTAAACGAAATTACTTTCTAGTTTTAAAGTTTTCATAAAATATTTTTCATTATCTGTCGCAAAATGGTATTTTATAATCATTGAGATAGACATTTAAAAAAATAATTATATTATTTGAATAGATGAATGACGGATCTTTAATTAAACTTTATTATAATAATTTTTAGTTTAGAAAATCGTATAAAGATCACACAGTGAATTATTTCTGGATAGTTTCATGTATCACACAGGTTATATATGACATAATTAAAAGAAAATTTAAAAAGAAAATCCATTAAAAATGTTTTTCTGTAGATACTAAAAGCTTATCATGAACAAAAAACTTTCCAAACACAGACTACAGTAGTATATAACACCACTTCTGTGCTATACAACAGAAATCTCTTAAAGTAATTTTAATAAATGATAATAAAAATAGAGCTATGTGTTGTGGCTGTGGCTGCAGTAAATGAAATAAAATGCAATGAAATGAGAGCTATATGGTAAACAGTTAAACCGTATGGTTTAAGTAAAAATGTATATTTACTTCTTGCAATCTCATATATAAACATAAAAATCGTTGATGCGTTTAAAAACTTTCCTATATGTTTTAAAATATGTGAAAACTGAAATTGCTTACAGCAATATGATTTTTATTTGATCGCACTGTTCTGGCAGAATATAAATGATAAAACCAAATTTCAAAAATTACAAGCTTTTATTTAAATGCCTTAAATCGACAAAAATAAACTTTTACATTAAAATGCATAACATAATTACAATATTTAAGCTTGTCGCGAGATTTCAGTACCCATAATTTCTATGCTTGGAAATTTTAGTATTTAAAATCATTCACATCAAGTTTCTACATATATAATAAATAGCTCGATGTAAGTTTAAAAATTACACCATTTAAATTGTGTTATGACGTTATAAAATGATAGTAAAAGTTTTAAAATAAAAGTTAATTTTTTTCTTTTTGAGCATTTAAATAAAAGATTGTTTTCTTAAAATATATATCTCTGGTTTAAAACACCATTTGTAAGCTATACAGTGTTTCATTCATTTAGTTACAAACTTGAAGATATCCGCTTCATTATTGATCTTTAAGCTTTAGAAGTTCGCTTTAAAATATATACCAAACGATAGGGAATTTTAAGAATGTACACACATTCTTTGAAAAATAATGCTCTTAAACAATTTTTTAGAAAAACGAGTTTATTAACTAAAATTAGACTACGGAAACAGACAATATTTTGATGTATCATATTAATATATACTAAAATTTATCGTCTTCTGACATGATGACATTTACCTACTTATATATTAATATATGTTAATTGAAGATATAAACACAGTGATTTTCCGAGAATAGCGGTGGGCGTTTGCAGTCTTGTACAGCTACCTCTAAACATTTTCTTCTGTCTGACTAGACGATAAAAATTTAATAGTTCTTTCTCGATAAGAACAACATTTTTGTTTATTTCATAGTTTGCATAATGTTTCTCAGTAAATTTTTTTTGAAGTATATTCATCACCTAATTAAAAGTAGAAAATTGTATAATGTCTACAGATAGATATTTTATAGCTGAAATATTTTATAAAAAAATTAAAAACTGTAAAATTGTTTCCTGTATTTGTAAAAAAACAATGTTTTTGAAGACTCTGTATAAAAAAATTTGGTTTTTTTCTTAATCCTAACAAAAAATTAACTATGAAGAAATAATGGAAATATAAAATTTTCGCAGTAATAACTAATATATATATATACATTCACAAACACAGTCATATATATATCCACACACACATAAACTAATATAATACTCAAGTATAATACTTGACTTGATACATATAAAAACTGGGTCAGTTATGTAAGTGCATCATCTTTCTTCAAATATATCATAGATATATAGATAGATATAAATTTTACATTTTTGCACCCTGTAATGTACTCAACTCAATTCAAGTTGAATGTTGTCGGTTAGATTATTGAATGAGTCGACTGGTTCGCTATACTGACATGTCTAATATGAGTATGATCTTTTAAAGAAAACAGTTTATATTTTCAATATTATGTCGTTTAAAATAAAACGATAGAATCATGAAAGCTGCTTAAATATTCGTGTGCTTTCAAATGTTATTCGATTATCAGCAGATAAACAATATTAATCCAGCGTGAATAACTTCTTTATGACAAATTTTTCCTATTTTATTTCACGGGATCATTATAATGATATTATGGCTAATTTTTGGTCGTTTAGATCGCGAGATACAGATCCCGCTTTGATGGTCACTTCCCATTCAAAGCATGTAAAAGTTATACTGCCCTCCTAACTTTATTCCATTATATCACAAAAAACTACCAACAGAATTGAAAAAATAAGAACAGTATACAGAATAAGTTTAAGAATAAGTTAAAAATAAATTACCACCACGTTAATTTGTTCTCGAGATTTATTATGTAAAAATAAAAAATTGTTAAATAGTTTAGTATAAGGTTCCATAGACAATTAAGGCCCACATTCGTGCCTAAATAATTGTTTTAATAATATTCCTTGTAGATGCCTTTAGTCGGTATAGCATCAATGAAATAAATTCGAAGATGCCGGTGATTTCATTTTATCAGTAATGAACGATTTGTTAATTATCTGACAATAAAAAAGTTTGATAAAATAAAGCCAAAAGTTTGCTTGTTATCTTAACGTAAAATTCTTATATGTTCCTTATTGGAAATAAGGAACTGCAGAACACTTATCATGTTAATTTGTATTTAAATTCATATTAATTTATTTTTTTCGATTTTGTCTAAGATAAAGTCCAGCTAATAAGACCCACTATAAATATGCCTTAGCGTTATAAGCTAACTTTTATTATCTAGATAGAATATCTACAAATGGACTGGAAAAAGTCTATTACATCCTAAGCTAAGGTAGAAGCCTGTAAATCCTCAAAATATAGCATTTAAAGCACATTTTAGTAGGGTGGGCCTTATTTGAATCTGGTATCTTAATATTTGTTGCAGTAATAATAAATGGGTCATAGTAACGCGTGGCCAAATTAGCTAGTATAATATAAAATATAAAATATGTGCCTTACCACTCAATTGTAATCCACCAGACTATTTCTGCAGTATCATCAATGTAAAGTCGTTGGAGTATCAGCAGCATCATCCCTTATGTCTGTGTTTGAATGTGTGTGATGCACAACGAAATAGATATTCCAGTCTATGTTGTTTGTGAGTGAATGAATAACGTACATACTAACTTTGTTTAAATCATTCACAATCTCTGAGCGCAGAGCTCATACATACTACTCTCATCTTAAGCATTCCTTCTAACCCAACCTAACCTTATGAAGTTTAAGTAGAATCTAGAAATTGTATGTATTTGTTCGCATTCTTAACATAACACAAATGTTATTATTCTTAGCATTTATTTTTGAAACTACTACTGTTGCTAAGATTGCATTTTTTATATACAACTGATTCGTATTTTAACTAACATAAAGATTTTTCCGTATTTAAATTTTTAATATATATGAGTTATGCAGGTAAAAGATGGCAGCTGACATTCTTTATTATATTCTTATTTAACACTTGGATCATTTAATTGCTTTTATAACAAGGATAAAACGATCATCTTCTATTCATAAGTACGTGAAGCAAAACCCCTTGTTATGAGAATTGGGTGGAAGGAGCAGTATGAAAGTTGACACATTTATAGTTTATATAAAGAAGAACTGAAGAATGCTCTTTTAAAATTATGTATAAACAATACATAAAATCAATAAAAAAATTATTACACACACTGTGACACACACATAAATAAGAGACGTGGCTAATATTACTCACACTACAATACACACATATAGATAATCTTTTGTTGAATACACTGTTTTTTTTTAAATACACGCATATATACTGTTTGTACGCATATATAATGGAAGTGAGATTTACTTTTGAGTGATTATGGTTAGACCGCTGTAACGTGAGTCTAGTATGTATTATTTCTCACAGATGTTATTACATTTTTATTTCATCTACCTGCTAATCTTATATCTACCGCATCAAAATTAATGATTGAGGTATTATTTTAAAGCTTAAGTTCCGTAATTTAAAAAAAAAAAATTGGTAAAATGAACGTTTTAGATAATAAATGCTTCACTCATATAACACCTTTATCGAATTTTAAAACAAAAGTAGTTTTCTTTGATGTAATTATAAAATTTTTGTTGACTATTGCTATGATTCAACAAATTAAATTAGTTTACATATATAAAACAAAAAATTATGATACCTATATATTAAAACACTTAATTAAAAGTTGAATATCCGCGCCGTGCTCCCTTCTAACTCATCTAATTTAAGTGTTTAATGCTCAAATGGAGGTCTTGAATCACTGAGTGTGCTTAGATCAAAACGAACTTCCTATATTCCTTAGAAGGAGATATTTGGATACAAAACTATCACAATAGTTTTAGAAAGAAACCCCATAAAACTGCATATTATATTATTTGGCCTAAAAACACTCATTGACTGAACACTCAAATTGGTTGAGTTGGAGATTATTGAGTGCGCATTACATACTTTTTTTGTATGATTTGAATTGTTAATAGTATCAGGTTTGTTTTTAAAAATGTCACAACCGTTTAGGATTTAAGACTCAAATTAAAGACATTAAATTCACAATTTTGTGCTTTGTTTTAAATACAAGTTTTCTGAAACCACAGATAACATTTTACCAACACTGCTTTTCTCTCATTATCTGTTTTATGTCATTCCTTATAAGCGTTTCCACGATCAGGTATATCCTCAATTATGCTAGAATCTTTCCTACTATCCAAATTTTTATAAACCAGACATTTATAATTTCCCTTTAATGGTAATTATGATTCATGAATGGTCATATTATCCTATTTACTAAAAAATAATCTCAAAGTAGTAAAATAAAGTCATCAGTGATGTTAGTATTTTATAAAAGATAAAACACATCATTGGCAAAGGCATTAGAAAACAAACCAGTTATTTAGAGAGAGCGTTTTTGAAAATGTAGGCAGGCTGTATATTCAAGCAGAAAATAACTCATTCAAATAATATCCAATTTCATTAAAGTAAAAAAAATATATTCTTTCAATAAATAACTTTAAATGTAAAATAAAATGTTTCGCAAATTATTTGAATGTAAAAATATTTTTCTTTGGTCCCTTGCCAGCTGAGCTGTTCCAGACTAGATTTAATTAAATTCCCTGATATATATATTCATAAATTTTGTTTAAATCAATATTAAAATAAGTGAAGATAACAACGAACTGTGTAAATTCTTTTAAACTCAATAAATGGTTAAGTATCAAAATTTGAAAAATTTTTAATAAACTCGTAAACTCTCGTAATAACACAATCTAACAAGAGCATGGCTTATCCAGAGCATGGATATATCAAGTTCATCCGCTATTCAGTGAGTAAGAAAACCTTTGAACTTACAAATATCTTAGTACATAATAAAAAAAGGCAGCCATTAACCGTTGACAAAAGCGAAACCAACTATATATACTAGCAGACCCTGTCACGAGTTGCTGTGAATTAAAAACAAAATTTTTTCTCGCCCTCCATTTCATCAAACGATATTACAACGATTTCATTTAAAATTTGTAGTAGCATAAACCAAGGAATCTCGTTGTCCTTTACAAACATTGTAATTCACCCCTTTCAGAATAAAATTTCGAAAAATCCTTCCTTAACGATTACCTTCATGGTATAGGTATTAAAAAGATTTGATTTTAGTTTCGATGGAATTGATGCTAAATAAACACTTCTGAAACTGTTGTCGGTGACGGTTGAATGTTTTCCCACAACCGTAAAATGCTTTTTACGCCTTGAAGAATTTTCAACGTGCCTAAAGAAAATTTCACTTCAATAATATGTCAAGGCCACTATTTTTTAGAACCAAATTAAATTATACCGCAGGAATAAAGCTAATATAAAAAAAAAATTATACATTTACTATATATAAATGAATTATAGATAAAAATATTTAATTTTAAGGCATTCTCTTCGATGATAACATAATAGATCGTAATATTGATATTTATATCAAAAGTATAAATAAACGATTATTTCTGATAGAAAGGATAACGCCTTATTTTACTTAAATAAAATGAGAAGAAAAAAAAGATTATTATTATAAAATGAATTAAATAACGAAAGTTGAAAACAAAGAAACTATTTTTTCAGTAATGTATCAAGAAATTTTCTATAAAATGTATTTAAGTGTTCAAATATTTTAATTTAGTTTTTTTTTTTTTTTCTATCGCTACATTTCTTTTACGTAAGTATTTTAAAAACTTTTTAACTTATATAAAGAATTTTTCATAATTTATCTTATTTTTCTATATATACATTTACTTTGATTAATGGTGAAAATTCATGTTGGATTTTCTTTCTGGTGTATAAATAATAAAATATTAAAGAAAATGTATGTTGTGACTTTATCATGTGTTTTGTACGTTACTATACTACCTAATATGGAATAAAGTACAATTTAATAATATCCAATTTTGTAAATTTGTCAGGTGTGTATATACGATTTTGTTTTACAAATTCCTGTCGTCTTTTTAATTTGAGATTGTAAATAAAACCAAGCAAAGGATATGAATATTTGAAATAGCAACAGATGCTTTCTGGTCGATTTTCCACATGATAACATCCATGTGAGGTTTTCACGAAAGATTTTTTGTAATAGAATCCGAAATCCGAAACGAGAAGTTTCGAGCAGTTTATCAACTAAAAATTAATTTATTGATGATCAATCATGAACATCTTCGGACAGACTCTGATAGTCGCGGGTTAATGATATTCAAAATCTAGGTAGCGTGAAAGTTATTCAGCCTGCCATCAATAAAACTTGAACTGGTAGAAACAATAGAAAATTTTTGGCCATTGGAATCAAAGGATCCATGATCGAAAATTTGAACCATAAAAGATAGAAAATAAATATAATTAATATTTTACTTGTTATTATTATGAAATGATTTATAGCTCTTTTGATTGAGTATTGACTGTATGCAAATCAATAAAATTAATGCTCACTCATATGCCGAGTGTCTAAGCAATTAACTGTAGACTGTTATCTTCATTTATTATTAAATCAGAAAATTTCCAATTTTTGGAAAAGTATGAGCATTTTTTTCTGGTCTTTTTATAATATCTATTAAGAAGTCATGATCAAATTTCAATTCATTATTCTCTAAAGTTCATTTTGGTACTTTGTCCCAGATTTAACGACACCACCAAGTACGTTAATATATATTATATTTCTTATAATTTTTGATAATGTAACAAGATAAAACAAGATAAGTGTATCTAGGATTAAAATCAAATTGTTAATTTCGTCGAAAAATGTACTTTTTGTGATTTTTTTAAAGTGTTTTTTATTTTTGGTTGATTGTATATGAATTAAAAACCGTCAAATACCACAAATTTTCTTTTAGCTATTAATGGGTTTGCTACGATAATTTAGTTCTAAGTAATTCAAAATTAACATTTATTAACGCCTGGTCGAGTAGTTTTTGGAATATTGCATGGCATACATCTGCTAGATCGGATCAAGCAGCCCTTATGCAATTTTTGTTTCCGAAATATATGCGCCAGGGTACTTTAGACCCGCAGATTTAAAACATATTATCTATATTACGATTGAATGAGTTCAAAATGCCGATTTATCGAATGCATTTAATGCAATATCTCAAAAACTAATCGACCAAGCATAAAATGTTAGTTTTGAATTCCTTAAATGACAACTATCCTGGAAAACTCAAATTTTCCAAAGTTTTCTTATATCGTTATTGGTTATTCACAAAATTTTGAAACTACAAATTAATTTTTTGATAAAATCCCTAATTTAATATACAATTAGGGTGAAAAATACATAATACTTTGAACAAGTAAAAATTTTTCGCACCATTCACTTTTCTGTTTTAAGAAAGTATTAAATGATTTATTTTATACAAGTTTAATACCCGCCCCCGGCAAACGCTAACAAATCAGATTGTCTGACAGCAAGGTATTTCTCTACACCATGAATGTGTCATAATTAAAAAAATCAGCCTTTATAAATGCTTGTAGTATGAGACAATTTTCTCAATATTAGTGTGCAAAACTTACTATAAGTACGAGTATACCCAATCCTCAATAATATGCCATTATTTTTAAGATACTCTACAAAAAAAAACACACATTCAAAAAAGTTTCAAAAACCTAATTGTTTTCTAAATTGAAATGAAATATTTTTAATTATTCAAGGGACAAAAACCACTTTATAGAAATGTTTTGGTAATAAATCTTTTTATGAAAAATAAACAGTCAACAATATTATAAATTGCTTTTATCCATAAACTTTTTTTTTTGTTGATATCTAAATAGTCACATTAAATCGTCATGATGAATGAAATAAATATAACGTAACCTTCCTTGTATTCATTTGTTTTTTGCCTCACACATTTCGTAGTAATGAATACAAATAATTAAAGATCTTATTGTAGATTTATAATTAATAATATTTTATTCTTTTTCTTCCTCGTTTTGAATATTTTCACCAAAAAAAAAAAAAAAAAATTAACTTAATTCAAACTTATATCACTTCAAATAAAGGTATGGCTACACTTTAATAACATTTCTTTTTTACACTTTCTTATGATTCTTTCTTGAGTTGTCATTTATGTAAACAGAAAAATTGTCATAATTATATAAAATTTAATCATAAATTAATTTTAATAGTTTTTCAGTTAAAGAAAGTAGTTAATTTTTACTTTTTAATAAGAAATGTATTTTCATGGAATATCAATTGCTTTAATAATTTTTTGTGAACCGTAAACCTCACTCAGAAGTAAGTAAAAAGTATATAAATAATACGTACACACAATTTAAATGAGTTCTGACACAATCTAAAGAATGAACTTAGAAAAATTAAAATAAATTAAATAATATATACAAAAATTAAATATAATATATAATAAAAAGAAAATAATGTCGAAATATATGGTAGAGTACCCTAGTAGTGAGGGAACCTGCTTTCAAAAGTTCCGTGTTCGAAGCCGGTTATTATTTTTTATTTTTTTACAAACATTGATATTTCCGAAGGGGAAAATGAAAATTTTCCAATTATCCCATACAATGAAATTTCTGAGTGCTGTCAATGACCCTACCAAATTCCGTCAAAATCAAAACAGGAAACAGATATAAAATACATAAGATACAAATGAATGTGTCATAATACATAACAGCGAATAAACACCAACTCTACAGCTATTAAAGTTCTATATAAACATCAATTTCGTATTGAAATTTTGTTAACTTTAACGATGATGTTGCAAGAGTGAAAAAATCTTTTGAAATAGATAGTTTTCAATATAGTTTTAAATGAAAAACATATTATTTTAAATATATGTATATTTTATTTATTTTGTAATATTTTATTGAAAACATACTAAAGTAACAATATTGTGTTGGTGATACAAGATATTAAATGAAAATGTATGATTTAAATCAAATGCTAGAATTTCGATAGATATTTATTCTTGATTCCTTATAAGTTTTCCAGTAGTTTTTCTTATTTACTCGGTTGGTATCCAATTTGAGAATGCATTTTTTCCATTAATTTGATGCTTATTCTGTTCAACATGAATACAAAAGTAAATTATTATACATGGGAATACTTCTGATACGACTGTGATCAAACAGATTGGCTACACATAGTCTTGAAAAAAATGACCAAATATTCGTTCAATATCAGTGGTACCAGTTGTATACCAAAAACGGTTTGTGCTTTACCTTTTAAATTTCAGTTTAGTTAACATGTTATTCGTGTATGCTATTAACTCATATATCAAAATTTAATTTAATGGTCTCAAATAATTATTTTTAATTTTTTTAAATATTAAATTATAATAAAACTATGCAAAACAAGAATTCACAGACATAAAAAAAAAATGATTCAACTAAAAAATATTAATTCAGTCAATTTACAAATATGCAATGTTAATTTCCAGACAGTGGGAGGCAGAAATTAAAAAATATCAGCGTATAGAAAAATTAATTCCATGAAAGATAGCGTTTATTTTTAGATAAATTCACTGTTAAATTTGACTTCAATCAATCGAAAATTTTGTAAGTTTTTGCTGTTGAGTTAATAGAAATAAATGGGTATGAAATCTTCAATCAAGTCAAAGTATTAGGAAAATTGTTTTAGTAAATGGAGTACATATTATAAAATATATTAGTTTTGTAGTCTGCTAAAAACTGTAGAAAAATATTACAGTCATGTATTTGATTCTCTGAACAATAATGACGAAATTAATTTTTATATTTATATATTCAAAGGAATCAGCAGTTTAACAAAACGACTGAGTCAAATTAATTGAAACGCATATTCGTTAACTAAAACATCTATACAAATTTTTATATAGAAAATATATATAACTGCGTAAATGCTGTATCATTATATCGTAAAGCAACTTGTTGTTTTTGCTTCATAACACTTGATAAAATACTTAATGAAAACGCAAGAGATCTTCAAAAAGTAGAGCATGGATTAGAAGCTTCACATGCAAAAAACTGATTTTCTAAAATTTTGAGTTACTCTCGATAAAAAAAAAACCATATTATATTCAAATATTTCTACAAAAATCGCTATAAAACATCAACTTTCTTAATATGTTTTAAAGGTTTCATCTACACATCTTATTGCCTTTCATCGAAGTTAGGAAAATATAACGTTAAATTTTTTTCCATTACACCAAAAATAAAATTGCTACTGGTGTTGACTTTGGAAAAAATATGTCATCATGTTGATATAGAAAAATGAGTACCATCATACATTTATGAGAGTATTTTTTATTGAATTCATTTTTCTTCGTAACGTATAAATATTTAAAAAAAAAAAAAAAAAACTTCACTATATATGTTTTTCTATTTTGCTTATTTCCTCTTTTATATTCATTTTCTTATTTATATACAGCAATTTATACGTCGTATAAAAAATGTGTATAAACTAAAACTTTGTATAAAATGGGTTTTTTTATATTTGATGCTTTTCCTATACCCTTTTCCAAATAATGTTTGTTTTAAATGAAATAATTATTTATTAACTATAGGATTTAGCCTTTATAAAGAAAAATTAGTCTATTATGTCTATATTGGAAATGTGAACGTGTGAGTAATTTTGACTTGGCAATTGTATATACGTACCTCGTATCGGCATCGTGCATATTATATGAAAGGAGAAGCTCAATCGATTGACGCGACTCGACGTATATAAATTGAATGAATTCTGTTGTTAATTATAAAAAAAAAAATGAAAAAATGAAAATTTTAGTTTTGTGGCAGTAAGTTAAAATTTTGAGCAGTCTGTAAAATGAATTAATTCTATAAATGGACCAGGATCGAAACGAAAGATAATATAACAAGAATGAAAGGGAAATTAATACGGCCGATCTAATGTCGATAAATGGAAGGGAATATGTTTTAAACAGTACAATAGGTTTATCTCGATTTCCGGAAAAACTACAAGTCCTATGGAAAAAAATCAAAGTTATAGGTAATAAAAAGATCTTTTGTAGTTGCAGTTTTTTCACATAACCTCAATGTTTATGTGAAAATTGTAAATAACCGTTAATTTCTATCTTTTACAAATAAAATTTTTTCACTTTGGAAAAAATTTACTTCTTTGTGTTCAAATTACAATTTTTTATTTAAAATATTTATTTTTGTACCTTATTTTGAATAATACTCCAGAAAACTCTTTTGACGTTATGTTAAAAAATGTGTATGTACAAAAGTTGTTGATATTTTTATTACCTACACAATTTTCTCATTTATCTTTTTCGTTAGGATTTAACCGTGTTTAAAACTCTACCCCTTCCACTTCCCGACACCAGATCGCCCGTTAGTAATTTTTCCTTTCATTTTTGGTATATTCTATTCCGTTGTCAAGACGTTTCATCATACTGTTTTTTTTTAATTTTTACCATTTTTAAAGTTCTCCTGGTTCAATTGTTGAAGATGGCAATTAAATATTTATATGAAGGTCACATTATGTGTGGATATACGTTAATATTTGTTATATTATATATTTTAGATGGACAAAATTGAATCCTAAAAAGTAGCGATTATATTTATTAACTGACCATTTTGATAAAGTCAAAGCATACGAATAAATTAGGGCACCGGTTATATTAAAACGATATTCTAAGCAGTTACAACAATAAAAATCGAACATTAATGAACCATAACTTTGAAAAATTCATTCAGTATTATTAATTATTATCATGATATTATACAATTTATGAAATTCATCTGTAATAAAAAATGCACACAGGCAAGTTAATGGTTCATATCATAGTCAAAGAGAAATTCACATATTTATTTTCATAATGCTTATGTTATTGTTTTATAAGATCAAATTTTGTTATTTTTAGAAAAAAATCAAATAAAAATTATTCCCAAAATACTAAAAAATTCCAAACAACAACCAAAAAAAATCTCGATCTAAAATATTATTTTCTCAGGCTAATGGTTTTAACTGTAATAACCGTTCTGGTTCAACAAAACTTATTGCATTTTAGGAGATTTTCCATTTTTAAAAGTAGTCTACTCTTTAGAAAATGTTTGGTTTATAAAACATAGTTTTAGATTAAATATAATTAATATTTTTAAATGCAACAATGTGCTCATGGGGCACCAACAGAAAATAAATAAATTCGCGAGTCGTAACCAAGGAACCAATAATACGTATACAAGATAAAATAATAAATTAGTTATTATTTAAATAACAGTAGCATTTAATGATTATGTAAATCGGATGTAAAAATTTATAAATAGGCAAAGAGGAAGGCTTATGAATTTGTATATCAGTTTAATAATAACAGTGAATGCAAACATAATTACAAAATCATTTACTGTTTGTCTAACAGTGTACATAGTTTTCAAATGAATTTATAACATCACGTAATTAACGTTGAATGGAAATAGTTGGTTTTCAATATACTACAATCATTTTGACTTTACTCTCCTCAGAAAATCCAAATTCACTGAAATTTTTGAGTAAATGTATAATTCAATTAATTGCTTTTGGACTAAAACTTTTGGTTAAATGTTTCATGAAATATTACTTGAAATATTACATGAAATGTAACATGAAGAGGTTCTTAGGTCAAATTTAGTTTAAGGTTTGTAACGCTCAATAATAATTAAAGCACTAACTAATTTTTGTGATTAAACTAACAAAAGGTGATTGTCGATAAATCTAAAAGAATTGCCGATAAATCTAAAAGTGAAGCATATGCGGAACTGAATTTTGATAGTTTTTGATTTGCTATTATATTGCCATAACGAAATTTCTTATTTTTTTTAACATAACGCAATTTCTTACATTTTACAATATTTTCATGTTACCGTCTTTATAAAATTGAGTGTACTTTAACAATTAACGTAGCGTACATACGAATTTTCGTAACCCAACTTATTAAAATAATCTGCGTACATTATTGCGTTATTGCAACACATCTTCCTTTTTTGCTATTTTGATAAGTGAAGTTATATTTTGATGATGTAATATCGTTTGCATATTATAATTTAAAAAGTGATTAATCCATGACCTCATAGTGACCTGAGTATGAATATGTACTTGGTATACTAAATGTCCGATTATCCATGATTATTCAAGGTAGTTAAATTGGGTAAATCAGTGAATGTTCACTCATGAAATAACAATTAAAATTCTCTGGTAAACAAAATTAATAAAAAATCTAGTAAAATGTTGGTGTAGTACAGGTCGAACTTGGATGTGACGTGCAAGCAAGTGAGACAATCATTTGTCGGAGTTCTATTTCTTCGTTAAGAAATGTAAATCATGCATATGTTTTTAAAACACTACCATGCACATTTATTTGAAATTTGAATTTTTTATTAAAAAACAGAGAATGCCATCGGAAAAATACAAATTTTTCAAGTGGGATTTTTTTATTGTTATACTTCATTATTTTCGACAGTAAACTACTATGTAATGACAGCAAACAAATATTTTTGTCTACATTTTTTAATTCCCTAGCTTTTTATATCATTATTCGATTGTAAAAATAAATTTACATTTATATTAAATTAATTAAAAAAAAAAAAAAATTAAATTAAAAAATTTTTGAAAATTTTGCGCTTAAAAAATAAATATCAGATAGCCAAAACAAATATAATTATTGAGTAAAAAGTTTCATGGTTGGTTTAATAAAAAATTTTAAAAAAATTTTTAACACGTTTTTGCGGTTTTCTCCATGTAGGAAGCTCCAATTTATATTGAACAACACATAAATGGAAGGATAATTTCAATGCTTGCAACTTAGGTTCACCAAAGAAATTTTGAAAAAAAAAAGTTAACTTTCTTGAAATTAATACGCTCATAATTTCTGAAATTCCTTCCTTCACTTGTCTGGAACATTTCCGTAGAATAATTGAACTAACGACCCGAATACAAGCAAAATGCGACTAAAGCACCGTTTTATATTTGTTCATATTTCGGTGTTCTATGATACATTATGATAAATATACAAACTATAGGTGTATTCTACAAACAAATAAATGAATATGCATGCCTATTCGATGTTACGAATATTAAAATTTGTATCTATGCAGAGGTATTTATTATTATTGAAAGTAAGCTCGCCTCCCTAACTACATATACGTGAGTTAATATTATAATAATAATGACAGAAAGGGCGTTTAGTTTTCTATTTGCTACCTGGTGTTGATGATAATAGTTTATTTCCCAATAGTTTGTTGAGTACAACAACAATGTATGATTTTGTAATTATTATTCATATATAAATAATTATTGTTATTATTACAATTATTGTGTGTTGTTGGATAAATAAAATTATTTGTACAATGAAAATGTTACACGAATCGAAATTAAGTTTCAATGTGTATATATTATTGTTATATTTAAAATCATTATGATTTTCAAAGTAAAATGGGTATATAACTATATAACTAAATATATATATAACTAAAAATATAATTAACCAAATGTTGAGAAATTTTATATGCACAATCGAATTTGACATGAAAATGAAAACCATGTTAAAAAGTTTTTTCCATATAAATTTCTAACGTAAAATTCAAAATTTTATTTTATATTAGTTTTTTAACTCTATGACACTCCCCCTGTCAGGTCAAGACAATGCAAACGCAATTTTATAATATTTGGATTTTTTTAGTTAGTTGTGCGGGATTTAGTGAGTTGTGCGATAAGATTTTTTATTTGAAGAAATGACCATTTAAATTCCAGAATCATTTCAAGGGGCAATCTGTGTAATAAAAAATCTTATCGCATAACTCACTAAATCGCGTACAACTAATTTAAAAAAATCCAAATATTATAAAATTGCGTTTGCACTGTCTTGACCTGACAGGGGGAGTGTCATAGAGTTAAAAAACTAATATAAAATAAAATTTTGAATTTTACGTTAGAAATTTATATGGAAAAAACTTTTTAACATGCTTTCATTTTCATGTCAAATTCGATTGTGCATATAAAATTTCTCAACATTTGGTTAATTATATTTTTAGTTATATTTTTGCGGAAAAATTGAAAACAATATAATGTGTATTACATTAGAGATTCTAGAGGTCTTATTTTTGTGTCAGTTCGTCTTAATATCAATAGCAGGTGTCCGAACATCTTTGATGAATGTAATAAAAATAATAATAACAAAATAATATATACTATAAATTTATTTATTTTATCGAAATCTGTGCATTCTAGGACATAAATTTTATTGGTTATAATTTTATTTATATTTTTATGACAGTGTTAATAATTAAAGCACAATATCCATTCCAAAATGATATTCGTTCAAAGGAACAAGTTGGAGGTCCAAAAGCTCGATCATAATTAATCTGAAATTTTCTGTATATTATATCTTCACACACTAGCCTGTATTATCATCATAGGTCTACGTTGTGATGTTCCGTACAGGTCAACAAGTTTATAGAAAAGGTTGGAAAAACGATTTTTTTTAAGTGAAAACTTAAGTGGTGACACTATTATGACACCACTTCATGTATATTATACATATATACAAAATCTTTTAGGCACTGGAATTTTGTGGATGGTAAAGGACCACTCAACTGGAGATACTGTAACGATACCTCTGTATATTAGTTTCTTCATATATTGGGTCCGTTTACACGGGAGTTGAGTATAAGCCTATAGTATCAGTTTAAGTATGAAAGTAACGAATAAAAAACTAATACACAAAGTGTGCATTTCTGTCGGCATTTTTAGAGTGATTTTTTGGATTAGAAAAGTATTATAGTGATGGTTATCTATATATATATATATATATATATATATATATATATATATATATATATATATATATATATATATATATATATATATATATATATATATATATATATATATATATATATATATATATATATATATATATATATATATATATATATATATATATATATATATATATATATATATATATATATATATATATATATACACACCAAAATTTTACATAACAAAGCTAACCTACTATGGTGATCCAATGTATCATATAATATAATAGTTCAGGTATACCTTCTTCATTTTTATTAAAGATGCAAAAACTGCAGCCTGTAATAATCAGAATTATATATCCTATTTTTATTTTTTTATTTTACATAAAATCTCATTTAAGATATATATCGTCTCATATAAATATTATGTCTTTCATAACATAAATAAATGGCATTGCTTTATTTGTTTTTATAAAATCATTACTATTATGATAACATACATAAATGTCATTTATTAATAATATAAACTATAATGTATAAACAAGCTTTAACATAGCACTCAAAGTTTTGTATTTGTGTACAGGCTGGCCAATTTAACACATTACGTAAAAATAACGCAAATAGTAATATTAAATAATTTACGGTAATTTGTTATTGATGAATGTTATAGTTAAAGTATAAACGTGGTACTTGTGATCAATTATTAAAATCGCTTTTTGATTGAACAGCAAACCAATTTCATTACATTATCCAATAACAAATTTGTCCAAACTAAATTTCGTACTTACACAATAACCTTAGATCGATTTTTATGGTGACTGACTGTGTTCATGAATATTTGAGAAAAGTACATTTATTAATCACTATTTTGATTTTCGTTAATTTAACTATATAATATACACGTTAGTTTTTACTTTAATTGAATTTCATGCTTTAAACACAGCAATAAAATAAGGCTGGGATGCTATTTATAATTAGAAATCAAAAATACTAACTAGTAATACATTATTCAAACGTTTAAATAATGTTTTATATTACAACATGTCTATAATTTTTTATCTGGTCTTTAATATTTGCTTGCGATATTTGTTTTAATATAAAGTTTTTAACGATAGCAAATATTGACGGCAGAGATAAAATTTTGATTTAGGTGTTCATAGGATCACTTAATTAGTCCGTTTCAGTTCCCCCGCCTGTCGGACACACCATATGTCCGTTTGCCAGCCTGTCCATCATCAAGAGAACCCATTTTTGAAAAATGTGATATAGAAAAATCGGTCCATTGTGTTCAATGGATCAAAAACCAAGAAGAAATGTTTTTTTTTAACAAATGATTAATACTTGCCACATTTTTACGTAAACTGTTTAGATATCTCAATTTAATTCTGAACTTAGCTAATATACACATCAATTATTATAATAAATTATAATAGTATACATGTAATCATAACTGGATTTTATTTATTTATAACTGTGTGGATTTTATGAATACTAATGATTAAAAATAGTTCGAACAGAGTTATTAACTCTGTTATTATTTTCACTTGCTTTATTATGATTATATGCCCAATTAAAACCAATCAAACTACAATTATAATTATAATTAAAAAAAAAAAAAAAATTTACCTCAACATCGATTGGAAAATAGTTTGTATATTTAATATGCATATTTTAACTTAAGAAATGAAAAGTAAAAAAAATGATTTTCATGGGAAAATAAAAACGGTTAATTTGTTCAACCGGTATAAATATTATATAAAATAATATGATTAAAGATGATATTTCTTGAAAAAGTTTTATAACATCCAGAAGTCATATTATTATTTTCATTAAGAATTATCTATGTCGTCAAAATCTATTAATTTATTGCTATTATCATTATTATTGTTATTGTTACTAGTCATAAATGTAGGTAACGCTTTTGCTGATATAGTATAATAATTATTATTATAGTTTTTATTATAAGAATGGCGTAAAAATGTTATATTTTTATTAATATGAAAAAAAAAATTTGAACTCAACACTAGAAATTGTTGAAAAAAAATGACGCCTTTCGGTTTAAATATAAAATTAAATAAATGTATAACAAATATAGTCGAGCATCTTTAATGAAAGACAGTAAAATTAGATTGGACTAAATGATGTATATATAATTTTTGAACGACAATTGTTAAGGCACACTTTATTTCTGTCAAAATTATAAAACTGAAGGATAACACTTGAAATGGTAGATTTCAAGATATCGCTTGAAATTTGATTATGATGATGAAATAGGATCGACGATTTCTTAACAACTATACTTTCAGTCGTTTAACAGGTTTTATTTTTGAAATCTACAAGCCAATCTACACTTACTAACGATTTCTTCGTAAGTTTCTTAAGGGATGTCGTACGAGAGAACGAGGTAATGGCGATTACTTAAGGAAAACTGTGAAAAACTGAAAATATTGAACTGAAAATTTTTAATAATATATTTAGTTAAAACAATTTAACACATAATCATTTAATTTGGCAACTTTTTCATGGATTTGGTATAAAGAGGTAGCTTAAATTAAAAAACAAAAAATCGACTGAATCGCACCCACTATATAAAGAGCGGGACCAGAAACTCACACAGAGTGCATCGGTATATTTTTTTCTCTGCAGTTTAATTTGAAGAGTAGAAAATGATATTTCCAATTTTTTCGCATAGATTCAACTTCATTCATAAGTTTCATAGCTTTTTGAAAAGTTTCTGTGTCCCACTTCACCTTTTCGGCAAACCTGTGTCTACATTTTGGCATCTGTATAATAAAAATGATTAAAAAATTCAAATCCGTTAAGAGCTTAAAGTGAAAGCTGATAGCAATCAGATGATCTTTTTGTGTAATTTAAATAGACTACATATTTGTCAACTTATAATGTACGTAAATGTTTTTCTGATGTTCATACATTTTGTTTATGTTGTAGAGCCTTTTTTCATATCAAATGCGGCATAAAAAAAATTAAGATACACCACTCTCGAATATGACGCAGCAACTGTTACCATTCCATTGAGCCCAATGGATCGATTTTGCTGATTCACGAACTTAAACTTACATTTATGTATAGAAAACGTTACCAAAATTTCAGCTCGCTATCTCTTTTTGTTTCTGAGTTATCGTGGTGATTGACGGACGGGCGGACAGTTGGAAATGGTTTAATTGGGTGTTTCTATTAACTATACAAAAATTTCGTTTGTGTGGTCAATATTAGGTAGTGTTACAAATCTTAGACTAAAATTAATATATACTGGTAGATTATGTTTGTCGAGTATAAAGATACACTTGTTATTATACATTCTATTGGTAATTTTATTACTTGAAAGAGAATTCCGACAACGTTTTATGGCTTACTAATAAATAGCTTAGGGAACATCAAATACTTCATTGTTATTTTATTAATTAACAAAAATAAAACAAAACAAAAAATGAAATACTCAGTTTACATTTTACACCTGAAAATTCCTTTGAAGTTGAGATTCTCTGAATATAATCTAACCAGTAAAAATAATTATAATAGGAATTATATTTATTAAAACAAAAAAACAAAAAACAAAAAAAGAAAAGAAATGATTCTTTGTGTACAAACATTTATAAAGTAAACATCGTGATACTTTAATTATTATTCTTGGTACATTTTATTTATGTATAAGTAAATAAGATATACAGCATTTAAAATTAGATATCTAACAGTTTGAAATGGCAAGATGAAAACTAAACGAAAGCGATTAATATATTTTATTTCCTTTAATTAAAAAAAAATTTGTTTGAACATGAAATAAGTAATATATTTTATTACTTGTATTCAATATAAATAATGATAAAAATAAATATAAGGTACACAATCATGGAGAAATAATTATATAATTTCTATAATATAATTTATACTTCTTATGTTTATATCAAATGAACTTAAAAAGAATGTGGGTGTTCGTATTTTCATACGTAAGATGTTAAACTTCTTTATTGTGATTCATAAATGAGTTTTTAGATGCATTATCAGAAATTTGACTTGCTGACCCGACAAACGTTGTTTTGCCGTATAGATAATTAATTTATATTTGAAAGCAGACCAGATCACGCGTGGCAGTGACATATTTCACAGAAAAAATTTTGAAAAGTAACTTTTCCGTTTTGTCAAACGGTAGGTCTTCGATTGCATGCATTTGAAGTAAATTGTACGAAAAAATCCCTTAAGGATAGAATGCCCAGTATTAGGTGTGATAGGCCCATTATTTACTGTAAAAACTCGGCATTTGGAGTTTCACCCGGTATATGCTGCGGGGCACTATACGATTTTTTTTTTTAAAGAGATAAATTTTATTTTGAATTTCAAATTTAGATTTTGGATTTAATAGAAATGGTGCAAAAAGTGTTCGTACTGCAAGGGAGAGCTTGTAATAAAGTAATAAAAAATTGTCCTCGTTTTTTATCCTCTAAAGGGCTGAAAATGGACCTCAAACCTATCCTACGTCCTAGTTCTGATACAGATACAGAAAACAAACATAATATTATATATATATTTCTTTATAGTAATGTTTAACATAATTACCTATAAGTTTTTTATTTGAATGTAAACTGAAATTTTTCAAACAATAGTTTTAGGAATTTTATTAGTCGATTATATTAGGCATTACGCGGATTAGTATGATTAACTTAACCACTTATTTTGTCCATAGGTTAAATACTTATTTGATTAAAAAAATTCAAAATGTTAAGTGTATGATATAAAATGGCCCCCAGACTACATTTTGAACAAGTTTCTGTTGATTAATGTCAATATAATGTTATTTTCATAACAATTTTGTTATCTGCAACATAAATGACACATGTTTAAAATTGTTTATTGACATCAATAAAGCTATACACACAAATTGAATAAATAATGTAACCACTCAAATTTTTTTACGAATTTTACCTTAAAAAAATGAGCGATTGGTTTTGTTCAGGAAATTGGAATTATACTGCAAAATTTTCTTTAAAAACTCGAGTGCAGAGAATATTAAGTTATTTGAACAAAGGATTGCTAAATCGAATGTTGTGGCACAAATAGGTATAAATTTCATTTAAAAATTGGAATTTTAAAAAATATAAATATTTGTTTGCTAACAAAATGAATTGCAAATGTGAACATTAATTTTTGAATTATTAAACATTTTTATATTACATTGTAGATATTGACTTAAAAATTAAAATGCCAAGCAAAAACCATTGTACAATATTTGGTATTCTTTCTTTTTAGATAAGGTAGTAGTTATTAATAAGATTAAGATTATGAAACACGGAAATCACAAAATTATTATTTAATTAATCAATTTTACAATATTAACAAACAGAATATGGACATTATGTTCGCCATTGATGTGCCAAATAGCTTAATTTTGCATTTTATGAATACTTACATTCCTTAAACTCAGGCAAAAACTAGACACCAGTTATAAAAAAATTGGTGAGATCTGATCGTGGAATTTTTTGGGCGAGAAAATTTAAAGATTTTTAGATAATGGAGGGTGTTTCACTATAATGATTCAATCCCCTTTGAGGGAAAACTTGCTAACCTTACGCAGCAGCTGTGATGAATGTTTATGATTAGCAATGAATACATTTGTAACAAATTTCGTTGCCATACATACATATGATGGAATGAATTTTACTAGTGAATTGAAGTGAGTGGTTCAATGGATATTTTATATTTTAGTTAATTTAATATTATGTAAACAATGTGCAGCATAAAAAAAATTACTACAGTTCATACTACAAATTAATATTACATTCAAGAGTTCTCATCGAAAACGTAAAGTTTTTACGATACATATTAAATTATGTATACAATTAAGTGCCTACTTTATACTTGAGAACGTTTGGCAAACTAGGGTCATGGAAATTTTTAAAATAAAATAAAGGTAATCGTTTATCGGCACCGTGTTGCAAACCACAGGGAAGGAGAAATCAAATCGATTGACGCGACGTGAGCGGTCAAATGCGTAAAATAAAACTTTTGTTTAGTTCTTAAACATAATATAAATCCTATTAAAATGCATGTAAACTGTAGGATTTTGTTAATTTTAAAATAAGTTGAAAGAAATAAATGTAATTTTTAAGTTTTCAACAGGAAGTTAAAGCTTTGAGCAATCTAGAAAATGAAATAATACCTTCAAAGAAAAAGCTAGTCAAAAAAACTAACTAATGAATAATTATATTATTTAACATATATCTATGTCACTTTATTTATCAAAACATTTTTTAATCGTTGAAAGTGAAATTATATCAAGATCAGTTTAGTAATGAAATGATTAATTAATAAATGATTGATTAATATGATTAAAGTTTCTGATGAAATGGACCGATTCGGACCGGTAGATTTCGAGAAATTTTTAAAAAACTGTTTTTTGCCTTTAGGGTCAACCGTTTTCCAAATTTCTTTCCCCAATTTACTAGATCAAATTATTTTGTATTTTTATAAATACGTATTTCGAATACAAAGTAGTCATTATCAGTATGAATTAGCTAGTTGTAATGATTCTCTGAGGAGATGTTACTCGTGGCTAATTTGGTGACGGTTTGCACGTGGTACGTAAAATACGTATTTATAAAAATAAAAAACAATTTGATCTAGGAAATTGGGGCAAAAAATCGAAATTTATTCGAAAAATCCTAGAGTTTTGTCAAAGGTGACGAACCCAAAAAAAAAAAAACAGAGTATAGATAATATTAAAACGATATACTCCTAAGTCTTTACAAAAACGCAATTAATCTACTGCTTTAAACACTTAGAATAATAATATTAAGTATATGAAATTCGTATGTAAAAAAATATTTATTTACAAATGCAGGTAAGTGGTTCACATCTAACAAGCCCTAGAGTCTTTTTATTATAATATAAGAGCAATTTTTGTTATTATTACAAGAAAAAAACTTTTTTGCTCTTTAAAATAAATATATAAATAGTATAAAAAAAGCGGTGAATTAATTTTTTATTATTATTAATTATTTTGTTATAATGTATCCTTTTTACATTGCAAAGTGCATGATAGTTATTGCTTATAGATGTTGTTGATCTGCACGGTGCCGAAAGACCCATAATTGAAGTGGTGTAGTTCTTTGGTGTTTTCTATGTGTTGCAACATATAAAAGACAGGAAAAAGCCTTCTCCCATTATTTGAAAAAAAATTAATTTCCATACTTCATTTAGTATTACAAAACGTAAACTTTTACGTAAAAAAATAAGTAAAAATTACTGAAATTTTATAAGGGATATCGCAATTTTGTGAGTTTCTGTTGTCATCTAAAATCTGTTCACACCCGATAACTTGTCAATATTTACAAGCATCACAAACGTTGAAACAATTTAATTAATACCAATAGTTAAACCAAGCAATAAAATTATAATAATTGACATGTGAAATTTATCCGTATCTAATTATTATCTCTGACGAACTTATTGAACTCTATTATATATTTTGCTGACGATACTTAATATACGTGACTTATTTATATGACCCTGTACACAGGGGCTGTATCGCGACGTATTACTGCTTATATTCTATGTTGCCACCCCGTTTGGTGATGTGATGGCTGTGAACTGAATTGAAGTCAATTGGACAACAGAGATTGTGTGTGTGTTACAAAAATGAATTGGATTAAATATACAAAAAGGTTATCGAAAATTTTGAAGCATTTTTTATATTTTTTCTTCCTTATATTATTTACTCGTCTATAGTTCAGGTGTGATCGTTTCTCTGGACTCATCAATTCACAAACAGGCGACATTTTTGTTATATTAGATGTTAGGCTAGAATTGAAAAATGCATGTCGGTTTATGGTCTATTTCTTTATGACAAAGGTTGGTCTACGAGCTACTGATCTAAGAGCTCCGTTATTATTTTGAGTTCAAATATATAATTCATAAGTCTCCAAGAAATTAAAAATTTACGGACTTGTACAATCAATAAAACTATAATATTCGGTATTTTCAGAATTATGTGACTGCCAATTTCTTAATGCAATCCACAAATACTTTACCCAAACGAAATATAATTTGTATTCCCTATTTATACGAATTTCAAATTTTCTTTTAAATTATAATTTTCTACACAGAAGGATATAAGGTACTTAAAAGACAAATTTTGAACCATTTTATCCTACCTCGAAGGTTAGAAAATCTACGTTACACCATAATTTTTTCGTCTCAACAAATTTACATTGCACCGTAATGTTTTCTTATAAATTAATGATTTATAGTAACCTTATAAATAATTTTTATCTCAGAAATAAAAAAAAAGACTTTTGTAACGATTAGATGGTTAGTTTCCGAGATATTGCTTTAAATCCATACGAAATAACGGTCGCATTACGATTTAAAGCGACATCTCAATAACTGAGCATCCAAACGTTAAATGTATCTAATTTTTATGATCTTTGTGCCAATATTCTCTTTACAAAATGCTTCATCGAAATTATAAAATAATATTTTCCCAATTTTGAAACAAGCCTTTATTATCGAATTCGATAAAACTCCTCTTATGATAAAATTGAGCCATAAATTAATAGGTATTTAATGGGTGAAGACAACGTTCAGAGGCTATCCGAGATCCAATAAATATGTCGGATTGATTATAAGCAATATCTAGGAAACTATTCGTTTAATTTTAAAAAAAAGAAAAAAAAAACAGGTCGATCGAATAGAATCACAATCAAAGTCACTGGTTGTTATGTTCACTGGTTTAAATAACAACATCTGTATTACACAAGACTCAAATTTACTTTCCAATTTTATAGGATTTTCTCTTCCAATACCATTTTTAAGAAAATAAATTAGCAATTTTGAAAAGTGATTGATCTTATTAAACAGAATAAAATATATGCTTATAAACTTGCTGTGAGTGCAAAAATTGCATCTGAACTATCTTTGATGTATTCTGTATTCTGCACAATTTTCCAAATATATTTACTAACAATACATTGATTACTGTAAAGTTTGCAGACGGAAGAATCAACAAGCTATATACGTGATTGAATATCGTTCAAATACCATAAATTGAAGCACCAACAGTTTTAGAACCATTCTGTTCTACTCCACTCGGTAATACTATGTTAGTGTAACATATAGAAAACTTTCATTGATACTGAGTGTAAAAATAAATTTTTACGTAAAAGCGTTTTTAAAATTAAGCTTTGATTTGAATGCTTTAAAAAGAATCACAGAATAATAAGTTTTTTTTCTTCAATACAAAGGTTAATCTAGCGCTTCTATAGCATATCGATTATGTACTATAATAATAATTTGATTAAAGTTAAGTTTATTTAAATTAAAGTTAAGTTTCTTCTTTAATTCTTTAGTTTAATTAAAGTTAAGTTTCTTCTTTTAAGGCCATTTAAATAAAAATGTTTATTTAAAAATTTATTTTCAACTTCTTACTGAAATTACTCTTCATGTTGAGGAAAAATTTCTGCATGGTGGTAAAATTAAATAAATTTTTTGTTCTATCCCTCACCATTTCACATCGATTGCAAAAAAGATAAATAGTATCATCAAAACACATTGTCATCAAAACTTAACGTATGCAAAATTTCAAGTTAATCGGTTGTGGATAACTGCTTTAAAATTTGATTCGAATAAAAAAACATTGTGAAAAATGTTTCGAAAAATATTGAGACTAGAAAAAAAAATTAACAAGTGTTTTAATTGTTATTGTAAACTGAAATATTTTTTTTAAAACTACTTAAAAAAAATCAAACTCTCTTTCATCAAACTCTATTTCAAACTCATAATTATGATTCTTTATTCCCATCATAATAATAAAAGTTAACTTAAAAACTAAAGCACTAGATTAAGCTTTATCTGTAATTCATAATCTTATAACCTAATAACATCGAAATTAAAATTTTTGATTCATCGTTTAAGAAATGGAAAAATTTTAAATAAAAATCATTGAAACACATCTCTATTCTGCAGTTCCGGTCTTTTTTTTAACACCCTGTATAATACAACTGTATATGATAGAGGTGCATTTTATGTATTCAAGTCATGATATTTTTGATAAAAATACAACTGAATGTTTTTTATTTTGTTAAAATCCGATTTTTTTTTTCAAATGAATGAATTGTTCACAGTTTTATTTTAGATTATAAGACTGTCCGTTGACGAGATTGGACAAATTTTTTTATTCCTCTTTACAAATAAATAAATAATCCCAATTTTTTTATTTTATTTATATAGATAAAAGCTTAAGATTTTTTTTCTCTTATTATGAGATATTTATTTATTAATTTTATAAATTACTGAATAAAATCGTAAATTTTCAAGTAATCGGGATAGACATTATTTAACGCTTCAATGGAAAAATTACAAAAGAATCTTAAATTCTCACACGCTTGAAGCAATACGAGCATAGAAAGGCGTTATAAAAACTGAGAATTAAACTAAAAAATTATCGTACTTTATAATCAACTTTCTCAATTCTACAGTGTATATATTTTTTGTGTATTTGCGGATAACTTCGTCGTTTATGAACCGATTTTGATGATTCTTCTTTTTTTGTTGTTGGAAAAGTGGTATTCCAAGGAAAAATAGTATATTATGTTTCTTGAAGGAGAGAAGTGGTAAAAATAATTTTTAATGATTAAATTTCATCCAAATGAAAAATTTCCGTTATTATATACAATACTAAAAAGTAAAAATGAAAATTTAAAAAAAAAGGAACGTATTAAAAAAATGAACTTAAAAGTAAAAAATAATTTTCAATTTTTCCTTGTGACAAATTACTTTTTGAAGTCGTTGTCAATATTATTCTTAGTTTAAAAATTGATTGGTTGGCGTCAACTGAGAATGGTAATTGGTAACAAATTAAATATTTTGTTTCTTACATTTAGTTCATTTTTATCAAGGCAGTTTTTTTTTTAAATTTGAGAATATTTTGAGAAAAAAAAGTCAGCATGATATTGTGTTTTTTATGTAGAATTAGCTTATACAATTTAGTCACTGAATTCATAAACAGCATGTATATCTTTTATACGCATTTTGATAAAGAGTTATTACCGTTGTAGTAAACGGATTTGAACTTTTCACATAAAACTAAGAGACTACGGTTACGACCTTAAAAACACGAGACCCCATATAAGACAATGACTCAGCCTATATTTGATAAATTACAAATAAAACACCCACACAAACACATATATATTATTTAAGTTAGCTACAATATAAAACCTTTCTAACAGGAACACACATTCGAGGAACAGTATAATTCATTTTAGTTTGTGTTTGAGAAAAAAATTGTTTTTTTATAGACATATGAAAAATGACTGAAGATAATACTTGTTTCAGTGAAAAAAAATGAAGAAAAACTATATGTAACACATAAAATATTGTTTCAAAAACCACTACTGTATAATGTTTCTCTTTTGGTGCAACTTTTACTATCTTCATTTCTTGTGAGTAATTTTTCTTTTTTTTAAAGGATTCCGCACGTTTATTTTCCATTAAAATACGTCCTTTATTATTATCGAAACTGTTTTTATTATTTTTATGTAAAAATTGTTTGTATTATACTCTAAAATTACAGATTTCACACTAAATAATACTTTGATAACTTTCTTTTATTAACAAGTTATTAACAAGTCTGTGTTCCGTTGAACACAGGTTTTTAAAAATTTTATCGACTTGAGTAAACGATAGTTGGATCTCTTTAGAATCGAAATTCGGTAAATTGGGAGTTGACGAAGATTCCAAATTCATGTTATCGTTACTCTTTCTTCGACTTTTTGGTATATCATTGAAAGAATATAAAGTTTTTGTAAAAAATTGTGAGTCGTCAAGGGAAGCCTGGCAGATGTGAAACATCGAAGTAATTTTATAGGCTACTCTTACATGTGTAACCTAGTAAATAACACTATATATACTATAGGTATGCGAGATCAGTGTGGCAAAACAGATTGCGTACAGTCGTTAGCGCATTACCTACGACTACGTATAGTACATATATTCCTGTATATAGCATGGAGATGCGTCGTTACAGCCGTTATCGCCACGCCAACTTACATATCAATTACTACGACGTGATGACTTCTTTTTTAAGAAATCATAAGCAAGAACTTTTAATGTAGCCTTTTTCTTGTCTTCCCAAAAAATCCGAATTGTGAATTCTCTAAGAAGTCTTTTTTTCTGATTTTCGAAAGGAGTCAGAATTATGAGCTCTGTTAGAAGTCATTTTTTGAGTTCGGATGTACGAATGGATTAGTTTTAAAAAAAAATTCCTCTAGCGATTTATGTTTATGTACCCAAATTTATCTAGAGAGATGGTGCATTCTTGAGAATATCTTAGTCTTAGAGAAATATTAATAAATAAATATTCATTAATTCTCGTAAAAAAATATTTCATATGATGTAATTAATAAAATAGTGGACTGGTATGATGAGTTTTAATTTTCGAGTCTAGAAATATCCTAGATTTTATTAATTTATTTTAAATAATATATTATTTATATTCTTAGTCAAAGAAAAGAATTTATTAAAGTAGTTTAAAAAAATGTATTTGTAATGTATTCTTATTTATGAATACCTTCAGTAAGTCGCGCGTTCGACGTCTTAATAACTTAAAGGGTTGTTTTTTATGATAATATTGACGTCCAAATCATATATATGACTTTTTTAAGAATTTTTCTAAAAGTAATATTGCAATATGAGTTATTTTATTAAATTGACACAAAAGAATGAGAGCACACATTTCAGTTCTTAGTGCAATAGTGAATATTTATTTATTTATAAAAAAAAAAGTAAATTAGAAATATTCAGACAATTAAATTAACGTTTCAGTATCAAAATAACAAAACAAATCCTAATTCATATTAGTTTCTTTTTTTGTATAAGTTTCAACTACAGAATTCATCGTTTATGTAGCTGGTTTTACATAGAAAAAATTTACACACACAACTGATCCTTTAATACAGATAAATATTTCCATGTTTGATCGAATCATTTTTGTTGTTGTTGTTGAAAAGTTGGCATATATAGTCATAATACCAGCAAAATAAATAGATACTAACAATGAATAAATATAAATACATATAAATATGATATATGGAAGCAAATGAAAATAGATTTAACAAAAATTATCATCAAGGAAGTTTGGTTGTGGCAAAACAAAACACTATCAGTTTGTTGTTGGCGTTGTTATTTTTGTTGTTGGTATTTGATGGAGGTGGAAACATTGGAAATTCATTGTTTCTTTTGTGAAAATACGTATATAGAAAATATTTATTTATTAAAAAAAAAATATTATATAAATATATATTTATATATACATATCAAATATATTGAATTGATATTATGAAATTTTTATATTTGACACTAATTGTAAATAATATTTATGTCAATTCTAGATAAATATAAACAAGATAAATAGATTGATAATAAAATAAAAAATAAAAAAAGTCGAAAATAAAGTGAAATAATAATACTTAAAATGGACCTAATATAGACAGATGAATTTTATTCATAATTTTTATATTGTTTTTCTTAATCATAAACTCTTCCATCAAATTAGATATATCGCATCAGCAGGTCATGATGTCCAAATTGGTTTATTTTTCAAACTCTTCACTTTCTTTGATATACCCAGTTCACGCAATAATAAACACGTATGTAACAACATATCAGTTCAGCCGTCAGTTGCTTTATTTTTTTCGTTAACTGATTAGATTCGCTACAATTTTACACTAAGTACAAAGTACTTAGTGTATTTTATGAATGCTTAAGACTAAACATAACTGAAAAAACAAGTATATTGGTTTTAATCTAGAATTTTTAACACTATTAAATATTGGGTACTAACAACATTTGTGTATAGGGGTTCATAGAATGACTTATGAATACATTTCTCTATACGAAAAAAGGATAGCTTTCTAAAATTTTGTTGACGTATTCAAAACATAAAGAGTGAGTTTAAGTTCGTGAATTAGCAAAATCGGTCCATTGGGTCCAATAGATCCACGTCCTAATTCGTAAACTAATTCGCTACCATTTCAGATGAAATATTAAAAATATTAACAAAATTATGCAATTGGTATATCACTTAATTAATCCATTTCTGTATACGAAAAAAGATAGCAAGCTGAGCTTTTGTTGACGTATTCTAAACAAAAAGAGTGAGTTTAAGTTCGTGAATGAGAAAAATCGGTCTAATGAATTCATGACCCGATTCGTAAACTGTTAAGATTCGCTGCCATTTGAGCTCAAATTTAGCTATTTAACACATCAAAACATATTTAGAGGATTTTATGAATGTTAATCATAAAACATAGTTCAAACATTGATACTTAGCATTAACCGAGTATCTAAACATTTAATAGTGTTTGTTGTTATCTTCACTTGTTTGTTTTTTTTTATTATTATTAATTTATTTTGTAATACATTTTTGTAGTTTTAAACAATTCACTTAGCGAAAAGAAAAAGGCGAAACATTATTGAAAAACAAAATCGATTATGCCAAAATGAAAAATAAAAACTCTAGAAAAAGAGACTGATTGGTAGTCTGATAAACTACCTTAGTTTTCTTCCTATTCTAATGGTTCACAAACTTTCACATAAACATGTTAAAAATATTTGAAATATGGTGGAAGCGCAAATAAATTTACATCATAAATAAATGTTAATATATCATTTAATTTACTTGCGCTTTCACCATTTCTTTAATATACCTACAATGCCTTACTTATATTTTATTTCTACTTGAAGGAACATCCCATAAATTTATTAAACTTCTGGAAAAATTTCTAAGGAATTCTTATTTATGATTTGGTCATCAGAATTTCCTTCAAAAAGAACCTTTTCAGAAAGCATCAAAACGTCGAATGCGCCAGTTATTGAGCACCCTAGGAATTAATTTTTGAAATATATATTCAAACCCACAATAAAATAACAATTTAATTGTGGGTTCTTAAGGGAATGTATATTTAAAAAATAACTTTTATAGACTACAGAAATGCTCATTTAAACCTAATCCGTTCACAAATAAATGTTTAAAGTATTCCTATATCTGACTTAAATAAATTTGGGAACTTTGGAAACAGAATCTCAAAAATAAATTTCATCTAAATCGTAAGAGAAATGTGTGGTAAAACTAATCTGTTAGTCCTACCACAAAACAAAGAAATAAAATAAAATAAAGAAAGGAGATAAAAACACTAACAAAAAAACAGGTCACGGAAAAAAAACCAAATAAGTTATTATTTGAAAGCAATAATAGAGAGTAACTTGAGTGAAATGCTCATCAAAAATTAATAATTACCTAACCGAATTCAATAAAATAATTCTTAAAGTGGTCATATTTCCAACTTCTTACAGAACTGAGGAAGAGGAATTCCTACAGAGCTCATAATTTCGACTGCGTTTGAAAAGCAGAAAAACGAATTAATGAATCCACAATTTTAACTTATTATGAAACCGGAAAATATATTTCTTACGGAACTCGGAGAAATGACTTTTTACAGAGCTCATAATTCTGACTTTCTTCGAAAATCAGAAAACACAGTTCTTAAATCAGAAAAAAGAAGTCATGATGGTATAATTGAGTCATCTTAAAGACATCTTAATAAAGTCTTCTTTTTGAAGTCTTTATGATTTGGATGTTTGCTGGGATACTACTTATATAACCTCAATTAGCCATTTTGTTTAATCAATTTCTATGGGCATTATTTTATAATTAATTTAATAAAAATATATAAGCTTTCGATAAAAATTTATATTTTACTGTAGATTTTCAAATATGGGTCATTAAAGGAAAAAAGGATTATATTATTTCTCTTACATAAAGCAAAAGTTTTGCTGCTCTTATTTTATCCAAGTATAACATTGATTTACGAAAAAAATTCTATACCGACATTTATATTCGTTACAAAAAATGGTAAATACAAATCCCAGTGTATAGAAAATATAATCCATCATTTTAGTATAAAGGTTTATTCACACTTTATGAAATCTACAATAATACAGAGATATTAAATCTATTAGGACTACACAAAAAAGAAACCAAAGTAATTTTCATTTCATAAAAAAAATTCAAGGCTTACTTAAAATCCCCAACATTGGAAAGGTTAGCATATTTTTACTTTGTTTTATAAACTTTATTATTAGTAAATTTTTAAAATTTTAATTTGTAATGTTTGCTATGGAAAAAATAGCCGTGTGCTGAAGAAATGTTTTGATTACATTTCGAAAAAATTAATAAATGAATTAAGAGGGGACCTTTATTAGTGTGGAAAATCTTAAAATCATGAAAAAAATGATTGTAAGGTATAAAAATGGTCAATGAAAGCTAGAAATGAATTCCCCCAAAAGACACGTATCCTTAACATTAAGTGAACCTGCAAACCAATTTCCAATGTTCTAGCTTGAATTTCGAAAGCTGTACAGTGGATGTGCCATATAGAGGAATTCAGTTCAACCTCCGATCTTCCATTTTTGTACCCGCAAACCATGTATTTTATGGATTTTAAAGGTATCCATATGTATTAAACATCGTAAAATTTCCATTAATCTGAGAACTTTAATCCGGTTTATGACTCTATATACGAATATTATTGTTAACCAATCCCTTTACCATGCATTTGACTTCGATACAGTAATAAAATACGGAATGAAAAATATATCCTAGTAAAGATGTACCTAAATAATGATTTGGAAAATCATTAAATGAGCACTTACCTTCATTTTCATTGTTTATATATCTACCTGTATATATATTTTCACTCCATTTTATTTGGATAGTAACCACTGCCAACCAAGTTCTTCAAAAAAAAAAAAAATAAATAAAAATAAACCAACCTTGTAACGTATGTGTGTATGTCTTGTTATATTATCTTCCATTTATTTACATTTAGAACTATGCATGTATGTTTGTATAGGGTAAACTGTCCAACAGTGAACTAATTTTTACTTGCATAGATATTAATATACGTTAAAAAACATACACATTGGAAACTTTGTAGTTTTAACTTACAATTTCCGTATAGCATTGAATACTAATTTTCTATTTTTGTAAGATAGTTGATTTATTTAAAATCGCACGAATTGGTTGACTGTGCACTAACTACTGGATACAGGTACAACGTATAAACAAAACTAAAAAAATAAATTGATTGTCTAAATTGATATAAACATCATTTTGTAGCTTGTATTATTTTTTTAACACCTTTAATAAGCTGGAATCCTGCAGGCATGGTGTCAGGAGTATGTAAACTTGTTTACTATGCTCTTGGCACTTGACTCACAATGTACAACTTGCTTAAGATTGGCTGTTGGACAAGCGGCATTAATTATTTTACGGTTAAAAATCGAAGCTCTTTTTTATTAAACTTGATAAAATACCTAAAAATGTTAAACATAAAGTAATTTTTTTTTTATTAATGTGACTTTTCGATTGTATACTATGATTGGAAGCAAATGGAACAAAAATTACAAAAAAAATTAACTTAATTTTTATATCCAAAAATTTGTATTTTGAAAAACACTCTAATTGGCTGCCCGTTAAAATTATTTATGATGGACAAAATATTTCACATGTTGTATATGTTTTGTTACTTTTATGTATAGTTGAATGATAAATACTTAAGGTTCACTGTGAGGCAGTAGTTGACTATTGGACAGTTTACCTTATATGTACATATTTGCTTGTATGTTTTCGTTGTTGTTGTTTTGTTGTTATTTGTTGTTTTCAAACAACTATTACAAATAATCTGTAGAAACTTAATAAAATCCAAAAACATATTTATCTCAGTTTTATTTTTTTTTTTCTATCCAAGATTCTATACCTTAGGTAATATTATGTATAAATGACAATATAGGTAATACCACTCAAATAGTCAGGAGAAAAATAGAGTTTGAACTTTGGTTAATTTATATACTAGATAATATTAATATTTATGAATTATTTACATTACGAAGCTCTAACTTGCTTGAGCCAGATATGGTTTCAAGATCGTGTAGTAATATTGAACTATAGTATATTACTCTGTATAAAATTAATTAATTACTACTTAGAATTGTTTAAGCATTAGCTTAACGAAGAACTTACAAATTAAAAAACAATATTCCAGTACCAGTAAAAATTTTTGTTGGTATAATATGACCGCAATAAATCTATTGAGTATGAGAAAGAGAATCTTAACTAGTTCGTTTTTTATATATTTGGACCAGATATGCGTTGCGACTGACTTGTATGCAAAATCAAAAATATGAATGAAACACGATGTGTAGACTTTTTTCTTAAAGAATTTCTGAGCATAATACAAAAATTTCCATCGGTGAATGAACTTTTCAAATCAGTCCTGTAGTTTTTTTGATTATTTGTTTCATACAAAAAAGCATCCCAAAGTATATACAAAAAAAAAAAGTTTCCTCTTTATAATATTAGTATGTAGTAGTTTAATAATATGAATGTAGACTTAATTGTTTTTATTACTTCATTAGAAGCATCTTTCTTTCACGACCATGGAAGTTTTTTTGCGCATCTTTAAAAACAAGTAAGATATGTATAGTCAAAACTCCTAATGAAATTGGAAACTACAAAAAATGGAAATATGACGTTAACTTTTCATTTCTAGATTTAAAAAAAAAAATGTTAAACATCGTTTCAAGAATGAAATGGATATATAATCTTTAATTGCTCTTAAATTGTTTGTTTTTGAATCAAATTAATTTTAATTTTCATGTTTTTTTGTAGTATTGAGCCATGTTTCACATTTTCAGGTGAAAATAACAAATTCAATATCAGTCTTCATCACTATTACGACGTTCTCTACCAATCAGTTTTCTGGATAGATATGATTTCGTATTAAATAATATTATAAGTTAATATAAAATAAATTAATAAAATATACAGCTTACAATATCAAATAATTTATTTAGTGTGAATTTTTACATGAAGTCTTGGAGTAATTTTTTCGAACATTGAGAAGATAAATTTTGAATATCCTGGATGAATGATTGGTTTTTTGTCACAATTTATTAATTAATTTGTCAAAACTATTACAATTTTAAATCGTAAAATAAAATACAAAAACATAGTACATGATTATTTAATTTAATTATTATTTTTATTAGTTAACTTTTGATTTTTCAAAAATATTCGTTGTCTCAATTTAATAATGTTTATACTCATAAGTTCCTATGAAAAAAATTGCCATCGTACCCATGAATTTATGACTTATCGGGAATAATAATTACCAATTACTCTGTATAATGGTACCAAATTTGTTATTTTAGCTCTTACATAACCCTTAAAATTTGTCATGACATATTACAAAATAACTTCAAGAAAGTTTCCAATTTCTTACGGACACTTCAACAAAAGTTAAAAAATTAAAATCTTTGAAAAGACAACGTTTTTAGTTTGTAGCTACTTATGACTAACAACAATAATTAAAAAGGTAACTTTCATCAAATCGCAAGAATTTTATAGCCTTGATAACGGTTATTTCTCTTAGATCACTAATATTTCGACCGGTCGTATTTAATTTACGAAGAAATATTTCTATTTTATATTTCTACTTGAAATGTAATTAAATTTGAAAGTCGGGAGAATTATCCATGTAATGAGAAAACTCTTTGAATAAGATACATTTTGATTGGAATATATTCGATTTCATTTAATATCTGGAAAGATTACTCGTGGAACCAATGCAACGACTTGAAACTTCCACACTAACTGAAAGTTATAAAATTCACTAACTTTATGGTGTAAATGTTTTAGATAGATAAACAACTCACCACAACACAAAAATCGAGAATTTAATGTTTTTGAATTTGTAACAAAAATGAATTTTTTGATTCTGTAAGATATGTGGATATGATGATGTATTGTAAGAAGCTATTGTTGAACTGTTTTCGGATTGAAATTTGCTAAGCTTACTCAGCTATGATGTGATGACTTCTGTAATTTAATTTATGAAAATGAATTATATCGCACATACAAATTTTTTATAGTAATACATATCTGTCGCATTAATTATATCAAATGAAACTTTTTTTTATTCCCACATAGTCTCGTTATCTTTTATTTATAATTAAATAATATTTTAGTAAAGAAAAAAATTAGAACGCATTCGTACTTTAATTCGATATACAGTTGAATATATAAATTAATATCACAAAACATATTTCGAGTTGGTAAATTTCATTAAAAATTTAAATAAAACAGAATATGTATATTACAAAGTGTTTCTCGTATCGTTTATTAAAGTGTTTAGCAATATGATATATTTCTGGTCCTGGTAGTTCAAAATCTCATCCTTATTTAAGTAAGCATCTATGTTTTGTGCAATTCTTTGCGCATATATTTGGTTTTAAATACAGAGAAAAGAGACACTGGCCATCATATACTGGGACCATTAGATTGCCGATCAATTAGTTCATTTTTGTGTATTCTTGTGAAACATCCACACACTATTAGGTACTGAACCAGAATCGAACGCTAATAGTAGTAAAATTAGTTTAATATTTCATTCAAAATATTTTCCTTCAAAGATTGATATAATTTGATAATCACAAGAAAAATTTCCAAAATTGTCCAAAGTTCGTAGATATGTATCAATTGGCCTCAAAAAATACATTACCATTCGTTTGTGCTGCATAATTCAAAATATTTAAAATGTTAAGATTTTTATAAATATCAAATTTTAAGGTTAAAATTGACCTCTAAAACTCTCCTTTAAGGTTCATGCGATAAAAATAATCACATTTACCTACCCGAGTAGAATTTAAAATCATCCTTGACTAACCATTAAGTAATATATTGGAGTTATAACTCACCATTGTCCTGTGACATTGGCCGGATATTTTCCCACTATGTATTGCCGTTTTAGTTAATTTGGTAATCATTTTTGGGCTTATAGATGACTAAAATAAGATAATCATTAGCTAAAAATTTGATTCAATTAAAAAAAATTATGAAATGATATTGACTTTGATAACTATAACGATTCCTATGCTGTGATGAATACATTTGATATTTTTGATTGGAATCCGATGAAAACTGATATTTGTAAAACTGATATTGATATTTTCTCTGCGCTTTGAGAGTTAGATAAAATTTTAAAATTATACAAAATCTATTTCATATGTTAAATATTGGCTCACCAATAGGCTAAACATAGGTAATATTTGTAAAAAGTATTTTATATAACTAATATGACTAATATGTTTTAATGGAACAAAATAAGTATTAAATATCAGCTCAGCATGAGCTATTATTTAACATTTGTAGATTTTATGCCAGCTGTGAGATAACGGTGTTAAAATTATATCTAAATATTCAATAATGGAATTATTTTATACCAAATTTGAGTCAAAATTCAATAACGGTACTAAATCATCTCCAAATATTAAATATTAGCTCGCTATGCGCTATGAAACTAAAATCAAATGATATCTTTAAAAAATTATACTAAGTCAGCTGTGAGCTGTGGATATGGTACATAAATCTGTCTAACCCAGTTTTTTTTTTTTTTTCTAATTTGTAATTAAGTAGTATTTTGAAATAACAGTAGCCAATCATGGGGTCATGGTAAGCTAAAATAATTAATATATAATCAAAAAACATTCAAACTATGACCTCCCTATGACCATGTTTTTCCTAACTTAGATTCTACTTAGGTATATATTCTGGCGTGAAGTACTTTTTTAAAATATTTTTGCAAGTGACACTTGAAATCGTTAAGATGTCATCTACTGATATCTACTGTCTAAAACAGTGTTACATAATCTATATTATAACGACAACAAACTGTACACGTTTCATCTTCTTTCTCATTCACATTCATCAATCTTCTTTAGGCTAAAACTTACTCAGTATATTATTTACAAGTACATTCGATGAGTTGTGGATTAAAAAACTTTTTAGAAAATTGGGTTATGTCACAAATAGCCCTAAAGGGTAAATAAAATAGATTGTAATAGTACAGAAAATAAGTGATGTAATTTGATGTTTGTATACATAGCACAAGTGAAGATGGCTCATTCCTATGAAAAATGGTTTGAACGCTGGCTGTTTCTTTATATTTTCATTACAATAAAAATTTACAAAATGGAAAAAAGAGACACATAACAAGTTTTTCAAAGATGCAAAATTCAAATTTACTGAGATAGGGGCAAAAAAGAAAAATTTCACTGCTGTTGAAAATTGTAATATAAACCCTTTAATAATCAGTTGTAAAAAAATAAAAATAAATTATCTTTATTTTATAATGAGCGAAATAAAAGCCCTATTAAGATTTATGTAGAAGTGTTCTTAAATATTCTAAATTTGAGTCATAAAAGCACACGATTTATTATCTTAAAATTCGATATTTTTATCTGTGTATCACGTGATTTAAAACATTACACTGTCATGGTGGGACGTCAATGGAAAATTTTAAATTCTCTTAAGAGAATTGCTTTTTCAATTCGAATCTTAGTAACAACTACACGGACATGCATAAATAGGATAATAAGGTTTTCTTTGAATACCTATATCAAAATTTAATTTTTTGGTTTATATTTTCTGACGTTACAAATTTTAAATAAACCTTTTTTGTCGTTAGATTTTTCTTCACGTCTTTAATGGTTCAAAATTAGGATCATAGACTGTCATGGATTCATCGAATCTAATGGACCGATTTCGTTTATTCTGGATTCTTTTGTTCACTCTGATCAATTTTCTTCACAAACAAACGGCGGGACATTCGGCGGTTCAATAATTTGATGATTCTATGAAGACCTATAGCAAAATTTAGTTTGTGTGGTCATTATTTTCTAGCGTTACAATTTAGGAACTAAAATTAATATACTCTTTCAACGGATTCCGAAAGTTTTATCAAACAACTATGCCATTTCGACCTATTTTAATACAGACATATACATGTGAATTTAACTGACTGACGAGTTTAGTCAACTGGTTGTTTGTTGGCTGTACAGTTCTTGGTTCGTTGGTTAGATATTACTTGAAATAAGTAGATATTTGTATGTTGATTCGTTTATTCCGTAAAGGGTTTCCTGTTTCCTTTATACATTTGTTAATATACAACATGGGATTAAATATTTTTCTGGTTTTATTCATCAATGTTTTTTTTTTTTATTCTTGCGTTCTTTCGATTCAATGAATAGAAGAGTCAGTATATTTGTGAATCCAATTTCATATCTAATTTGCAAGTTCGAATTGGACAACAGTGAATTGATGCCCTTTAAATGAATGAATGAATACACAATCTTAACATAAAGTGTTTATTTTTCTAATTAAAATTTGTAATTTGTTTTCTTTTTTATCTATTTATATTGTAAATGCTTATATACTCCAACCTACTTTTATTATACTTATATTTTTACAAACTTATATTTTAACTGGGCGAATGTTAATTCTTATGAACTCGTTTAATGTAAATCTACAAACAAGTGAATATTAAAAATTTACGATGAAATGACTAGGTTGCTTTTGAAATTGGTAGAATAAAAATCTATTTCACCTATCGTTAAATAAATGTTAGTTTTTAAATTAATGCATTCAATAAATTTTACACTTAAACAAATATTATAAATGCGAGTGTGAATTTGTTTGTTTGTTTCACTTATACAAAATATGAATATTCTATATATCAATATTGAATATATAAGTTAAAAAAATTTTTCAATATAATTTCTAATTGATGAGAAATATTGAAAATATATACACACAAAAACATCTTTATTTTTGAAATATATAAACTAATTTCGTATTGAACATTTTTTCGTATAACCAAAATTTTCGGAACTTACAAGTTAGGTCTATGCATTCTAACTAATATATGATGTATAACTGTTTTATGTAATCAAGCGAAGCCGCCGATAAAAGCTAGTATTTGTATATAAAAAAACGTGTGTAATACATTCCTATATATTATTTTATTATATTAAAATTTTCATCTTAAATAAAGAGAAGAGAGACTCTCAAGAGATTTTATACCTCGAAAACTAGAACTAATGCTTTATATTATTCATTGCATAGTTAGAAGTAAATTGATGGTCGGTTATACACATACCTTCGTACTTAAATCTATGTTTCGTAAAATATTATAAATGGAATAAAAGCAAATTAGAATTTTTTCTAGCATTTAAAAAAAAAAAAAATTTTTTAAAATGTTTATTTCGTAAAATTTCTTAATATTTACTGCGTCGTATACCGAGAGTCAATACCAATAGCTGTATTATTTTTGGGATATAAGAAACAATTAGTTGATCGTAATTACTCCTCTTCCGACTACTTATAGCTTACCGACTTACGTGGTTTTGTCTCAAGATAGATATATTATTCGTGGTTAGTTGAGTGGAAGTTAAAAAAAGCTTCGAAATATTAGACCAGAGTAAAAGCCTTAAAAAATGATAAAAAGTGGTAGAAAATTATAGTAGGATGAAACCAATTGGAAACGCAAGATAATATGCAAGATAAAAGTGACAGGAAAAAAATTACGGGTGATCTGAGTTCGGAAAGTAGGAGGGGTGAGATTTTAAAGGTAAAACACGGTTTATTTCGATTTCCAGCAAAACTACAAGTCCTATGGAAAAAAGTTAAATGACAAAGTTGTAGGTAATAAAAAGATCTAAAACTTTTGTATTTACACTTTTTTCACATAAACTAAAAACTTTTTGATTGTAAATTAAGGTGCTTTTCGATATTTATTCAAAATAAGGTGAAAAAATTAATATTTGAAATCAAAGCATAACAACAATATGAATTAACTAGTTGTAATGATTCTCTGAGGAGATGTTACTCGTTGCTAATTTGCAAACCGTCACCAAATTGATCTAGGAAATTGGGGAAAAAATTGAAATTTATTATGTATATAGTTCATGCTGGACAAAATAGTTTTTATGTTTGTTATTGAGTTATCTACAATAACCAACAACAATAACAATTAAACGAATGTCTACTAATTTGTCAATCATATTATGTCTATTCAATTTTTTAGAGAAAAATGTTATTACACTAATCATAATTAAGCTATATAAAAATATTCAGAAGTGTATTTATTTATCAATAACTTCATACGATTACGCATGCCCAGCCTATTTGATATAAAAATGGAATAACGCCCTTCGTTTTCATATTTAGATTTTCAATTATGCTGCATTGCTTTTGAGTAAATAGTTTTTGAGTTTTTTGTGTTATATTTTTATGAGATATTGATGAGATATATATATATATATATATATATATATATATATATATATATATATATATATATATATATATATATATATATATATATATATATATATATATATATATACGGTTTATATTTACAAATTCACATAAAAAAAAATTTCATTCAAACAAATTATCCCAATTTAAATTACTCATTCTGTGTTTATCCAATTTTAATAAATACACCTACTCACTTTTCTTTCTGTAGGTCGTAACGAAAATATATTGTCTCCTTAACTTACTTAAAAAATGAATGGATTTTTTGGTCCTTTACAAAGTTTCTATAATTCCCTTCTCATATTCCATATCATACAAAAAATTAAATAAATAAAATTGTCAAAATTAACCTCAGGTTAAATTGTAATAAATTAAATACGTTCTAAAGAAAAATTTCTACATTATTTTGTATTCTATTTTTTTTGTTGTTACAGATTTTAATTAAAATATTTGAAAAAAGAAACCAAGAAAGAAGATTTTTACCTACCTTAAGAAAACAATAAATTTAATAATAACGGTAGGCTACGTGGTTGTTATGTTTTGTTATTATAATATCGTTGTGAACTTTTGAGAGTTAAGAGTTAAGAGTTGCATGCATTATTGTACATAAATGTATGTGTGTTGTGCTGTTTACTCATAAATAAAATACATTAAAATTACGAAGAGTCTACTCCATTTTTGTGACTGGTAAGGTAAGTAAGAAATGTGTTTTATGATTTCTTTTCATATTATTGTTTGAATTAAATATTTTGAAATAAAAACATTACTGCTTTTAATACAGCAACACAATGCGAGAACATTGTAGATACAGTTTATGATACAGAAATTTGTACACTATCTTCCATCGAACATGACTTATTAAGGTAATTCTAACGGCATGAGAATAAAAGTAGTTATTTACGAAATTTTTCAATGAGTCAGTTATGAACGACATAAAGAGTTGTACACAAATTGTAGAAGTATTTGCCCCTTTCTCTGAATGCTGCAATAAAGGCTTTCTTGGTAGATATTTTTGTACATTTTACTTCACGTTTTTGCTATAGAAAGATAGTTACTTTTTTACACAAAAGCATAATACAGAAATTAACAAATTAGAGATGCTTTGAGCCTAAATAGGATGAAGTTTACTGTTGTTTATGACGAATATTTAGTTGAATCGACAAGTGGCAAAGTGTACATATATGACTGCTATTCCATGTGTATTAAGCGTTGTCAAGCTTACTGCACTAATGGAACTACAATTTAGAGAATTGTCGTTTCTTGCTATAATAAGATATCTCGTTTTCACTCAATGTGATAGATCTTAGAAATTTAGATTAATTTTCAGGCACCAGTATTTTTAACAAGGTAATCGGTACACTAACAGTCTTGTAACATAGGGAAGAAAAAAATTGTAACTTTGATCGATTTCAATGTAATAGTAGGGAACGCCGTAAGGGATAATTAAGTATTTGGCAAAACACCTTTCTATTTCGTTTTATTCAAGGTATTAATTCATTTTTGTGACGGTAACCTGTAATTTAGCATTCTCAATAAATCGCATACAACAGCCCTTTCAAAGCATGCATATGCAATCTTATAGGAACTGTGCTCAATATTAATCTACGATATTATTACTAGTCAAATTAAAGATCTACCACAACCTTGTTTCGCTTCAAATTCACCATAATTCAAAATACGAATATATGTCACGATTTATGTATATGATATAATATTTTTAATAGATCCGAGAATTGAATTTCCCAACCTAGCCTCAAAGTCGTTTGCATGCAAGTTCAATTTTTATTCACTCGGGATCATCCATACTTTTGCTTTTTTTCTTTTATTTTCCATACTTTGACGGCCTGATTCATTCATTTAGCAAAAAATGTTAGATTTCTGTGATTATGGCCAGTATTCATACATACCTTCGATCATTGTTACAATATAAAATGGTGGAAATAATAAAACATATTTTCGAATTTCCATAAATTAAATTCACTAATTTGTTACCGGCTATTTATATAATTCATAGGTTAGCGTTTCCTTAGCAAATTTTTAAATGGATATGTGGTTTTATTTGATGCATTTATTAGGAGTTAAACAAAAAGCACTGATAATTTGAACTAAGTGAAACTATAGTTACAATCAAATAATCTCTAAATAGTTTCAAAAATTATAGTGTGGAATTCGGGTGGGCCCTGGCAAATTGCAATAAATTATTTGTATTTTGACAAACACAGTTGTTCATTATTAATGAAACGAACTATATTTCTATCTATAAATGTGGTAATGTTATCAACCGTACGTTATAAAACAAACATTCCTGAGTATACTGATATAAAAACATCATTATTCTTATATTTTCCATCATAAGATGACGTATTATAGATACAATGGTTTTTACTATGTAGGTAGATTCTTGATATTATACCAGTTTCTAACCAATATTTTAAGAAACATGAATATATGATCATTACAATAATTTCGAAAAAAGATCTAACACGTTTTTCAATAATTGTCAATACATTATCCATCATGAAGGGAATCAATAACGTTAGTTGTCTCATGCATGACATGTTGTAGTTACTACCCTGACGTGGTACAGTTATGTTTTTTGTGAATAAAATTTGTAAAAAGCAGAATCATAAACTACTGGATGTTTTCCGGAATGTATGTAAATTTTATTGTTTGGACCATTTTTAATTAGCATTCATAAAATACTATAAATATCCAGTCTATACAGTTATATATGCATGTATATTTGTATTATTATAAACCATCCTGACGGTACGTAAAAAAACCCAGAATAACTGTTGTTTCTTTTACTTTAAATTTATGCATATTTTTTAAGCAAAATATGGTTGTTCAAAAGGGTTAGACTTACTACACTCAAAACTCAGTTCTGTAACGAAGAGGCGAAAACTTAATTTATTTCCGAATTTTCTAATCATATTTTGGTTTAAGTTTCATATCAGCCTTTTTTACATCCACCAATTTTGTGAACGCTTGAATATTTAAGCCGGTTTTATCATCAATAGATAAATCTCTTTTTGGAAGTCTTCTCTCAATTCTTTTCTTTTATTAGTTTTCCTACAATATGCTTTGCATTGACGTTGTTTGTTCCAGGTACATTTAAAATAATAAATTTTATACCATATATTCATGAATTGAATTTTTTTTAATCTAAATATTTAAAAATGCAAACCAAATAAATTATTTTCAATTACATTACATACATTTTGAAACGAATGAATATTATTGTACTTACATGTTTAACAGACTAAAATTTTCTTCTTTTATATAAAATATTATTTTATATTTCTTTATATATGTATTTTAATGTACTTAGTATAACAGGATCCAAACAAACTAAGAGGTTTTTTATTTTAGTTGAAATTAAATTTTTCATTCAAAATTTTACTATTATGTTTAAACTATTTTTATCTATGTAAAATATATCATATGTAATAGTGTACGTCCCGCTTCAAATATAACCACACTTTTACAGCTTGGACTACTTGAATGTCAGTATATGTAAGAATTGATAATGTGCTAACATTTTTAAGCCTTCCGTGGCCAATTAATTATATTTGAATTTTTTTGAAGTAAGAAGTTGGCTATACTTTGTGATGGGAAAAACCATTGAACTGGCAACACTTTTATGACATCACTTTATATATGTACATGTAATACATATTATTTTATAGTAGCATCAGCCCTATGCTCAACACTGATGACTTAGAATTTAACGGTTCCAATCCTGCAGCATCCATTTAAATTTAATTAATTTTTTTATTTATTTATTTATTCAATAATTAATTATGATTACAGATTTTTTTAGTGGAATCATTTTTAGGCACGTTGGACTGCCGACAGTTTTACGACACCACTTGATATAAGTATAAACAGGTATACATATTAAATACAAATAGCAGCAACAGCACTATAAGTAGCATGACTTTTTCTGTATACAATGGACCTCGATTCGAATCCTGCTGAATTCATTTAAATTTTATTATAATATTAATTTTTGTATTTATCCAAAAATTATTTACTAAAGTATATTATATCTTCTGATTTACTTATTCTCAATAAAACAAGCATATAACATCATATATGTAAACAAATAAGAAAAAATGATTGCAATTTTTGAAAAATACAAGTGATCTTCCCAACGATGCAAGGTTCAAGTTTTCTTCCCTATAGGGAGTGTCGTCAATGTAGTGAGAAAAGCCCACTATTTTTCACCAGTCTTTTGGAATGTTATAGACAACGACCGTTACTAAGCCCGTAACCTCCGTAAGCAGCTATGAGTATTATAAATGAGAACTGTAGGATTATTTTGAATAAATTTCGACCATTGCCCCAATCTCCAAGACAAAAATTGTTTGTATTTTATATAAACGTATTTCGACTACAAAAAAGTCAAAATAAGTATGAATTAGCTTATCATAATCATTTTAAAAGATGTTATACGTTGCTTGGTGCAGACCGTTACGCTTTAGAGACTGCCATATTTAAAGCTTATATCTTAACGAATATTCACAAAATTACAATAACTTAGATCTATAAACGTATACCAAAATAAATAAGCAATTGTACATGCAATAAAATAATTTATTACGCAGATTTTAAAAATCCAATAACCTAAATTTAAATTTTCTTTTTTATCTTTTTATTTGTATTAAAACTAAAATACCAACTCCCTAAAAAAAACATTTCCATGAATATATTTCTCTCATGTTACACAAGTATTGCATGAATGATATAAATTAAAATTCTAGCACAAGAAAAAAAAATTATAAACTGTTGTGAAAGGTTTTTATTTAATTTTTTTACTTTTTATACCAGGGTAGAAGACTTTAAATTGTAAAAAGTGCAAAAACTTATAGTAGGATGAAACTCATAGAAAACGGAAGAAAATATAACAAAAAGAAAAGGAAATCTGAGTAAGGGAGATCTGAGTTCGGCAAGTGGAAGAAGTGAGTTTTTAAGGTTTATCTTGTTTCCGACAAAACTACAAGACGTTAGAGAAAATCGTTATAATATAAAATTGTCGGTAATAAAAAGACAACTTTTGTATTTACACTTTTTCCACATTACCTTAAAATTTTTCGATTAAAAATTAGGCTGATTTCTCATTATTTATTCAAGATATGATAAAAAAATACATGTTTTAATTGAAAAAATTTTTATTTATTTATTTGGAACATAAAAAATAAGCTTTCATTTTATTTCGTGAAAAGAATTTTTTTTTTTTGTAAAAGATAGAAATAAAAAACCAAAAACTTTGTTATTTCAGTTTATCACATTGGACTTGCAGTTTTGCAGAAACTCACCCCTTCCATTTCCCGACCTGAGATCCGCCGTAAATTATTTTTACTTTCATTTTTGTTATATTCTCTTACTTTTTCAATGGGTTTCATCGTACTATAATTTTTTTGGTTTTAAAAATTATTGGCCCTGGTCTATTTGCTCTATGAAAATTTGTCGTTTTAGTTTTTTGAAATGTAATAAAAAAAATAATAATAATCTGTTTTAATACCGTTGTAATTAATATAATTAAAAAATGCACGAAATGCAAAAACTTATTACATTATAAAACGAATTAATTAAGTTTTTTTTTTATATAAATTACAAATTTATACCATAAATAATAAGCACTAAAACTAATTATGTACAATTACAATAAAATACAAATATAAATGAAATAAATTAGTGTATTGCATTGTTTATTTGTAAACTATAGCATGGCCTCTTAATGCACAAAATATATAAGGAAGTTCGGAAATTTATCAATTACAAAACTAAGTGTGCTTTATATTTTATCACACAATTTTTTTAATAAATTTACTTTGTTGTGTGGAACTTTGTTGTTAATTTATAAATTAGCTTGTGTCTTGAAATTTAACACTAGTAGTTCTGTGAATAATAGATATCACTCTGAACTAACTAAAAAGTATTTAAATAATATGAATACAATCCAAAACATGATCTAAGGCAAATTAAATATTATGTCAAAAAATTTAATATTATGTACAGTAAATTTAAAAAAAAACACGGTCTGTAAATACATAGAGAGAAGCCTTTGGTTTAGTAACATTTTTATTTTTTGGATCAAAAGTGATTTTTTCGGAACGATAAAATTAAAATTTTACGAAAACCTCTAAAGTGATTGTGGTGAATGTGCCTACCAAATTGCATCAAAATCGAAGAAAGCGTTCAAAAGTTACAGCGGAACAATCATAGATAGATAGATAGTAGCCTTGTGTATGAAAAATTTAAACGTAAGAATTTAATACTAAAGGTCCTAAGGTGGCACCTTGAGGAATATCAATACAAAATCCTATTAGCATTGTAATTAAAACGTCGAACTATACGATTTTATATAGTTAATTTCCGTAAATATATAATTATTAAAATCACATTGTATTCAACTAATTGTAAATTGTTTTTGTTATTTATTTTACTTTTGTGAAAATTATACATGCAATCAGAAGCAGTACGAATTGTTGGAAAATGACGTAGAAATGTTAACATAAGCTGTTTAGTTAGATATAATTTTAGTTTTTAACATTCGTTCATAATGTTTAATATAATTCAGAAACAATGTATGTTTTCTGGAAAAGATTATGAGTTCTATATAATGCTATATTTTGATTTGTTACCGTTAAAATGACCGGTTAACAAACCATTAATTATGCGGTATGGTTTATTTTGATCGTACGAGAATATAGTTTACATAAAGCAAATGAGTTTGAAAAAAAAATTACTTAAAATAATACACGGTGAAAAAAAATGCTTTTGATATTTTGGAAAGGAAAATTTTATCATTTAGTTAACTTATTGTTACCTGGGTATATATTAAGGGTTCTCTGGTTTGATGGATTAAAAAAATCGAGTTTTTTTGGAATAAATTTTTTCTTAAATATATCTAAAATATTCTGGTAAAGTGAATTTTTAAAATTCGAGGCCATTTTAAAGATACAGCATTCTTTTATTCAATTCCTCAATTCTTAGTTTAATTACTCAGACTAAACTGGGTCCTTAAAAACTTACCCAAAAGTAGCTTAACTTAGATTGAAAATGATGGTATTATTTGGTCTTTGGTTTTGTTTTAAGACATTCAGGGGCTTAAGGTGTTTTTTATTTCTATTTTAAGGAACTCCATACATCCATAATTTATATATTTCTAAATAATGCCTAGTAGTATGCAAATTCATCAAATTAAACAGCTCTGAAAAAAATTCTGATATGTATACTATGAACCTCTGTAGAATGATGTAATCCGATTTTATGCCAATTTTCATAGTTTTAAAATTGAAATGTAATTTATTTGCACAGTATTTTAGGCCGGGAGGCCGTACTCGTTGATGAATAAACTTTTAAAAACTATATAATACTAACTATATAAGAGCTTATTTATTAGTGTAACTTTATCCTCTACAAAAATTCTGAAAATTATTTTTCGGCGCCCGTGAAATTTTCAATTATTTCCACAGGCTTCAAAATGATAGACATCCGTTTTTATTTATTATTGTAGTAGGAAGATCATTAAATAAGAAATGTAAAAACCATTTTGTCCGCCACGGTATAAAACCAGATGTCCGTTTTCCGACAACCTCAAAATTAGGAAAAAAGGATAAAAATAAAAAGACAAAAATATCGATGGTGTCGAACAAAGGACATCCCGTTTTGTCACATGTTGGAAATAATTGTTTTTGTATTTTTTATAAATGATCTTCCGAAAACAATAATAAACGAACAAATGTCTGTAAATTTAAAACTTTCAGGGAAAATCAAGAATCTTACGAGATCCGGAAAAGAAACCTCCCCACTTTTCCGAATTTTCGTAAATATCAAAGTTTATACACTAACCATATAAATATATTTAGAAGTGTAATTATCAATGACTTGATAAGATGAGGGGCACCGGGACTATTTGATAAGAATTGAAATGAATATTATAATATATTATATCTGCTTTTGGCATATCTGGAAAAAGATTTATATCTTATTACAAAAATTGGCAAAAAAACTATTAGTGTTTTCTTTTTAGTAACAAAGCTTTTAATACAATGTTGTATTCACAGATTTTCTTTTAAAAATATTTACTAAATTTAGATTCTGGGTGTTCTTGAAAAAACTTTGTTTGACACATTTCAACAATAAAGGGAAATTGTCATTTCGTGTATGTTACCAATTTATCTTTTTTTATAATTCATTATAGGCAGTGTCTGGAGTTCTTAAAGATTCGATTTTGGTAATTGATGTCTCGTCAATTATGTTTTGATACATTTGCTTACTATAATCAAGAAGGATTCCAGAGAGAAAATCTTCCGATTTAATTAAAATGTTGATTTTTATACATTTTGCATTTTAAAATCATTCAAAATTATTTTCAAATGATTCTTTCCAAATGCATAAATATAATTATATATATTTTTTTTTCAGTTTTAAATTCAAATTGAACTTAGTTTCAAGACAAGAAGTTTCATTATTTCGAATTCACTCTTACTTGTATATACTGTCATATTTAACAGCGTACAATCGGGCAATAATTTTTCGTCACGTAATACCATATCGTAAATCTCTACTGTTACGTTTTTACGAGACCAATGGTTTGAAAGTGCTGTGATGTTGCGATGTTACCAAGCAGAGTACCTTCACTAAGTACTTCAAGTATTTGTTTATGTTGATAAATTTTAATAAATTGTATTATATTTTGCACGTTCCACTCCATATCAAAATATTTAAATACAATTATTAAAATAAATCTGATTAATGTTTATGCCTTGTCTTTGCTAATATTTTGTTCTTGAGTCCACAATAATCGCAACATCTTTTGATGCCATTCAAATTTATCGACAAGTTGTTGGATGCGATATAACATCGTCAAAGTTACGGGTCAAAGTTGCGTTAAGATGTTACGTTACCCGCAAATGCAACACGTGTGTAAGCGGCTTAAGAATTAACTATATTGAGTGAGATAAGGTTTAAAAATTAATAGCAGATTTCTCTTTGTGTCTTGTTTGAACATAAGAAACGAATACAAACGTTTAAAAAATAGTAGTATTTACTTAATTTCCGCGTTCAAATTACTCAACAAAATTTTGCATACACAATAACATTTTGAAATATAAAATTATGATTTTGATTTAAAAAATTGTATTCAAGAAAAACTGCCATTTTGTTGCATTTCAAATAATTTCTTTTCGTGGAATTTTCTAAATCGTTTTCAGAAGAATCAACCAATAGGTTATTATAAAAAGGTTTTGCAATCACTTGGCAAATAAATATATAGTTTTATTTTATTGGCAAACACACTAAATAAATACATATATATGAAATAAGTATCTCATTTATGTTCTTAAATTGCAATACATATATTAAATGCAATACACGTCCGGATATGAGTAATAAATTATATATTATATACTATCCAATGAAAATAATATTTTATATATTGAATTGCAAAAATATGTACACATATTAAAGAATATTGAAAAGTAGTGTTGAGTTGAAGAAGCATGATTCAAGAATCGAATTATTTCATTTAATATCTAATTCGTAAACTATTTTATATAAGCAAAATGTCGTCTCTGAGCACTTCGATTTTAGAATATAAAATTATCATTTATTGAAGGATATCAATCGTATTGAAATTTTTCTAACTCTTATAGTTCCTTCTAAAAATTTTTATCTTCTGGAGCCTGAAGAATTTTTTGATTGTCCCCACAGATATTGAATTTACGGAAATCTGTTGTCTTGTTATTGTTATTGGTAGATCATTTAAAATAAATACAAAATCGATTTTCTCCAACATGCGACAAAACGGATTGTCCTTTGCAGACAACATCAAAGTGCCATTTATCACAATTTTCCTGGTTGTCGGACCACGGTTATCTGGTTTTATTACGTGACAGAATTTGAGGTCTCTGGAAACAACCGTATATTTTACGGGCTCCGTAAAAGAAAACGGCACAATTTTAGGAGAAAAAGTTCTTTCACTGATCGTAACTAAGTAACATACAAATTTTTTAGAGTGTGAGCCCATTAGTTGTAAATTTCAGATCTACATTCGACTCTGTGTGTTTAATTAACTATTGGATACAAAATTTGATAATTATCTTGGCAAAATGGTATTCATCCCTATAAACAAATTAATAGAAGAGGGTTCATAAAGGGAAGGGGAGGTATGCAGCCAAAGCTGATTTTGTAAAGAACTATCCCAGTTCTTTAAATGCAAATAATACTTATATAAAGTACAAAAAAATATAATTAAAGGTAAATTAAAGATGTTATCAAATTTTTCGATTAATGACAGGTTATAATGAGAGATTATACAAAATTTCACCAAATTTGGATTTACGACTTTAAATGAAAATAAAAATTATTGGATATATTTAGTAACTTATTTAATGTCCGAAACTGCTCAATTGGTAAACTTAAAATTTTGATTTTAGTTACTAAACAACTGCATTTTCTACATTTCTTCATAAAATAACTAGTAGCAGTAATTTATTCTAGAAATAATCAATTTTAATAAAATTTAACTGACAAACGTAAAACAAATATCGCATGCTTATAAAAAATAATAGTTCAAGGTATACTGTGAAAATGAGTGGTCATATTCGAGTTCTGTGTTTCTGGCACGTTAATAGAAGAGATTTTTTTAAATAGATTAATCCCGAAGACTTCCAACATTTCTTAACAAAAATTCATAAATATTCGTTCAGAAAAATTACTTTATTTTTGGAAACATCGACAATAAAATAATTAGATTTTGATATATCTTATTTTGCAACGTTTCGCTGGTTTATTTTCAGCTTCCTAAGTCAATTTCCTTGTAAAACAATTTTAAATCCACCAAACTATTGCCGTGCATTCTTCTTTTTATTTTCAATATAAAATTACACCTCTTTTAAAATTTTTGAATCAAATATGTTTTATTTGTATTTTTAAATACACGAATTTAGTTTCATGGGCTCAACATTATTTTATAAGGAACATCAAAAATTTAGAAAAATCGGCATCTTATTATTTTGATTATCCAAATTCCTAAAAATTACACTTATTTATTTAAAATCTTGGATGAGATGTAACCGATTGGTTCAGTATTTTTGTAGTTTTTCCGCGTTAAACTCAAAGATTTGTACTAAACGGACGAGATACGCAAGAATTTTATATAAATAGTAAATAGAACTACATATTTTTTTATTTAAAAAAATCAAATTCTTGTTAAAACTCGGAAGTAATTAATTTTTTATGAAAAACGAATTGCCTTGTAAAAATAAATATTGATATCTGACTGTAATTATTGATGCAAATTTTAATCGCCCAACACTTATTCTTACCCAGTAAAAGAAGCATTTAATATGATCAATAATACGTACCTACAGCAATACAATATTAAATGTAATACATGTAATATATTATATGCACCATTATTTTAATAGTAAGTATTTATTTATATAAATTAAGAGTATCATATTTATTGAACAATATTATTAAATTAAATAAATATTTCCTGTTCATCACACACTTGAGACATATTGAAATGATGCACATATAATAACCGATATTTAATGTAATGAAGAACATCGTATTTTATATTTTAATTGCAATATTTAAGTATCTATTATGTTTAACAAATATCCTGTATTTTCGTATGGTTTCATCTAGTTCATTTTTTGAATCGCGTTTTATAGGTTTAGACAGGGTAGAAGTCCTTAAATATGATAAAAAGAGAATATAACAAAAATGAAAACGGAAACGGAAGAGAGTATAACAAAATGAAAGGTAAAATAATTTACGGGCGATCTGCGGTCGGGAAGTGGAAAGAGGTAAGTTTAAGAATAAACAAACGGTTTATCTGGATTTCCGACACAATTAAAACCCAATGAAAAAAAGTAAAATGGAAAAGTTATAGAAAAAGATCTACAACTTAAACAATAACGTCAAAAAATTTTTTTAGTAACCTCAAAATTTTTCGATTGGGAATTATAGCGCTTGTTCGATATTAATTCAAAGTATGGTGAAAAAATAAATATTTTAAATCAAAAAAATTACAGTGTATTTGGAACATAAAAAAGTAAGTTTTCGCCAAATATCCTGAAAAAAAATTTGTTTTTTGTAAAAGATAGGAAAAAAAATTTCTTCTCATTTTCACATCAATTTTGAAGTAATGTGGAAAAGTGTAAATACAAAAGTTGTAGATCTTAAAAGTGCCTACAACTTAGTCACTTAACTTTTTTCCTTAAGATATAATCTATTGCCAACCTTATTAAGTCAGTAGGCTTTCTTACCTGCTATGTACGCATTTTTTCATTGTTAAGATAGACGGACGCAGCAATACTAAGAATATAATAAAGTGGAAAGAATTGGGTAAACAGGGCTAATGGCGGCCGGAAAACGCAAAGAGATAATAGTACTACAATAGGAGATAGACCATTGTATTACACATTTGTATTACGCATGCAAGCCTGTTCAATTGCTGATATAAAAAATAGACTATAAATTAAACGTAAATTATAAATTTTTTTAGTTTTATGTTATTCTTATACAATATTATACGTATAATATTAGATGATAAATTTGCATTTTGTTTATTAATTACATTATGTGGTACATATTGACGTAAATAACGGTATATATATAAATTCTATGGGGTCACCCATCCAAGTACTAGCTGTGTATAATGTTGCTTAACATTATTGATCGGTTGAGATCAGTTATAACGTTTCCCCCCGGGGGGGGGGTGTTTATTATAGAGATTATTTTGAGTATATTATTTGAAATAGATATATAATTTGAATAATAAATACATTTATATAATTTTTTTTAAGTCACTTTTCAATATAGTGACTATATTGGAGATATTCTATACAACAGAAATTTATAACAACAGTACATAAAATTCTATGCGGTCACCCATCCTAGTACTTACTTTGTATAATGTTGCTTAACATTATTGATCGGTTGAGATCAGTAATTACGCTACCCCAAAGGGTATGTAATATAGATTATTTTGAGTATATATATTTAATATTCAAATAGTTTATATATTTCAAATAATATACCCAAAATAGTGTATATTATATACCCCCTACTGGGGGTTATGCAAATACTGATATCAACCGATCAATAATGTAAAGCAACATTATACACTAGTTAGTACTTGGATGGGTGACCGCATATAATATATATATACACATATATATATATATATATATATATATATATATATATATATATATATATATATATATATATATATATATATAGAAATTCTATGCGGTCACCCATCCAAGTACTAACTATGTATAATGTTGCTTAACATTATTAATCGGTTGAGATCAATTACTTAACCCCCAGGGGGGGGGATATGTATTATACATTATTTTGAGTATATATATATATATATATATATATATATATATATATATATATATATATATATATATATATATATATATATATATATATGAAATTCTATGCGGTCACCTATCCAAAATACGGTCATCTATTGACTTAAACATACTTTCGTTTTAAGATCTTTACAGATTTGAATTTTTTGTTGGATTTTTTAATATAGGTGCCTAAATTAATATGTAGTTTTACCAAGAAGGCGAAATAGAACACTTAAAATTTGGAAAAATTTACGAAACTTATCGATGAAGGAGAATCTACGAGAAAAGCCGTGAAACTCTTGAAATTTTCATTTTCAACTCTTAAACTGGACAGTAGAAATATAAAATATACTGACGCTTTCTGTGTGGGTTTCTGGCCACAATCAGAAACAATCGAGAGTTATGTATGTGGTATATTCTTAGAATCTTAGACCATTTTTCTCAACGCGACTCTTATAATTATACCAAAACCATTAAAAAGTTGCCAAGTATAAAGATTATTTGTTAAAGCATATGTTAAATTTAATATTTCAAATTTTCACTATATACACATGTTTTCTTAAATGATCGTTAGTACGCCGTCCTCCTCTACGTATAATATCATTGTTAATCGTGTTGATTTTAAACCTACACTTTCACCATAATTCATAACCCCGTACAGTATTCTAACATTTTAATAATTATCCTAAAATTGTTGTATTAATTCATCCTAAGTTTTTAAAGAACTATTTTAATGCGTTCTAAAAATCTAACCATGTCTTTTAAAATCCATAATCACAAGTTTTCGGAACAAATTAAAAGGAATTAGTAAACTTTTTGGGGTTGTTAATTTTTATACGAGGAATATGCACTATTTTTAACTTTTCATTACGTTTAAAGTGTTGTGTTAAAAGTTTTATTTTAATTTTATTTAGTTATTTTGTAATTTTTGGTTGAGATACTACAAATGATATTAATTTATTTATCGTACAATTATATACGTAATTTTTCAAGAACAGTAATCAAGCAAAAAAATACACAATGAATTATGTGTTAAATTACTCAAATAAAAATATTAAAAAAAAAAAACTTTTCGCAAAGTCGATAACTTTACAAACATCGATAAACCGAATAATGTGTTTCCAATTATTTATAAACAAACAAAAAAAAGTACCTATTAATTTCTTTCCATAACAAGCAAAAAAACTACCTTTTCGTAGCATTAAAAAGGTAAAACCTATTTATGTCAGAATGTGCTCTTAACTTTGTGTAAATAAGAGCCAATCGTAAATGGATTTTTAGTATTTTACTTAAGAAAGTTAGTACAAATTACATATAATAAACATAAAGTTAATAGTGAGAATAAAGTGTTAGTTCCTTTACAAGTACATTAAGATTCTTATACTATTTTTTTTGTATTTTGTAAACAGAATGTGTTATAACATATACCTGGATGTTTCAGAATTACTAATCAACTGAATACCTGTTGTATATAGCGTGTTTATTGACAGACTGGGAACAAAACACAAGTTATTTTCATTTTACGACACAGTGTAAACGACAATTGGTAAAATTGGCATTGTGGTCAAACTACCAACTAATAAAACTAGAAAATAAAGATCAAAAAAATCAAACCTGCAATCTCTATTTGCCATTAAAATAACATAACTGTAAATGGATCGTTGATCACAATAATATCAGGAGAATTTTTGACTATAATGTAAAATGGCATTTACTAAGCTTTGGTCAAATTATCATTCAGCGAAAAACGAAAAAAAAGTTCAGTAACTAACTATCTTGTCGTTTTTAAGTTGGTCTTGGAAGCTTCCTTTTGTTCATCTGAGCTTAAATTTTATCTAACGCTTTTTTAAGTTTACGCTAATTTTTCTTAGCTTATCTATTGGCAGAAATTCTTTTCTACTTCCTCTAACATAATCAGACCGATCATTTGTTACATAGATGTTTGTATTATTCAGTTTACCGTTTTTATGCCAAATTATAATTTTTTTTCGAAACGCATCATACCTACAATTAATGGTTGGTATATTTTGCTTTCAATATAATTTCAATTAATGTTTACCAAGAGATTTTTTTTTTGCTCTTTTCTTTGAACAACCAACTCTTCCAATTCGAAATAATTTTTTCATGTTTATCATCATTTAAAATTTGATTTAGTTCTGAAATCATTGTTTAAACATAAATTGAAGATTTATATTATACACTTTTATTACTTAATAAAATATATAAAAAAATTGTAAGTTTCTTGTAGGAATCGAACTTGCGTCAATTAATTTTATAACTATCTTGAATCTATATTTTTAATAAATTTTATTTCATTTTGAATCCTCATATTACTAGCCAATGTATTTATTTTTCGTTTTACAAACTTTTATTTAACTGAAATTAGTCACCCAGTAACAACAAACGAACGCTACCATATCGCTACAATAGTATCGATACCTTGAAGTGAAGATGCTTCAATTAACGTAATAAAAAAAATTATTCATAATATGTAATTTAATTTTTGTTATTTAAGAAAATACCTAGGGCTCTCTTAAGCTTTAATAATACAATTTATCAAGTAAAATGATATTTATTTTCATTTCACTCTTTTAAGTCTCTTGACAGTGTGACATGAAAGTAAGACAAATAAAACAACAAATAAACAAAGACAAATTTTTAACATTAATACAAGTATTAAAAGCACATTGTTGAGGTTAGGATATAAACCTATATTAAACTTAATAACGTAATAAATACGTAGAAAACAATGCTTGAACGTTGTTATTAGTCTACATTTAATGTTCTGCATTCTGTTTATTATTAGATACAGTATTGTGGCTAACTTAGTTGGAATTGCACTCGTTGTAATCGGGACAGTAAACATTTAAATTAGGTTACTATTGTGTAGTATTTGTTAATGATTCCCATAAGTTGTCAAACGTTCTTGCACATAATCTGGATTAAATATTTACACATCTGAACAAATTTTTGTTCCTGCAGATGTTTATCTAAAAACCAATATACATGACGATGTTTTCTTATCACAGAAAAGTTTTTGTGAAATATAACTTTTATTTCTGTTTACGCATCGTAAATGAAAATAATAGGAAGCAAAAAAGTTCAAATTATGTTATACATAGCAAGCATTAAAGTTTTAAAATTTAGTTTATTCGAATTTCTAATTGGAGGAACACTTAATTTAATTAAAATAACAAATATTTTAAATAGGCTTTAAGCCATATTTTTAATAGACCATCTAAAGCTTTATATAAAGTATCTTTTTTCTCTTCGAAAATTCTGAAATGTGGCCCATTTTCTTATTCACAAGCTCTAAAATTTTCAATTGTCCCAACAAGTTTCAAGTTGACGGTTTATTCTTTTTTATAACGAAAAATATAAGATAGAAATTTATGGAGTTCTCTAGAAGACGCCTTTGTTAAATTTATTGGGTAACTAAATGGCTATTATTATTATTATTATACGAAGATCATTCATTTTAATAATTATAAAAACTATTCTGTCAATACAAAATGAAATGTTCTTTAGCTTACAATTTCCAATTTTCGCAAATTTCAACTTGTTGAACAGCGGACATCTCGTTTTTTCCCGACAAAATGGTTTTTACATTTCTAACTTGATTGATCTTCTTTCTTTGTACTTTTTTTGTAAAACATTATAGAAAATAGTTCATTTAAATAAATATTTATGACGCTTGTAATCACCACATTTTATAATTTACACAAAAACAAAAATTCCATAAACCTCTTAATACACCAAACAAATTTTAGTCTTGATTTTTGTAAAGACAGTATCGCGGCCAATTATAGTTAAGAAAAGTAATTTTTCTTAACTAGAAACTTAGAAATATATTTTAATCGCCAACCAAATGACGTACGCAAAATTAAAATCGGTGCATGAGTTTTATCCTTAAGTATAAAAAATCTTCAAAATATGACAATTTTTAAAGTGCAATAACTTTTGAAAGTATTTATTGATTGTCTTAAAAACTTTAGAGAAAATATTCTTTAAAAAACATTGTAACTGACATTTCTAAGAAATAAAAAATAGTGAAATTCACATGTATATTGAAAAAGGGGCTCACAAAAATCATTAATTCTCAGGTTCAAGATGATCCGATTTTCATTTTGAAAACTACGATCCAATATTAAAGAATTATATGTCTACTTAAATTTAAAAATAAAGATCTAGTTAATTCGTTTATTTGCTTAAAAATTTCATTAAAAATTAGTTATTTTATGTTTTTTATTAAAATTTTTTTTTTCAATATAAAAAGTGAATCAACTTGAACTGGGGAATTATTCATTTTTTATGAGTGCCATTTTAAATAAACATGCGAATGTCTCAAAGTTTTTTAAAGAGCATCATGCTTGAAATTTTTAAGAAAATCAGTAATTTCGCCCTATTTTGAGGATGACAGTAAAGAGTTATGGACAAAATACATGATCCGATTTTGCGCAAGTCATTTTATGCGTGTTTTTGAAAATATCTCTACGTTTTTTATGATGCTTTTTCTCTTAAATGCCTTAGTCATTTTTCATAATCAAGAATTTTGTCATTTCCAAAAATCAAAACGGGGGTTTTTTTTCATGCTTTGGCTGTACTCAACCAAATTTTGGTGTCCGTTTGTAGTTAGTATTTTTAAATCAAGAAAATCATTAATTTAATTGGTATATATTTAGATACAAAGTAGCAAACCATTTTATCTTTTTAAATGCATCCCATCAAAGATTATTATGTTACTTCAATCGATAATCGTACATTTTAACAACACAATATAACAATATATAGATGATACTAGTTTGGTAAACGTTATATTGAAAACGATAATATTATGTAATCCACCAGTGAGTTTATATATAGAAGCTTTTTGTGTCAATACCATACATATCCTTTATAAGTGTTATAAAAAAGCACACATTATTGTGGTATTTATTTATTTATTTTTTTTATGAGATAATATTGTTGATAAACATAGTAATGGATTTTACATAATGCCAGAGTATTGGATATTATTGTTGTGTCATATAAGTTAACATCTTTTAAAAAATATTTTATCTAATAAAAAAGAAAAAAAAAGTTTATAATAGTTTAAAACAAATATAAAATTTGTAACGTGGATTAAAATTAACTAATACCTGAGTATGAAAAGTAATTTTTTTTGTAGTTCGTTAAATTTAATCTTCTAATATAACAATCGAAAGAAAAATTAAATGTGCACACTATTGTTATGAATTTTATTCGATATTTGTTAGAATCTAAATTTTATTATGAATCACAACAACAGAAGAAATATCTCTGTTGTGCACAAAGTATATTTTTTTAATAGAAAGAAGTATAAAGCTCATAGAAAAATACAAAAAAATTGAAACTATGGCTAAATTTTTATTGAAATCAAAGCATTTATTAAAAAATTAAATAATTTATTAAAAAATAAATAATTTCATGAGAAGTGAAAAAATTGCAAAAATGGTTAGAGTTAAAACTGTGGTGAATCAAAACAATTTACGAAAAACTATTTTTCAGATTAAAAGTTCGGTCTATTGAACCCAATTTTGCATGTTCATGGATATTAACTGCCATTTTAGGTCAAAAATACACCACCAAAATTTCAACTCTCTGTTTTTGAGTTATCTTATGACATTCAGATTGACAAATTGTCAGATGGACGGCCGAACATACACAAATGAACCCAATGAACTCATTGTGCTCGTTCACGGACGAGAACTCACATTTAAGGTCTAGAATATTCAATCAAAATAATGTCTTACTATCTCTTTCTTTTTGAATCATCTTATGCCATTCAGACAGACGTTTCGACTACCGAACGGAAGAATGGACGAACGAATAAACAGAATTGAACCAATTAGGTGATTCTAAGATCCATTCCAAAATTTTGTTGGCGCGGTCAATAATTGCTACTAGTAAGTGTATGACTACAAAATGATATTGAAAAATTAAATTACAATGATATTTAACTGCATACAAAAAAATACTAACTTGAAATTGATTGATTGTCACATATCTTCTTCCTTTTGTTCATACAAATAAATGATTTATAAAAAAACAAAAAGAAAGAAAGTCAGACAAGATAATCTCAAAATTTACGAATATATAAAGTACATAACGTTTCTTTTAATACATTTTCTAGATAGAAGAACAACATTTTATGTCAGAAAGTTTCATTTATTAATTCATTATTCTTTTTTATTTTAATAACATATTAAATGATATATCAGACATACAAACAATAGAAAAAAATTTTTTTATTCTATGTAATTGTATTCTTCATTAATAATATAGAATAAAAAAACTTTTTTTTGTTGAAAGGTAATGAATACACCCTCAAATGTCTAACTAAGCAAATATATAAATGGTTTATTTTCGTTTCATTAAAGTAAAGAAATAATATGATGATATAAATTATTTTAACGAAGTTTCGATACAAATTGTAAGGAGAACGCACATTGTTTGAAACTATACTATTTCAAAACAGGAAAATTATGTTTTAATATTAGAGCGTATCAAGATATATGAAAAAATAAGGACAGTAGAAATTAAACACGGACTATGAGATATTTTTGTATAAATTTAATGTTTATAATGTTTAAAATCATAATTCGACGACATTGTCTAGTGAACCACCGAGATGCAATTGCATTCAAATAAATATTTATTTTTAGATTACCTCTTTATTTTTAGATTTCTTCTTCATAGATTATTCCCAATAAGTTATTTTCTCTGCGCAGTTAAATAAACGGGTATGCGTAATCGGACCACTTCAAATTGAGGAATGTAGGTTTATGGAAAGTATCTTTTTAAACAATCAAATTTCTTTGAAACTATTTGTTTCTCAAAATCCATATTTTGGCCACTTATTGAGCTTATTTACTAGCAACTTTTTTGAAATTATTAAAAATTTCAATCAATAATAACAAAAGTTATTTTAAAATAACTTTTATAGTAGAATAAATATGCATTCATTAAAATCTCAATTTTTAATTTTTTTGCTTAAACCGAGGAAAAACGCTTTATTATGTGTTTAGTAAATAATACGGAGCTTAAATTGTTGCAAATCCAGTTAACCTCCGAAATAATGTTTCAAATAAAAGTCGTTGGGATAAAAAAATACAAACACTTTTGCGTTTAAACTTCTTTTGGGTCCAATGAATTGATTTGGCTAATAAACAAAGTTGAACTTCATTTAAGCTTAGAATACAACACCAAAATTTCAGCTCATTATCTCATTTTTTTTTTTAGATATCTTGATAGACGGCGCGAATAAACGAAAATGGACTAAGTAGGTTATTTTATGAGAACCTATACCAAAATTTTATTTGTGCTGCCAAAATATTTAATAACGTTACAAAATTTACACTAAAATTAATAAACTTTTAGATATTTTATATCTGAAGTATAAATACACATCTAGGCATTATAAATATATCCAGTATAAAAATTTAAAACCGTTTAGATTATCGTAAAAATTTCCTTTTGTAAAATATTTCATGAGAACATAATCATAATTCCTAAACAATTTGAGAATTTTAAGTGATACAATTTTAGAATAAAAAATAAACTTAAGTTTATTTTTTAAGTTTTACAAGTTTCATATTATTACATAATATAGGCAAAACTTTAATAATACAAGGTTTCATTGGACTCTAAAGTACAATATGTTTTGGTGTAAGTTTGAATAATTTTAAATAATCATTCACTTTGTTATATATTATTTAACAAAATTTAATTTACTAAATAAAAATAATGTTCCCGGAATATATTTAACTTCCGATTAATTTTATTTAACAAATGAAACTAAATTCAATTTTTGGTTGTCTGAATTAATATAATATACTTGTTAATTATTGACCAACCAAAACCATACATTAGATATATCTAAAATTCATTTAATTATTCCTCGTTAATTGAAAATTTTCAATTTCCTTTCCATTGTTTTACTAATTCCAAAACTTTCCATTATACAAGGTGATCTGGCATCGAATATCTAATTTTAATGATTAATTATTCATTTCATTTTTTTTAACTTATACTTCATTAGTTAATGCATTAAAAGACATTTAAACAGATCGTTTTTTTCTTCTCTTGGCATGCGGCAAACAATGTTACAATAAACATACATGGAATATTTCAATTTTTATATATACATACACTCACAAAATCAAAACTGTGACAGTTTTAAATAATTCAAGTTAAATACTCAATTGTTATATTATGTTGAGTTCTTCATCAGAACGATTTTTTTTTTTCTATCAAAAGCATTCATTTTAAACTGACACAATTATATAATACATCATAAAATTAGTATATTTTATAATTTTAAGTAAGCGTGGATGATTCAAGTCGTCGTGTGTTTTGATTCTACGTATGCATACACATATTATTTTATATTGTTAACTAATACATTGATAAATATGCAAGGCAACAGAAGTAAGTGTTATACATTATTATTTTTAAACTTTTCATAAAGAGAAACACCATTATAAAAATAAAAATTTTCTGCTGGCTAGCATATTTTTCAATGCATTTGGTAAAATTGTATATGATTTTATGTTACCACGTATTAAAATTTTAATATTCTATGCGTTCATAACTTTTTTTACGTGTCAGCAAAAAGACGATTTGAAGTAAATAATTAAAAAACAACCACTTTAAGTAAAGCGTAAATTTTTTTTTTGCATAAATTTGTTATGAAATTAAGGTTAAAAAAATTATAAATAAATTTAAATGGCAAAACTAAAATATTTCAAAATAGTGTTTCTATTTTATTTATACTACTAGCTAACCTGGTAACACGTATCTGAGCGTTAAACGGCTTTTTGAGAGGCTTAACTAGGTAGTACAGTAATAGAAGTTTTTTTATACAATGTAACAATACTTTATTTACAATATTTACAAATACATTTTTGCATAAATTAGCTGAAATTCAGCAAAAATTCCAAAAGGATTCAATTGAGCGATTTTTCTCATTCACAAAAATTAATTCACATTTTATGTCGTAAATACTCCGTAAAACTTTCTGCTCACTCTTTTCATTTTATGTACTAATTAAGTAATTTTATAAAATTACTTTATTAGTAAATTTTGTCAGTGTCTACAATATTTTCCAAGGCTACAAACATTAAACTAAATTATATATACTTTTTTATAGTCTCCATATTTCGGGTATAAAAATTAAACTTTTGTATAAATCAATTTTTTTCAATTAAGTATGGGCGCCTTGCATCAAATTGTTCTTTTGATTCTATGGTGACGAAATACTACTTATTAATCTATATATATATAGGAGACTTTCTATAGATATAGTCACTCATCACGATATCTCTGGAACTATAAGACCTAGAGACTTGAAATTTGGCAGGAATATTCCTTTTGCCGAGTAGAGGTCAGCTAAGAACGGATTTTACGAAATTCCACCCACAAGGGGTCTTGCGGTTTTCGAATACAAAATGTTCCTAGCTGTGAAACATATTTTGTCTTTTTCTTTTCTCACATGTTACAAATCATCATTTCCATAGAAACCAAAATCTAATTCTTCTTTATCTATTCAAAATAAAACTTCTTTATCTATTCAAAATAAAACTTCTTTATCTCTTCTCACTAGCAGTATGACGAACTGTCAACTATATAAAGTGTGCATATCGCATTGTTCAAGTATTACCGGAATCATTCTTGGTTCAGGAGGTCCATATACCTTTCATCAAGTGTATGTGTACCACAGCGAAAATTATCGGGTGAACGCGGTCCCCGGTGTACCCCAGCAAATACCAGGTAAATACCGGGTGGATATAATTTATCGGGTGCACACCAAATACCGGGAATCCGATAAGAAAGGATTTGAAATTCTTCCCCTAAGGGTAGAATTGCATCCGCATGTAAACGATGTAATATAATTTATTAAAATGTGAAAAATTACACAGCAACGCGTAAACCGGGTGGGTATGCTTCAAAATTTTAACTAAACGAGTCGCTTTTTAATGAAGGCCTTCAGGCGTATGCCCACGAAGTATTTCAGATTTATAAACATTGAATCCGTTTCATTTAAATACCGTGGCTATAAAAATATGCTATTTTATCTTAGAAGCAATAAATATTTGTAAGTTTTGTATTTTGAACGATTTATGAGTTTTTAAGAGAATATAAAAGGATATTATTATTGCCTATTATCTTAGAAGCAATAAATATTTGTAAGTTTTGTATTTTGAACGATTTATGAGTTTTTAAGAGAATATAAAAGGATATTCTTATTGCCTACTATTGATTTTCTAAGGTAATTTTTAAATTGCTCAGAAAAAGTATACAGGCGGTGAACTCATATTGAAATTGTAATTTTATAACACAAGAACGGGTTCACCTATCCAAATATTAAGGCTTTGTTCGGACTATTTAGCAGATTGTTTATGTGAAGTTTGCACAAAATCGGCCGAGCGGTTCTTCATTTATCACATTTTTTGTAAGAAATGAATTCAATAAATAGCTTATCATTTTGTTAATGGCGTTTTTAAATTGATATTACTGCCAGGGGATTTTCGTCAAACATTGCCTGTTATTCGATCAACTCCGGATGATGAAATAAATCCCTGTTTGAAGTTCATTGTTTGAAGTTTCCTACAAAATGATCCAGCTGCAAATGAGTTTTCAAAACAATTGTTAGAAATTGGTGATGGCAAAATACAAATCGACAAGGATTGATCGCTGTACCGAACTATTTTTGTACAATTGCGCAATCGATAGATGAATTGATTGAATTTGTTTTTCCAAACATTCTTTCGAATTAAAGAAATCATGATTGGTTGACAGAACGCGCCATTTTAGTATCGAAGATCATTCATATCAATGTCATTAATTTTCAAATTCAACCGAAACTGCCAGGTGTAGTCCCGACATATAAATCAATTGACAGTGTTATGAATCAACATGAGGCAATAAATTATCCAATTGAATTTTTAAATTCATTGGAACTGGTGGTATGCCATCGTATTGCTTGAGTCTAAAAGTTGGTTCTTTGATTATATTATTGCGAAATATTAATCAACCAAAATCCCCGTGTAGCGGCCGTAGATTGGCAGTGAAAAAAACTATTGCCAAATTATATTGAAGCTACGATCTAAACTGCTGAATGAAAAGTTTTTTTGATACCGCGTATCCGTATGATTACAACTGATATGCATTTGAGTTCAAACGATTACAATACCCTGTGCGTTTATCATTTGCGTCCATTAACAAGGTGCAAGTGCAAACACTTTACGTTTGTGGTGTGAATTTGCAGGAGTCATGTTTTTCACATGGCCAACTTTATGCTGCCTGTTCCAGAGTCGGTACACCCAGCCGTTTGTTTATTCATGGTCAAAATGGAAAAACAAAAAACATTGTTTATCCAAATGTTTTGCATTAAGCTTTAAAATAGATAGCAATTAATAAAATATTTTATTGTTTGAATAAATGAATTTGATGTTCTAATTAAATTTTTTTATTATTTCAATTATACGTAGCGAAGCACGTACCGGGCCGCTAGTCAAATATATGACTGTGAATGATATATGATTTATAACTATGAAGTAAATTTCTCAAAATTTATGACAAAATTTAAAGAAATAATCATTTATATTTGTTTATAATTAAATGTCATTTTTTCTAATTGTTCAAAAATTGGTTTAATATTAGCTATAAAATTAATATGCAAACAATTGAAAAAATAATTTATTTTCTAGAATACGAATGTTTTATTACAAATTTTAGGTAATTACACGTACTATACACGGTATGGATACAGACTAGGAGTATAATTCTAAGTTAAGTCCATTTAGCAAACAATCTATTCTTTATTAAATGATGAAATTCAGAATATATATTCATTCAATATTTAGTAACATATATTTTATTACATCATATCTTATACAAACGATCGTATCTACATTGTTAATAATTGAAATTGTTAATTAATAATCAAGGCTTTCAAGTAGAAAATTGGTTCAGAAATATGAATACATAATATTGTGCATATATGGTATTATAACATGCATTCTATGTAGGTATATTGTAGAACGATTTAAACGCATATAATGCATAATTTCTATTGTGTAGAAGTTATGTCAGGTTATACTAACATTCATAACTTATACTTTGTTAAGTTACTATTGTAAGAATATAATATGCTTACTTGATATTATGGGGTTCGTTTATGTATGCTTAGATTCTGTGAATATTTCACAAGAAAATGTCTGGCATTTTCAACAGTCAGTTTAGTTTAAATAAATGAAAAACAGTTTTTGTTCAGTGCAATCTCGTGTATGTATACTACACTCAGGAAATTACGATTTGAAACTTTGTAAGACAAAATTAAATATTGTAATACTCTTACAAATATGCATTTTTTTAATTCAAATATTTTCAAATCTTCCATTAATGACGTAAAAAATTTTTTGAGGATAGTAGACTTCATCTTCTTCATGTATGGGAGTTCAGAGATAGAATTTGATCTTATCGCACTGGAGTATAAACATTACTCAATTAATACTCATTTCCTTAGGTATTATATGTAGTACCAACTATTTATTTGTTAGTGACTTCATATGCGCAAAATTCAGCATCTTATTTTCCCCCGAGGCTACCCTGTGACATAATTAACATCGTCGTATATAATATAAAACAGATTGTCTTATCTAATTATTGACTTAAAATTAAGTTTCTTGTTCTGAAATATTAATCGTGGTTTTAGATTTTACTCCAAGTAGAATTTTGAGTCATTTTTCTGGTAAAGAGCCAAGGGTTGGCTCTTTGAAGTATAAGTTTGAAAAAACCAAAGAAGTTGCCAGCTCATAGATAGATTTTTACCATAATTATTTAAGCTAACTATGTTCTTATGATTGGCTACTGTGACTGAAATACAAATTGTAATTAAAGAAATTAAAATTAGATATTCATTAGATAGTTTTAGTACCTTTATTGAATTTTGACTCACCATTGGCTCACAACTGAATAAAATAATGTTTTTATTCATTATATTTGTTTTTAGTTGGGTAGTAGCAAATGGGGCGGGCTATTATTGAATATTCAGCGATGATTATATGGCATTATTTAATTGAGACCAAATAGTTTCTTCATGGAAATGATTTTGTACAATTATTGAATAATGACTCACAGAGCTAATATTTAATTTTTGAAGATGATTTTATACCAGTATTAAATTTTGGCTATGTTGGGTCAAAGCTGGTATAAAACAATTTTTGAACAGATAAGGTGCAATCCTATAAATACATATATAAAAATATAAATTATCTTAGAAAATTAGTTGCATTTTTAAAATTGGTGACAAAAATTTGTTCTCGAATTTTCATGAAATCTTGATTTTCCATTGAAAGAAATCGAGAAGCTTTTTCTTTCATAATAAGAGTAATAGACCATTTTATATCGATAATATCCAAAAATTACAAATTATTAAAAATATAACGGAATAATTTTTGAGATATTAGCCGAAACTCGATTTTAAAGCCAATAATAAAATCATTTTTTTCATTTATGGATAAGGAGAATACTTTTGAACACTTTCTTGAAGTTAAAATTCACTTTTCGATTTATCGTATCCATTTCAGACGTAATTGAATTTTAGACTAATCGAAAACTAACTACCTAATTATTAAACAAAATAATTTTTTTGAAATTTTTGAATTAAAATCTAAGAACTAACAATTAAGAAAAAAGAAAATCAAGAATTTTGAGAAAAATATAGAGAAAATATAATCGGATTTAGTAAAAAAACTCTAAACTGTTTTCATTTAAATCAAAAATTAGTTAATTAAGACTTTAATAAAGACATATATCAATCAGCAAAAACTATTTATGATGTACGGAATGAGGTTATTGTATGTTTAATTCCTAGCTTATTTAAAATGCCTTTGTTAGATATAAAACAAATAGGTTGTTTGGGGGAATAACTAGAAAATTATATTATTTTTTCTCATCTCGGTATAACTTATTAAAAAATATAAAATATGCTTTAGTGATACATTTTGTTAAACAGATTTTTTTCGGAACTACCTACAGTTTCTTCAACACAGTATATTTAGTTTAGATAAAATTTGAATCATTTGAACTAACGACCTAGTTAAATAGATTATAGTAGACAGTAATATGCAACAAGCATTCTAAAATGAATGTTATGTAAGAGAAGCAGTGAAATGGTTGGTTGTTAACTCGGTCGGTGATTCAAGCAGAATTCATACTTAAAATAATTTGATTCACCTTTAATAGTTTTTGCATGTACCATCTTTTGTTCATTTATTTCGTTTATATTATGCTACTATGTCATGGAAGCTAAAACTTTATTAAAATGATGTTATAAAGAATAAGTTTTTATTAAAAATACGTTATAGTAGATAATTAAGAATATTTCAACTGGTGACAATGTTATTATATTCATATATAATAAAATATTGGTGAAGTACATTTCGGGGAATATTTCTCATATGCCACGGTTTCTTTTGCACCCCTGTCTTAAATAGTCCAAATAGTACATTCGACATTACGATATATTTTCGAATACTGAATTCTTATACCGAAAATATTCATAAATTGTATTTCCTAATATTGTTGGTGCGTGCGGTCCAAGTTATATGTACGAAAAATTTTTATAGTTTTTTCGTAGGATATTAAGAATTTTTTGAACAAGAGAAACATGATGTACTCCTATTTACTATGAATATTCAAAATCTGAGCTACTTCCACTCTCATTGTTGAAAAAAAACTTTTTATATAACATTCTTCTGGATCGATTAATCACTTTGACTATGGATGGAAACTCAAAAAAAGCGTTCAATGCACGAACACATTCTAACAAGATCCTCTCTAAATTCAAGCTTTTTGACCTAATGGCTTGGACTTTAGCTTTATATAGAAATATATAGAAATAATTGTTTGAATAACCTCACCACTACTTTAGGTCGAATGTCCTTAAATCAATAATTTCCCTCGTTCGAGTTATAACAGGGTTCTCTTTCAAGCTTTGTTACTTAATGATTTTGGCTGCAAATTGATCAATATATAAACATTTAGAATAACCGCTTTTCGTGGAGAATAATATATAGAATTATCATTTTAGTGTTTGTCATGTAAACTTCTGGGCGAAGTGGTTTCAACTCTGTGTTGATACACCAGCCACTTAGTCGGGTAAGGTTTGGTGGATTAAAGTTACTTTTATTATATTTATTTTAGCTAATTAAATTCATGTCTCTAGAATATTGTGTCAAAATTGGCGACGTTTTTAGCTCTCGCATATGCAAAGCATCAGTCTAAAAAAGGTAGAATTTGTCCAAAAAATGCTTTTGACATCATGAATAATTGCAACATCACTTATGGACTAGGCATCGATGATTCAGTGGGAGGTTACTCGCTTATGTATGTTTCCGTTAATTCCAAAGTGTATTCAAAATTTTAAAGCGTTTTTCATTCCACTCATGTTTTTCAAGTCAGTGCCCATCATAGCTGCAAACTCTTTACATCGATCCATTTATTATCCGATTATTTCATGAGAGAACTGTTGCAGTTTGATATTGATCTATTTTTCCCTGGACGCTTGTTAATTGCTACCTCCTATTCCAACATTTTTCGTGTTTCTTTTCAATTTAAATTTTTTTGAACGAATTATTCCTACCCTGTCCTTTTATATATATATATATATATATATATATATATATATATATATATATATATATATATATATATATATATATATATATATATATATATATATATATATATATATATATTTGTATATGTTATCGTGTTTAATGAATTATTACTCTAATTGTGAAGAGATCCCATAAATTGAAAAATAATCATATGTTGTTACTAAAATTTTTAATCAAATCCCCATTGGTATGTTACGCAATTCAATTATCCCATCTCTTTATGTTTTATCATATAATAATCAAACCTTTTATGTAAATACATTACCTAAAGCTAGGGTTTTTTATTATGTGTTATGTAAAATAAAAAAATTTAACCAACAGAGACTATAAAATGAATAAATAGTTGAAATAATATGGAAGTTATGTTAAATTCTATACTATATTCTATACTCGTACCATGATCGAACAATATTATATATTAGCTATTTTACATATAAATATCAAGCCATTATACGCCCGCTTCCGCATACACTTCCTTTATTCACTTGGGCGCATCCTTTTGGAAAGGTGGATCAATACCAATATCTTATTGCAAGATATTAAAGAAAAACTCGATTCCAAATACTCTATTGCATTTGGATTTAAATGAATAAGTAATTCCTTTTTTAAAACAACAATGGCCTTTTCCGACTATAAAATGCAAGATCACCAAATAAAACAATAAATTGTTTCGAATGCGAAACTTATTAAAAGGAATCAATACTAATAGACTTCAAATGTAGTCATTTAGCGTAACAATCCTAGGGAAGTTTTAAGAAAAAAACCCTTTTCTGGTAAAATAAAACGGATAGAATCTTGTTAATATGAAGGAATTTAACCGAAAAATCTTTCAAGTGGACAATTACAAAAATACTTAAACAAACTCTAAAAAAAAAAAAGAATTCTCACATTGCCATGCAATAAAAATAGTTAAATATTACTAATAACTTAAGCTGTTTGGATATGAAGTATTTATATCTACCATTGTGATGAATATGCTATTGCGAGAATAGCTGACAGTTGAAATGTTTTGGATAGTAAAAGTTTAAATTTGGCGAGAAATTTCAAAGTACTGTTTGTATGAGGAAAAAAACTATTCCTTTTATAATTTTGAAACAAACAAATCAAATAGTCTAAACAAAGTTTTGGTCCCGTGTAAGAGATATCACTATTATTTTTATTTTACCACCATACATATCATATACGCCATACTGTTTGTGCAGCTAAGAATATTTAAAATGGAAAAATTGTTCCCAATTTCCTAAGCTTGGTTAATATTTCGAAAGAAGTCAGCGTCAAAAATGAAACCAAGTCTAAAATTTTTTAACCATTAGTTCTTGACTTTTCAGAGATTCAGTATTGAGTTGATTTCGCATTTATACATGTACAGGTAATAATGGTCTAATTAGTTACTAATAGGATTAACTACTCCAAGTTGCATGGAATGTGTTCTATGTTATTAAAAGCATTTATTTATTATTGAATGTATACTTCAGATATTTGATAAATAAACTTATAACAATTACATTTAAGAGCACAATAGTAACAGTTGTCGATTATTTTATTGTTGAAAGTTAATAATAGAACCTACCAGTAGCAATTACAGTCTTGTTTAGATAAAATCGTACAACTAGATATCGATACTCATTTCGATACCATTATAAAAATAAAATGAACAAAGAATAAATATTTATAATTAACTTCAGTGCAAACTTGTGTTTTTAACATTGATTTTTTTTTAGTATCGAACTTACACTTCTTTCAGCACGTTGGAAAAACAAGATTGGAGTTTCTTTTTCCAATGAAAGAAATCAAAGAAAATATGAACCAAATATGACATGTAACACAGGATAAAGTTAGTTTAGCATTATGTTATTAATGATACATAAGCTGCAAATAATCCTCTCTCCTATTACTGCCTGGTAGATATATTGTATGTTGGTTACTGTTAGACACAGTTCCTATTTGAAAGAATATTCATTAAATAAAAGAAGCAAACTGGATGAGCAGTAGCGTGTTGAGGTTTTATATCAATACTCAACAAATCATTTTCTGATGTGGTAGTGATTTTGCTCAGCCATACCATCTTGGTCATACGCAAAGCTACCAAGGATTTTCTCTATATGATGTTGTCACGAAAGAGTACATCGGTACAGTTCATCAAGTCCTTGTACCAAAAAGCCCGAAGCGAATCTGATTTTTTAACAGACTTCAAAAAAGACGGAAGTTCTCAATTCAACTGTATTTTTTTTGACGGTATTGTTTATTACCTCAGAATTTTCGAGTGGATGAACCGATTTTGATTATTATTTTTTTATTTGAAAGCTGGTGTTTTCCATGTGATTCCATTTAAATTCAAAATACTTGTTACTGGTTAAATTGCATCCAGATGAAAAATTTTTCTTGGTTGTATACAACACTCAAAAGTAAAAATTAATAAATAATTTTCAAATAAAAAAGAACCGCTTTAAAAAAAATCAACCTAAAGATCACAGTTATAGAAGCATTATTTCTAACTAAAAAATTAAGCTTTTTATTCTCTAATTTTTAACTCCAAATCTTAGAAATGAAATAAGGATCCGTAGTTTGGTCCAAAACATTTTTGATAGCCTAGTTATTGCATAATGTAATTAAGAATTGATTAGTAGAGTCTTATTTTAGTTGAAAAAATTGTAACATATAAAAATTTATTGAGTTTTTCAAAAAACAAAAAAAAAAAAATTACTTGCACGCTGTATACCTCGATGATGCTAATTATTATTCAATCAATCCTTTTTCTTCTATTTGAATTATTGTGTGTAATTATTATGGCTTTATTTGGATTATTTTTCATTATGTTGTAATGTACAAAAATTTTTTATGTAGAATATTCAAATTTTTTTTTTTTTTTTTGATAAATAACAAAAAAATTTAATATAATTGTCTATAAATTACAATAAAATGTCAGTTGGATTAATTTCATTTACAGTCAATGATGATGATAATTTGAAACGATTATGTTAAATATTGTACATACGTACCTACATAATTCTGTTCATTTAAAAATTGTGTCTATATATTATTACGTGACATCCATATACAATCAATCTGCTTAGAAATGCTTATCTTTGAGCGATCTAATTGCATGGAGAGTAATAATGCAATCAGACTCTGATTTAAAAATAACTAGACAAATATTAAATCTTATACAATGTATGAAGCTCCAGGTATTCAAAGTCGAATGTTACGAAATTAAAATTGTATTTATTCAACTTCGTTTGGCGCATTAGAAAAAACAAAAACTTGTAATATGTAACAAACCATAAAGTTATATGTAAGGATTTTAGAGTTATTTGAGATATAACTTGTTGGTTGCGTATCAGTTCAGTATTCATACTATGCTAGTACCTTCCCCTCAGTCAAATCGTTTTTGACAACACTGCGACGGTAACTGCACTGATTCGCTGAGACTAAACTGTGACAGCAAGTGTAAATACTCTCCTGTATATTCGACAGAAGAATATAATTTTTGACTGAGATGGAATGACTAAACTGTGGCGTGATTAATATATGGTGACCCGGTAACCAGCATCTATATATTTGAAAAATATGCTTAGGCAGAATAGCCTGAAGAATGCGTACTGGCACCATATTTTTTGCTAAAAATATAGAAGTTAACTAACCAATACGTTAAAAAATACTTATCTCGAGTTTTTGGGAATCTTACGTCGTGCTTTACCTATTTTAACTATCATAATAAACTTGAAGTATTAAAAAAAATATTAAAATTTTATTGGTATGGGAGTTCCATTACGTAGGACGAAATTCGACCATAATCGCTCAAAAGTGAATCTCATTAAATAAAATGGTATTTTAACGGTGCATTTAAACCAAACAAAATATTAAACGAAAGAAATCGAAAGCCTGTGTATAGCATTGTGTGTAATATAAGCAACACCACTTATATATGTTGTGTAATATCCTTGTTTATTTTTATGCATAATTTTTAAAAATTTTTTAGCATTCTCCAGTCCATCTCAATATAAACTATAAGTGTGCCAAATTTCATACATTTTGCTCTGTCCGCCCAATTTTTGTAAAAAGGTTTTTGCTTCATTAATCACATAGACAAATTAATATATAGATAAAAAAGTTCCAAGAAAGTATAAAAAAAGAATCACTCAATTGTCCAGTAATTGATAAAAAAACAAAACATCACGTTTCGGTTTTTTTTTTCCATTTTGTTTTGTGTTATTTTTTTATAGGTATGTATTTGTTAATGAAATTTTCAAATAATTTACTGTGTTTCCGGTTTGGACATCGCTAATGTTTCTTGTGGATATTATATCAATAAACATAGAGGTAAAAAAGTACATTTTTATATAATGTATATGTATTAAGTATATTACAAACTACCATACCAACACAATTATTTTACTACATATTGTTGTTATCATCATTATTATTATGTTGTTAGTATTGTATAGTAATACTATACGTATTGAGTGAGTAGTGTTGAGGAACATCAATCAATGTTTACAGAATAATACCACATACATTCCATGTAATTACATAATTTACAGGATTAAATAAAATTGTTTGTAATTTATACAATGAAGTTTTAATATTGAATCTTTGAGTAATTATTTTATACACGTTTAATAATATAAGGATGGTGACATGAAGATTTTGACTTGAGATGTGATTCAAGGATTGATTTGTAACGCAAGATATATGTACTTAGATCGGAAAAAATTGAAGATATATTGGGCTAGACAAAAAATGTTTACCAGCAAACACAATAATATTCTTTGAATATAATAGTTACGAAACTATAGAAGGATTCTCATTTTACATTTCCAAATTTACATTTCAAAAAAAAAAAAAATGTATATTATTGAAATATAGAAATACATTTTGCCATATCATATCCATATTACAGATTATTCGTTGAATACCAGTCATGTAGATATTAAAGTGAGCATATGCGTTCATCGCGATGTACAACCATAGCATTCGTGTACATAAAAAATTTTATCAGAATTGGAGGAATGATTCTCTATATATCCACTATCAAATATATTTATTTGAATAGCAAATCTCCAAAACGTCTTAACATATTGAGTTGAAATTGGGATATAACATGAAAAAATACATAACAAAATTTAAAAAAAAATTATTTTGATAGTAACCTGACCTTATTTTAGTCAAGTTTCATACAAGACACTTTTTCAGCTTCACTTTTCTTGTAATCAATTTAACCAAAAAATTAATTAACCAAAGATGATATTCCATGTATTTTCTATGAATGTCCATTTTGAATCATCCATACATTTAATAAACTACTTAGTTGAAATCTGATACCCTATTCAAAAAAATGATAGTGTGACTGTACTTTTGGATAAATCATAATAAAAAAGTATTTTAACTACTTTGTACTATCAATCCGTTTTATGCGCATTGTTAAATGAAAATTGTTAAAAATTGTTTTACCAAAAATTAAAACGTAATGATTAATTTATTTTTTATTACTCTTCATTTATCTGAGGTTGATAAATGCTGTAAAATTATGTACTGCTTGTTTATGATTATTATTCATTTAATTCATTCATTTTTAATTTGAATTAGTATTATAGCGTTTAATTACGTGGTAGAAATGAATGCAATTTTTGGAATTGTTTTTAAAATACTAAATGATTCTTAAATTAAAATAATAAAAAAACAGCATTTTTTTATATTTTAATTTGCGACAAGCTTTCATTTTTCACAACCGTTTTTGTACCATTGTCAGCTTATAATACAGTTCAATATATTACTAGCCATAAGCTTGAAAATACATTTAATTCTAACAGTAGTCACAAAAGTCTTCTTTCTCATCAAAACCATTTAACTTTTAAGAAAATATATTCTTAATTTGAAACATCGAGAAAATTTTTTTTTATGGTTTTATATTCACATTGAATTAGTAATTTAAATCAGTTATAAGTAAGTTATCAAGCTGTACAAGCTATGTAACTAAATTTAACTACTTGACTACACAACTTTACTAAAAATTTGATTAAAATGTTGGTGTTGATGTTGTGTAACTAACCTAATTGCTACTTGACTAAATTACTCGACCAGTGTGAACAAAACCGAAGTACTAAATAGAATTATAACGTATAACTGCAGTAAATAAAATAAATTTTTCAAATTTTCTGAACAAAGACATCATTTAGACGAACACTATAATATCCAAAAATACTTATCGGTTTCTAGTAATAGACCAGGATAAGTAGCCAGGTAGAAGGTAAAATGTGAAAAAAATTTATATTGTGTTAATAAAAAGTGTTAATACAACAGTTGTAGATCTTTTTATTACCTACAACTTTGCCATTTAACTTTTTTCCATAAGACTTGCAGTTTTGCCGGATTAGATAAGCCTTGATTTATCCTTTAAAATTCACCCGCTTTCATTTCCCGACCTCAGATCACCCGAAAATTATTTTTCTTTCATTTTTGTCATATTCTTTTCCATTCGCAATGATGGAACTCTATACTATAATGTTTTTTAGTTTCAAAAATTATCGACCCATCTCTATAAGATACAATTTATTTTATGTCTATCTCTTAACCCTCCACAGTTTCACCCTCTATTGTACATCTGAGATGATGTTATGATTTTATTTAGTCCTTAACATAGCCGTAACATTTCGACTAAGACTTATATAAATTTTGCCTACCGGCTTTTTCAAGTGGATTTTCGAAATACGATTTTCGTTAAAATGTCAAAACAGATGCTATAACGAGTTTATAAACAGTCAATCTAAAATTTACACCTTCCTTGTTATAAAAATTATTAAAATTGTAACAGGAAATCGAAAAAAATAGCAGTTAGCCTCATTAGTGTAATGGTAAGGAGAATTAGGTATATTTTGAATATAAAAAAGGCAATTTTTTCCTCAATTATAACTCATTCAAAGTATATATACCAGAAAATAATGTGGAGAATATTTGTGTATCACTAGGAAATTGTGTGTATATAATTGGCAATGTATTCTTATGGTATAATCATAAAATTACGTAGTTTCGGTTTGTTTTTTAATTTCTTATCAATAATGATATTATTTTCCAAAATTTGATTTGATTGACGATGAGAGTCAGGTAGTTATATTAAAACAGGTAAAGGAATAATTTCATACTTGTTTATTTATAAAAGTATATCCACTTAAATTTTGCTTTTCAATCCAATCAGTTGGCTAAATGTGTAAATGCACTGAATTTCCAAGCTAATCTTGTTAAAGTTTTTGTGTATACCCCGATCTGATATTGTAATATATAATCCAGTAAAATAAACTTTTTGAAGTATAAGTAAATTAAAATTAAATTAACTAGAGTACATAGTAAAACCAACATTATACCATTCAGAATAATATGGTGGTTTTTTTATTAGTACAGGTTGTTTGAAAATATTCATTGGGACTCATTTTAATAAACGATTCATTCAATTTAAATGAAATAGGAAATTATTATAAATAAGAGTGGTAATTGATATCTCAAATATAAGCTGGAATAGGTCAAACCTTGCGAGTGATGTACATTTAAGAAGATATGTGATATAGTTTTGTTTTTTTCAAGATATGTTATATATTCAATCTCAACCAGATGCCATTTTAAAAAAAGATCTCAGAAAAAAAGTTCCTCGATTTGTCAATTTCACAATGCTTTTAGCTTCAAATAATATAGTTTCTCCTTCAACTTTGGACTTCAAGATTTGACCATTAGACACGAAAAATCGAAACCTCCTACTGATGATTTCGAAACACTTATTTATCCTGATGAGAAGTCTACGTTAAATGGCGTTAGTCATCTAATTTTATGATAAAAAAAATCGTTAATTGGGAGCTGGATATTTGGCAAAAAACAATTTAGAATTACATAAATTGAGCATCAATTTAGGAGGTATTCATTTACACCGGCTTGATTTTCTCAGCTATATTTTTTACTGCCTAGATTCGCCACTACGTTTCTGAAGTTAATCAGAAGAATTTTCCTATATTGTTACTATTGCAAGTAACATGATAATTAACATTAATGCTAAGAATTAATCAATATTAATTAATAAGGTTAACAATGATTATTAATCGATTTTAATATGCAGGTACCAATACGGCATTGGCTTTGAAAACACTGGGGGGATGCAATTTATTTATCCATAGCTAGATTATTTATTTTAATTTTCTACACATAATTTCTCAATCACCTACACGCAATCACGATCTCTTGTGAAAATCACAAAAAATGAAAATAATTGTTTAATTGTGATTTCATTTTAACTTAGTTTGAAAATTAAGGTCTGGGTGTAAGTTTATTTGTTAAGTACTTTCTATGATAATCATAATCAGAATTAGATAGATTATGATAGTCGTAATCTATCTAAAATAATTCCTTAGAAAGTATGGTTTACTGAAGTCAGTATTACAATAACGGTGACTTTATATCCTTCCAAAAGATATCGAATGTATAGCAGTGAGTACACACATTGTGAGTATGCACTCACGAAGAGGATGCTGATAAATTTAATTTATATCTATATATTACACAGTTTTTTTTAATGGTGAAACTAGGCACCATAAGCACTGAATGGCGATGATGTTACTATCCAATTGTGAGAATATTCAGAATAGTATGAATATACCGTATATATTTTAATTATTTGCATATCAATGTGAAACACATAGATATTATATGAAATAAAAATAAGATAAATTAAGTTCTCCATATATATAGTATCTAAATTTTTAACGGTTTGCGATTATTATTTATACGGTGACGTGTGAATTGTGATTTTTAAAATTATTCAAAATTTATATATATATTAGCTTACCCAGCCACTCGTTGCTGTTAAATGTTAAAATGTATGCGAAATTTATAACTTACCAAATTCTTCAACATATATAACATTTTGATTTTTTTAAAGCGGGTAAATAACGGTTGATTACGGAACTTTAAACTTATAAACTAAAATTGTATGCTTTTGCAGTATTACAAAAATTTTACAATTTTTTCACTATTAACATCACGCGTAAACCATTTAAAAACTCATTAAGAGTGTTTAAATGGATAGTTGCGTTGAAATATTACGTCATTGAAATATTACAACTCATACTTTGTAAAAATAGGAAAACCGGGATGCGTATATTGGAGCATACCTATGTAGTCATCCATTTGTAACCAAAGGACAATTCGTATTTATGCCTTCCAAAATGACTTCCAAAATAAACATTCAAATATAATTATATAATGAAGAAGGTCATGATCTTGTACTAAGCATGTGATTCAACAACGAAATTATTATTGTTTACATACTTCATAAAGTTTCACGCAACAATAATAACAAATTTATTGGTAATCCAAATTTTAATTGATTTAAAATTCATTAGTATTTATTATTTGATTTCATATTATATTAATTAAAAAATAAAAATACAATTTACCAACATCAAATATAAAAATTAATATAACAAATTAATTTACATGTTATATGATGATTGGTTTGAATAATTATCAATCAGATATATATTCATAATAATAGCCGATCGAGGTAATAAAATAATTTAATACACATTGCCGATTTAGTTTTAGATTCAATTATATCGCGTGTGAACAACACTCTATATTTTTCATTTAATATTATAATACATTTCTTAAAATGTACAAAAAAAGTTCCAATAGAAGGATACTGTGAGATTTGGAAACTTAGAGTAATTGCGAGATTCGACAATTTAAAGTCATTGTCAATTGTTCGCACAAAATTGTATTTTAAATAAAAAAATTACAATTAAATATAGCGCTCGAAATGATTAGAAGTGCAAAAAAACTATTAATAATATTTTTAAAAGTACCTATTTTAATATAATAATTTATTTAAAATGGTTAGAAAATTTTGATAAAATAATGTTTAATCTATATCCTCCTTTAAGTACATAAAGTAAGTACATTAAGTACGTAAAAAATGAATAAGGTGTACCATAATAAAGTGTGGAAAAATTTAAAATACACGGTACGAGTTTTTTTTATTTATAAAACTTACAGATATGCAGTAATTCAGAGAAAAAAACGGAAAACAGATGAAATTTAATATAATAATTATACTGAATTTTATGAATTCTATAAATGTTTGAGGTTATATTTACATAATTATGTTATATTATGAGCTGTGAATCATATGATTTTTATATTAAACATTACACTTCACAAAAAAACAGGACTTATATGAAATACTATTTAAACGGACACGTGTAAACAGACATTCCAGTTTTTTGTAACGTAGATACATATTTCTGAGGCATGGTATTGCATTACATAACTTCACCAACTATGTACGATCGCGTTAGAGAAAAACCATGTTTAATTTACTGTAAATTTATTTGAAAAAAAAAAAAATGTATGTACTCGTATATAACATTGAAGCAGTGAAATAAACTAAATACTTGAATTAATTTGATGGGAAATGTGATATTTTCATTAAACAACAAAGTGAAAATTCGTACACAAATAAAATGAATCTTGAAAGTAATATCAATGTCCATTGAATAATATTAGTGTCACGTATTTATTTATTGACCTGAGCTGGTTAACCATAACTTGCTTGACGATAACTCACCGAAGGCTAATTATTTTTTTTGAAACACTTTCATAAAAAAGATTTATCTTCATTTCTACTCAAATACTGCTTATTAATACATTTTTTATACAAACTATATACCATTATATGTATTGTGATTGATACAATTGAATCGGGAATTAATTACTTCCAGAAGAATGAGATGAATTAATTAACATGATTCTTGTAGAAGGCTTGTTTGTAGAAAGAAACGGTTTATAAAGACTAATATTTGTTATGTTGACTAATTGTAATTGTTAATTATTATTTTAGAATTAATAGCTCTTTAGCTCCAAATACTTTTGAACATAAAAAATTGAAAAACAATTCAGAAATGTCTCAAAACAGAAAAGTTTTATTTCAATAAAATGATTGTTTATGCAATAAAGTCATTCGAAAAAAATACCATATCAAACTATTTTTGAAGAAATCGATTTTTAAATTATATCGAATTTGAAGAAATATAATCTTAATTTTATCAAAGGGTCAATTGTACTGCGGGATTTTCTTCTTTAAATAAGATATTAGATATTTTTAGACAATTTTCTTTAGTATTTTTAATAGTTTGATATGGTATTTTTTTCGAATGAGTTTATTGCATAAACAGTCATTTTATTGAAATAAAACTTTTCTGTTTTGAGACATTTCTGAATTGTTTTTCAATTTTTTATGTCACTCCAATAATCTAAGTTTTTAGTTTTTTTATGTAAGCCAGAACTCTAATAGAGGAATGGAGATATATGCCTAGAAAGTAGCTCTAGGTCTTATTTGCGAGCCACGATAATCGGCGGATCGCCAATAAATTTAAATCCTAATTTTTTCGACATACTGACGCAGGTACACGTTATGCATATCTCCACAACCAAGCTAGAGCATTTCACAATGCCAGTATATCGTAACAACTAATTTCTTATGACGACGGCGGGTAACGGAACCTAGGTTCTATGAGTATATTATAGCCGATGACTCAACGAAATAAGTTACTGAGATTGACTTTTCTATTTAATTTAATTGCTATATAATTTGAATAAATTATTGTTTATGTTTTATGTTGAAAAAAAAACAAATGCGATTTGACAAATAAATATAAACTAAGCGGATTGATTTTATTCGACAAATACTATTAGAAAACATTATATATTGATTAGGCAATTTTTGAAGCTATTTTAAAATAAATTGAACATTATTTTATTACACACCAAAGTTGGTTATTAAAAACAATAAATTAAAAAGTAATTTTAGAAACTATTTGATTTCCATAATTAAAAAGTTATGAAATAATATTAGAACTGGTGGTTAAAGATTGAAAATAGATTAATAACAATGGTAAGAAATGTTTTTCAAGTCATAAAACAGTAAAATTTAAAAGTTCCATTATTTAATTTCAAACTAAAATAAACAATCAAATATATTTTATAAAAACTGTAAGTATTTTAAATTCGTTGCGAATCCCAACATTTTACGAATAATTCTTTCTAGCAAAATATGTTTCATTTCAAACAATAAAGTAATTTTATCTTTGAATGGTTCTTCTAACGTTTATGATTTAAAATTTGGGTCAAAGATCATTTGAACTCAATGGACTGATTTTGTTTATTAACGAAATGTAACTCTATTTGCCAAGAATACGTCCACAAAATTTAAACTTGTTATCTCTTTTGTTTAAAGTTTTCTCGTTGAGAAACTGACAGACGGACATGCAAATATACACTAATTAGGTGATTTTATGTGCAAGGAAACTTTTGTGTGGATCTTCAAGCGTTACAAACTTTTGGATCAAATAATACTCTAACATATTTATATATATCAAGTATTTAAAGTTATAAGCCAACGATTATTTTCCAATCATGAAAAACTAAATAACTAAATTTGATTATATTATCTTAATGGAGATACAAGGAAATGACTTCTTAATATTGTATACTCTTTCGTTAAATCACGATTTTTAACGTCCATCTTGAATATGTTTTAAGAAAAAAAATAACTTCAAATCGATGTTCGTTAAGAAGCTTCAATTGAAGTGATTCAAAGAAAAAGAATTCCAAGTTCTCAATTTGCGAAATTTAATTCAAAGTAAAATTTGATCTATTTCATTAGTTGAGTTATTATACGAAAATAATAATATTACCTCTTTCAGATTTGCGCCCGTTCAATTTCATCAAAACTGTTTTCCATTCAAAAAATTAAATTTTAAGAGTACAAAAAATTTATAGTGCCTACAACAATAATAATAAAAATTCAATTCATTATTTCATTGAATGTTCGTTTGTGTGAAAGAATAATTAAATGAAATTTTCGTACATTTATTATATACATATTAAACAAATTGAAAAACTATGTTATATTACTAAATGTAGACAAAAACGGTTTTATTAATTTAATTTATTATTGTATAAATTTGTTTTTTGCACATTTTTTGAAAATGTATATATCACCATATATATTTTTATGATGATGGTGATGTAAAGGTGAACTGGGAATTGCATTTTACATACAAAATTGTAACATGATGGGGGTTGTTAAATTGTAACCCTGTCATATCATACAAATATATTATAGGGTAAGTCCGGGGAGATAGCAATACGGGACTCATGGTCAGTTCAATTATTTTCGAAATCAAACGTTTGATTGTAATATTTTATGCTTTGTTCATTAGCTACAAAGTGATTAAATAAAAAATAAGTTTTAATCCGTTAACGTTTATTTATATGTACAAATCTAGTTTTAAGGTGTTAAAATTTGAATACAGACTGTACATGCATTGCATTCTAACCTCAAAAGTGTCAACAATTCGTACTCATTCATTTTTATGTGCATGTGGCAATCTCTCTCGATTGATTAAGTAAAGATGGCCACATATGTTCTGGTAAAGATGGACAGAACGGAGTATGGTTTTCTAAGCAGCTCGATAGAAATAATACCTAATCCAAATGTAGTTTGACTTCTCAAAAAACTCTTGGAGGATAACTAGAGAACCAAAAAGACAAAAAAAAGGGGAATAATAAAATGGGTGATAAAACTAACTTGTCCATCTCCCGTGGACACCGCAAGAGAAGTGGCCTATTGAGATATAAAGAAGTATTATTTTTTAACTGTTGATTTTGTTGATTACTTTGTGTTATTTTAAAGTTCAAAGAAGATTGGTTTAATATAAATATTTTGGAAAAAACACAATTAGTTTAATTTGTATAGCATCTCCAATAAACTACAGCATTCTCACCCGAACTTACCCTCATAGTTTTGAATATTTAATATTTCGGAATATAATATTATTAAATTCACCACAGATACCTCCTATAGGGTATTGGTGTAAGCATGTAAAGTATGTCATGTTAACGTAGAAATGCAGATTAATTTGTTACTGTTGGACAATATTTGTTTCATTCTTAAGCTTAGGTGAATTTTTAACCATTATTTGGACATTTACCTATCTAAACGTAAATTGGAAATAATACCAAAGCTAAACAGAAATAAGGTTTAAATCAAAAACGTTATTTATAAGATGTATGTTTCCGTTTTGAGTAATGACATCTGACGGAACAATCTGTATACACAGATTCTTTTTAATAAAGTGAGTATCCGTGCCGTATCTGTATAAGCGGATATTTACAAGAATATAATAATATAAGATCCGAATCTGTATCCGTTTCTATTTCAGCGGATTATGAGTAAAGATAGCAATAAAATACTCTAAAATCCCATTAAAAGTGTGTTGTTTGTTTCTTAAAAACCACATATTTGGAAAAAATTTAGCTTTTCGACCCTTAGTGTGCTAAATGGTAATTCTTATGGTTAACTACCTTTTCATAAAGTATTAATTAGTAATTACAAAATCTTAATTTGTTAATCAAATAAACTAAAATTTCTTAAAACTCAAAACTTCAATAACAGTTATTTGGCAGCGTTTTCTCCCAAAAGACCAGTGCGGTCAGGATCGTAAACATTACCTGCAGCACTAAAAAACTGTCATCTATATCAGTGTAACTTCCAAGCCAAAACAAGTTAAGTTTAGAGAAGTACACTGCTCGTGTTTTTGTTTTGTTTATAGTTTAGTGTGTTAAAATTTACAATACTTACAATTGCAATACTAACAAACGCAAAGCGTCAACTAGTTTTAAGGTCATCAATTGTTTGAGTTGAAATAAAAAAAAATCCGTATACGCGACTTTGAACAGTAATTATACGTATCCGTGATATAAGATAAAAGTCTATGACGATATATGCATAAGACAATAAATAATAGTTTTAAAAAAACTATAAAAATACGCTTTTAAAATATATAAAGTAACACTAAAAAATAGAAAATAAATCTTAATAAATTTGAATTAAAAATAGTGTAAGAAAAAATGATTTTATTGTAAAAAAATGCGTGGGGTGCTTGGTATCAATAGTTATAAATGTTTTATAAACAGATATGAGTAGAAGGATTATTTTTATAATATCCTGCATAGCATCCCAAGCTTCTTTTACAATAAAATCATTTTTTCTTACATTTTTTTTAATTCAAATTTATTAAGATTTATTTTATATTTTTTTAGTTTTTTCAAACTATTATTTATTTTTCATTTTTTACTTGAATTTTCTATAAAAGCGTTTTTTTTAGTTTTTTAAAACTATGATTTATTTCCCTTCTCGGTCTTGACGCAGACACTCCGGGTCTCAGCAAAACAAAAAATCGCTAATCCTGATTATTCTAGTAAGGATAACGGATCAAACTAAATATTGAATTGTCATTGGTCCTTAATAAGTATACCAAATTTCCTGTTAATCCGACGTTTTGAAGGGGGTAAAAATCATGTTCAAAGATTCCGTTACATACGTACTAACATGCATACGTCTGAAGCTAATAATAATTCATATTTAAAAAAAGTCTTTATTATAAAAAGGCTTTATTGAATAAAAAATGATGCCACGGTACTCGCATATTCTTGGCACTTTAAAATAATATTAGCATCAAATATAGATATTATCTTTCATTTGTGAGTACCTATCATAATATGTACGATGAAGTAAATATTACAGATATTAGTTAAATATATTATTATATGTATAATATATGTATATTATATGATGAATAAAACGAAAGATGTTACGAAAAAATTATATTCACTATTTTTAAAATAATATGAGTTAGTTTTTTTTTTTCTTTTTGTGTGAAAAACAAAAATTAGTTTAGTTTGTGTGTATATTTTTTCGCCACAACATAATGAACGTAGTCGAAACATTGTAAATTGTACTTAAACAAATGTAATTCTGTAATACTATTCTTTTTTTTTGTACTTCTTCATTTACATATCATGTTAAAATTGTACAATAATTAAATTTTATCTCTCTAGCTGTGTATAATAATGCACATAAAAATAGAATGGATTTTTGTAGTAAACTTGTGGAAACTAAAATAAATTAATTTTCCATTTTTTAAAAATGTTTTATTCAATTTCAAGAAATTCTTCTTTAGAAAATTATACATTTTTATACTCGACATAATTATTCAATACAATGTTAATTTGGTATCATGATTTGAAATTTAAAAAAAAAAATCTTGTTAAATCTCTCGCAAAAAATTGTTTCCTTAATTTGGTCCCCATCATTTTATGTTCAGGGCCCCCACCAAGATGAAAACTGCGCTATTTCTATAAGGAATTGTTCTTGGCGTGATTTTGTAATACTGTGATAGTAAATTTATAAAAAAAAAAAAGATTAATAGTAAATACCTGTAGAATATGCTGTCTGTAAATTCGATTATCTGGAGGCATTAATTACTCGATAATCGTATATACGCTTAAGCGCAATTGTCGGCTTATCACATTTCTTTCTATGTTGTTTTTCCCCTGTTTATGAATCTAGTTTAACATATATATTTTTATCCATTCAATTTTGTAAATTAAATTACATTTTAACCATGAATCAAGAGAGAAAAATGAATGTTCAATAATGTGTTAAAGCTGTTGTTTTATTTGTATACAGGTTTATTATGTATATATACATTTTACCATTCTGATAGAAATATCATGAATTTTAGGTGTACTAATCAAAAACGGAAATTTAGAAGTACGTTTGTGTATTTTAAGAAAAGCTAAAATATGTTGAGTTACCATCAGAACATTCGTTTAACTAACAGTTTAAGTAAAAACTAATAAAACCCTTCTGGGAATAATAAATTTATATAAATTACTATATTTCAATTCTTTAATTTTTTTGTTCACGAGTGATAATACTTGTATCGAATGTTCGATGCGAATAAATACGGCAAAATAAGAAGTTAGGTGTTTATTTTTCTACTTGCATATTTATCAACTTTAACAGTCGTCCACTCTTGTTTATCTAGTTTTCAAATTTATCGTTGTGATTTTCGGTTTTTCTACAATAACGAAGTTCATGAACAATCGATTGTGATTCAATTTACACTACTAATGTCAACCTTCATCACGCATGCACAAATACAATTTCATCAAAATTGGAATCACGGTTAACGAGATAATTGTATTTAAAGGCAAAATTGGAAGTAAGTTTCGAGGTTATAGATACATTTAAATGGGACCATCCGTAATACCTCCACTGTTGTTTACCAAAAATTTATAAATATTGGTAAAATAGTTTTGGAGTTATGCGCGTTCGTGTAAATGAGTATCACATACCATCAGATCAATAGCCTGATAGATCAAGAGACCGAATGAAAAATGCTCAAAAATTTCAAAACATTGTAAAAAATTTTTTGTAATCGTAGCAAAAAACTTTCATAATACTTTCGATATTGTAGATATAACTCGAAAGTAATACATACAAAAATAGAAATATTAACTCTTTATAATATTATTGTATATTAATCATTTTAAATTGTTTATGGTAAGTTGATTTAATTATCTTTTTTAAGATGAATTGGAAACTCACAAAAAAAATGCATTTGTGATTTGAATATATTCGATAATAAATAAAATGATGAAATGAAACAAAAGTTAATGATCTGACTGACAACGGTATTATTAGCATTGCCTTGTTATGCACAGGGAAAAACCCTATGTACATTATACTGATAAAATCAATTTTGTATTAAAAGGAAATAATTACATTAGGTAACAACAGTAAAATGCCCACGGATATATAGAATAATGGTAACTTTTGTCCTAATTTCATTCTATTTTATTATACAACATATTTCCTATTAAAAATGTCTTTGTAAGTTTAATTATCATTCTTGTCAAACTAACGTCTATTTATTCATTGTTAGTAAATAATAATACCTTTATCACTGGAGATGACTACTGCGTTTATTTTCAGGTGATTTAATGTGTTTAAAATAAAGAATGTAAGGGCTACTAATTTCGCCAGTTTTCGATAATAGTTAGCCAATGTTAAATATAATCTATATATATTAATACGTGAAGCAAGAGTTTTGTACCCGATTTTACGAAAATTGAGCGAACGGAGGAGTATGAAATTTGGCACATTTATAGTTTATACAGAGAAGGACTTAAGAATGCTAATATTTTTTTTTAAAAATGCAATCAAAATCAAAAATAAATCAATAAACAAATATTACACCCACTATGATACACATTCATAGATTTTTTTGAAATACGGTTTTGTTGCAGTGAGATTCATTTTTGAGTGATTATGTACGAATTTTGACTGCTCTAACGGGAATGGAGACATTATATAAGAAAATCAATTTTACCAAGCTATGATTAATTTGCGATGCGTTTTGGTAGCACGTTCGATTGACAATTGGATGGTCTTGGGTTCATATACGTATCCTATTTTATAAATTTATTGGGAATAAGCTACCTTTCCACAGAATTGTTTTATTACTTGTTACCATAGTCAAATAGCTAAAGACCATGAACAAATTTCCAATCTGTTATACACTTGTGTTATATTTTTTTATACCTAAATTAAAAATAAATAATTGGTAAAGAGATTAAAAAATATATTATATTTTTTCCTGAATTTTATTTTTACTATCAAATATTTTTTAATTACTATGGGTGGATTTTTTTTGGGATATTTTTATGTAATTTTAATGCAATATGATCATATGATTAATTCATATAATTTTTTCCAATTTGTGAATATAGATGGCTCAAATCATTCTTGATAATTTCATAAATTACCAAACAAATAACTCTTATAGTTTCTTTGCTTATCTGTAAAGTTTGTGGCCACGGTGGCAAAAATGTCTACCCAATCATTAATTTTGAGTAAAAGTCAACATAATTTAAGTGTTACCGACTGTTTACTCAAAATTAATGTTGATTATCAACATAAACAAATATCTGTATTTTTAAAAGATATTTTGTTTTAGAATTTCGTTTCAAAGAGGATGCTTAAACTTTTAGAGTTTTAAATGGAAACAAAAAATGAGTTAATTCAATTTGATTTTTTGTTTCCAAACAATGGTTAGCGATTTAATAAAAAATAAAAAATTCTTTATGCTTATTAGAAAAATTAATTCTAAGTACTTCATTTATTTCAGTTACAGTCAAGTACCTTCAGTTGTTTACTTCATTAAAAGCAGCTATTTTTTATGTCAAAAACTTAGTATGTTAAAAAGTTAAATAATTTTTTTATACAATTATAACACTACTTAAATGTTAAGATAGTTCTTCCCGACAGTCTAAGCAGAAAAGTACTGACTTAGTAATCAACATTTTGCGTGTATATAACACATATACAATACCAAGATTTATGGATATATTTTTACAACGTATAATAAAATACAAACACACATACACTACAATAAAAACACACATCGATCACTCAATATAGAATATACCTAGACATAAACGTTAAAATGTTTAATTATTTTAATTATTTATTTAAACGACGTTGTCAATTCCTCCCTTTTTTTTTAGTTATTCATAATATATATTATTCTTAAAAATACTTATTTTTTATCAAAACGGTAACTTCTATCTAAGACAAAGATAAACAAATTGTCATTTTCTCACGCTTCTCCCATGCTACATATACAAAAATGCGATTTTTAATAATTAATAATAATTATCTTACATTAGATACGGTAAATTGTCTTCAAATCAGTATAATTATGCATATAATTACCTGTATTTGAAATTTGAAAGATTTATTTACATTTTTCATGAATGATCCAGCTTAAAAATCAAGTAACATAATAAAAGTGTTATTAATACTCATAACTATATACACAGATTTTTATCACCGGTGCAGATTTTTATCATTTCAGCCTATACTATAGATCTAAAAATGTCAAAAAATATAATTAAACAAAATAATGAATGCATTTTCGTATTATAATGAATATATTATGTAAAATATTTTTATGTTTTATTTGAAATATTTTAATTAAATATAAAATTGAGTTTCTGTGGTGTTTTTTATTATGTTCAATCCTATTATAGTAGTAATATAGTATTGCTTCATAACCAACGAATTACCTTAATTAACTAACTAGGTACTAAAGGTATCTATACTAGCTACGTAATAGTAATTTTATACCTAAATGAAATTGGTACACGGCTTAAAATTTTATAGACATCAAGTCATAAATTCATATAATATTTATGCATAATTTAATTAAAAAAGGTTTGTTATGAATTTATCCATCTTTCTAGATAAATAATATATTATTTCATTTTTCGTAATAAACGTTAATATTTCTTTTTATTTTTGTGGGTCATTATAAATAGTATGTTTACAAATTTCAGTGTTAGAAAATCAGCTCCAATAAATCAAGTTTTTAGCTGAGAAAATGAGTGTCGCTGACATCGATAAGTAATTGGTCATAATTAAAAATTATTTTTTACTTCAATTTTTTGATAATGTTCCTTTATTTTGAAAATTTTGTGTTTCTAAAAAATTTGAAAAAACAAGAACAATTTTCAATTAGATAGAATTTACTAACTTAAATTCTTTTTTGCACCTTCTCTTGTCTTATAAGAGCTGAAATTTTGTAGTCTAAATTAATCTTTTTGAAGCTGTACTGAATATTACACAAAACAAAATGGAAAAAACAAATAGAAATCAAAGAAATGTTACTTTTTAAAAGTTGGATTAAAATTATATAGAGCAACTGTAATTTTAAAAATTAATCTGGATTTGACGTTCTGAATCAAAAAATCAAATTAAATTTATTAAGAATAATTAAGTGTTTGTGTGAAACTTTCAAAAATATTGTTCAAGATAAGAATTAAAAATACTCTTAAATTTCCATAAGTTTACTTTTTTTTAAATGAGCAACCCAATTTTCATAGCTTATACTTTGCTACATTTTTACCCCCCTATAGATACTTAATTCAGCCATAAAAAGTCCAGCTTTAACTTATCCAGCTTCAAACAATAATTTTTTTCAACATTATTTCATTTTCTTATAAAATTAAAAGAAATAAAAGTTCAATAAAGCAAGTTGTTATATATAAGCATTTGATTTTTTTAAATAACGAAGTATCTTAAAAGCTATATCTGATATCATGGCGTATCATAATCCTTATACCCTTTTCAAATTAATTGTCTAAACGACTTTCCAAACAAACTTAATTCATATATAGAAGAAGAAATGAATTAATAGTCATAACAAAATATTTTAATATTTCGTAAATAATAATTTAACTGTACAATTTTTATTTTTCTATAAACCTTCTATCATAGTTATTTTGATAGAAGGAGGGATAAAATACAACAAACAAAAGGCAAATTAAGGACCCAACATGCCCCAAAATTCAAAGAAAAGACATTTTTATTCAAATTTTACTTTTTTCTTTTTTCAAATTTCTATTATTTTTGCAATTTTAATTATGTATCATGATTTTAAATTAAAAATAAACAAGTCAAATAATAAAGAATAATTACTGGAGCAGTCAAATAATTATTTCCATAATTCTCATTATAAATTTTTGTGTAATTATTTCAGTATTTTCTTAACTACGTCAATACAAAATGTATTTAATATATATTTAATGTTTTTCAGCATACTCTTCATAATATATTCATCAAATTCATTAAAAATAAAATAAAAATTAAAAATAATTAAAAAAAACAAAACGAAATATATTTGAGTTTTACATTCAAGAAGTGTATTTACAAAAATTTTCTAAAATTTAAACCACTCAACCAACGTTCATATGTGTAGATCAATAACCGTGGAAAACCTCTACAGTTTATTTTGTGAAACATGAAATGTGGAATGAATTTTCGTATTACTCGCCTTCATACTCGTCATGTTTTTTCATAGGCGTTATTTAATATTATTTTAAAGAGAATTTTAGATTAATTTTAATTGCTTTTGGTTGTTCTATATTTAATTATTGTAAATGCAACAAAAAATGGTGTATTTAACATATTCCTTTTTTTTTTTACTTTTGGAAATGCATCTAATTAAAAAGAAAATGCATGGGAAGACATCTTACCTGTTTTTAAGAGACTGCGAATTACATGTTTGTTGTCTTAAGGTTATCTGGAGTTTATTATTAAAATTTTGAATGTGGGGCTGTAAAATCCAGAAGTGCTCGGAAAGGGAAAACATTCGTGTAGCTTATTTCATTTTAAGATAGCTAAGAATTCCTGTTTCGAAATTTTGTATATATATTGACGTTTTGAAACTTGCTTATCATATTTCATTTCTATATATCGTATTGTCTGTATGACTGTGTTTAACACTATCGATCTGTCTCTTCTTCAGATGAATGTAAGATACTCTAAAACTACTGAACGAATATTTTTATTTCTGTGGAAGTGTTTTCGCCTATCAATATAATGTTCTATACAGCGCTCGGAAGTTACCTCTTTATTTAATTTAAACACTGATATACCTTAAACGATATTTTATAAGGCCCACTTAACTTTAATATGCTATATTTTGTGGATTTTAAGTTTAAAATAAAGCTTTCTATAAAATTTATTAATTTTTTCATCATAATATATCTAAAAAATAAAAAAAGATGTTCTTTTCAAAACTCTCTTCTGGGCTTATTAAACCATCGAAGTATAATAAGACCCATGTGTACACTTGTAGTTTTTTTAAATATTCAATAGGACTCTTCTATTATAAATGCCCTCGAGGCTGAAAATAAATAAAGTATTGTCTTTTCTAAGCGAAACAAGATAAATCAAAGTAAAAAAATGATAATTTCTCTATTAACAAAAGAAAACATTTCAACGTCGTTAACGCATATGGCTATGATAACGTTTTATGTATGGTTTTCATCGTCATTACAAGGTCCTTCTAAAATATTTACAATGAAAAACTTATCGTAGACTTTTTGAATTGAAAATGAAAATATTATGGGAGTCATTTCAATATAAATTTTATATAAATTAAGTATATGAGGGCCTCCAGGTATCTTTTGGTAAAATAGATACACCAATCTATAAATCATTTCTGAAACATAATCATGTTCTTGAACTTTATTCATTATAGAAGAACGTATCACAAGGAAGTCTTGTGTCCGTTATAGACAGTTTAAATACTTTTTATACAATAGAATGTTTTTAATAGAATAAATCGCTAATTAAATATATTAAAAAAATATATATTACATTTAGGTTTCATAAGGTTTCATACGTAAAACAGCAGGTATTTTTCATCAAAATTTGTTTTTGTTTTTTATGAAGTAAAAAACATATTGTATTATAGTTTGAGAAGAAAGCCCAGAGTTTATACTTTTCTTACATGAATGATATATTCATAAATATTATATTAGTGAAAACATAATATACGTACTACCTATTCACTAATTTATTATTTTATGAAAATTTTCTGTTATAGAATATTGACGTCACAAATGCAGCCTTTCTTCCATAGATAATAAATACAAACTTGTTTTGTATTATCAACAAGAAAATATGTATCTTACGGCATGACACAAGATGTCAATGAACTATTAATAGTTTTCTTTGCAATGAACTAATATTTTTATTTAAAAAAAAAGTGTTCATTATATAGTAAGTTAATATCCTAATATTTTAGTGGAACATACACCGCCTGATTTTTTTAATCATATGTAAAAACTCGTACATCAAACAATTCGTTTTGTCAGATATCGGATAATTAGCTTGTCATTAAATGATCTTTCTTTTGCCATAACCAAAAAGTGAATTTCCGCGCAGTTGATGCTTATGGATGCAACAGAAAATTCTAAAAAAGAAAACGACTCACTTTCAAAAACTTTCGTAAAGCAAAAAGTCCACTAACCATACAAACAAAGTTTTAGCTTGTACTATGATTATTTGGAAAAATTTTAAGAAGATCATTTGTCGTTTTAATAGATTATTTTAAATGGAAAATATATAAACCATCAGGAAAATAGACTACATCGCAGGGGGCAAACAATTATGTGTAAATGGATACAATTGGCAATAGAAACTTTTAGTATTTTACCATAATAACAATGAAAGTGTCAGCATTCAAAAATTGAAATAGAAATAGGTCGGGCATATTACCAGACTAAAAAATGAGAGATGGACAATGAAATTTACTTTATGGGAACCAACAAGGTGAGATGAGATTGATGATTTTGCAAATGATTGGTCTGTCTGCCTATGTTCATGATTCCGAACCAAAAGAGCAACGATCACAAAATATTGAAGTTTCAATAATCCTAAGAATGGATAGTTGATTTATCTCGAAAATGTCTACAATCATTTTATTGAACCTTAGTATACTTAGGAAACAATTTAAAGTCTATTTATATTTGAAATATATCTCCAATAGGGGATAAAACTGAACTAATCATATTTGCAACTACAACTTTCATTTTAATTTCTTTATTAGTTTTTGTTCTTTCATTTTAATTTCTTTATTAGCTTTGGTTCTTGTTGTATTTCAAAAATATAAACGTTCCTAGTCAAAGAACCCTCCGCAGTGGGATTCGTTTAATTTATTTTTTGGAAACTGTTTTTGCGTTTCTGGGTGTGGGGTTGGTTCCGATACTTGTTGAGTGACCGATATTCATGAATAACTAGCGATACAAACTTTTTAGATGTTATTATTTTCCGTAATAATTTGATATTATTTTGTATTTTAAAACATACGGTACACAAATTTAATATTCCAAAAAAAGAGATAGTGATATTTATCTCTGGTAGTATATTAAATATTCTAGAATATATAAATGCTAAATTTTGTATACCAGACATAACAATGTTCTATGTATAATACCCATGGTGAAAATGTTTATACTGAGCTGAAGCTGAAGAGAATAGCTAGAATGTTGTTGGAGATGGATTTATAGAACTAAAGCTACGTACACATGGAGTAAAAAATTGATAAACTATACGTTATTCTTAAAGTATCATGTAATTGAGCCGGCGTACGAAAATATAGCCATAAGATGATACAAGTAGTCAAAGCTAGACCACGTTTCTTCGACTAAATAATAGCTGCGATAGTTTTTGATTTTGATTTACCTGTGGCAGAAATCATATTTGCTCGGTGATAATATTGAATTTCAATTTAGAAACGTTTACAAAGACTCTGCTTTTCTTGTGATTATTAACAATTGATAGAATATAAAAAAGCAGCAAGGATTCATATTTTTTATAATGTGTAAAAATTAATTTAAATAATTTGTTATACAAAATTGTGGCAAAAAGAGAAAACTGCTATCTAAACAATTAATTCTAATGATTAAATAGCTGCAATTACAGTAAGGGTGTTCACATGGGTCAGTTTCCTTCTATGATGCACATAAGGGACGAGCGCGCACGATAAATTCTGAGCTGAAAATCTGACCATCAACACACACCATTAGACACTCCTATAAGAAATTCGTATAAGAAAATTTGATCATACATCTGACAAAACACATAAGCAAGCGCACATTATCAGATGTCATTGGATACATACAACGATTAATTATTTATTAATCACTCTTTTGACTAATGGGTGGCCTGATTGAGATAACATCATAAGAAATTGTTATACGAAATTTGGATGGTACTTCAGACAGCATCGTATGTATGCGCACACGATAAGATTTTCTGATCAGAAAATCTGATGTGTCATGTAGAATTCTCTTTTGTTTGGGGTCTAATATAAAATACATGGTAAGAGCTACATCTTATCATGGCGACTGGCAAAAATCTTATCATACGTTCTCACGGCTTTAGTTACGCTGTATAAAAACCATACGATAATCAAACCCGTGTATACGTACATTAACAAATGCGATGTTATGAAGCACAAACTGATGAATTTCATAGTCTTCATAGTAAACATACTTCCAAATTATTTGATAAACAAAAGCATATTGACATTAGAAGTGTTAATTACACAGTATATGTACATATCTATTACATTGGCTTCATTTAAGTATTATTGTAAGTTACAGTCGTTTGTTTTAAGTGTAGTATAAAATATACAAAAACACGAGGATAATAATTTCTCCTTAGTAAATTATAATAAGAACTATACATATACGAAATCTTGAGAAATCTATATTCAATTAGTTTTTATTTAAAATTTAAGATTAGAATATTTTCTTAGTTATTACTTGTTGCCCGCCCCCCTCCGTATTGCAAAAGTTGGTAAATTTCTATATATATATATATATATATATATATATATATACATATATATATATATATATATATATATATATATATATACATATATAATAATATTTAAATTGCAGAAATTCACAGACGTGCATAAAAAATGCGCTTGTATTCAAAATAACAAACGGTAAAAGATTATTAGGGTACACAATCGATACTCAACAATTATTTGTGAAGCTTCTATTTGGATGTCTGATTACAAAATGGAAGCCTTAGAAAAATTGTAGAACATCAAACCATATTACTTATATTCAATAAAGAAAAAATATTAAAATTATTTAAATGATACTAAAGTTGAATCGTTTTTGTTAGTCCACTGATTCCACGGATTCTCTGCGTGACCACATGAAGGCTTGTTTTATAGACCTTATTTTTTGGCTAATACATATTTTATTATAAAAATATAATATAATAATATTAGTGAACTATTATTTATAAATTAATAAAATTACCTACAAACAACCAAATAATATTCAAATTGTGGAAAACAAATGTTCATGGGATATTTTGTTTACAATCAATAGATTAATAACGTAAGCAATTCAACTATTGACGCATTTAAACCACACTACAAATCGATAAATTATATTTTTCACGGTGCTTCATATACCACCTATAAAATATTTATCTGTTACAATGAGCAATTTTAGGTTAACATTAAATCCCCTTTTCAATATTCAGAATAGTAATATAAAAAAAATTCAAATCACTGATGTAAAAATACATCGTGCATGTGCACATTTATTGAAATCGGATGAATGGTTCACGATATATCATCATTTATGAGAAAACACCCATTATAAAATACATTTCCTTAAATAGCTATCTATATCTCTGGATCGACTTAAATGATGTATCAAAATTATCACATAAATTTATTTCTAGATAAACGATATTCTAGATTAACAACGGTACACGAAATATTGAAATTTAAATGAAAAAATAGGTATGTTTCGAGTTGTATAGTCCAAAATTTCGATACATATAAAATTATGGCAAGCAGAGGAAAAGTTAATGTTTTTTTTTAAATCAGAAATGAAATACTTCCGATATCGATGAAGTGAATATCGGTATATAAATCAGACGGAAAAAAGAATAAACAACCACTTGTTTAAATATATTGACGAAAAAGTAAAAACTGAACAAAAAAGAGAGCAATTCCGACCATCTTTAAAACACATTTTCAATGAGAAAAGTATATTTAACAAATAAAATAATAATAATACGAGTACAATAACAATTAAATAGAAGAGAAGAATATTATTGTTACATAATGCATTTCCTTTATCAAGATTTATGACAACAATTTTGACAACTTTATACAATTTATATAATAATGAGTTTATGTTTGTTGTGGACTATCATTTATTTTTATCTCTTGTTTTTCAGTCTTTCACCCGTAAATTGTTTTATGAAAATCTCATTATATTGTTTTCTAAGTCTATGTATATATAGGATTTTAAAAAAGTATTTCTCTCCCACCAATCTACTAGAATATGTGATTTAAAAAATATTGATAATCTGAGTATTCATTTTAACCTTATGAATGATTTTCAAGGATGTTTCAAGGTCAAATTTATTTTTTAAATAGAAATTTGCCAAAAATCCAAACTGTCTTATAAACTCCAAATTCACTTTTGAAATGATACTAATACTAATAAATAAAACTAATTTTTTTGGAAATCACGTATTTTTGTGGATCCAATCGAGGGCATTATTTAATATATATTTATGAAATAATCGCATAAACGCATTTAACTCTTCATTGCTGTACAGACTATGTATTTCGTGTATTTTTCTAATAATGTAGGGTCATTAAACAACTAACACTGTTGGTTGTTATCTTCACTTGTTTTTTGCTATGTCATCCAACTAATTAATTATAAAATTTCAATAATTAAAGTAAATATTCTTATGAAATGTTAAAAAAAAAAAAAAAAAAAACTGATATGCCTTTTAAATAGCACAAACGCAAAAATCAATCAATTTCTTTTCTAACACTTTCATATCATTAGGCATGATAATAGCTGAAACACAACATGTCTGCAATTGACGTTGAAATATTAAAATCATTTATAAACTGATGCCACCCAACATACAAGTTAAACATCATACCATTATTATCAAAACAGCCTTGCACCATTTATACACTATTTCAAACAAACAAATAAATTACTACAATTATTTTGGCATTGTACCCTACAAAAATTACTAATAGTTATTTGAGCACCGACGATTTGTCTGAAACAAATTCGAAATATCCAACAAAAAAAAAAAGAAACAGATAATGTATTAGTAATTGTTCTCAAAGTTTTTGTTCCTCTAGAAACGATACGCTCAATTATTTTAAATAGAAAAAATAAAAAAGGTGCAAAAATTGAATTAAGTCATCGTACTTCGTACTTTCATTAAATTTTAACATATAACGTTTATAAATTTACTTCTTACTTTTATAAATTCTACCAAAAATATTCCATTCATAAATATTTGTAGGGGGATAATTTATTTTCCAATGGTAATGGTAAATATCTACGACGCTTGATAAACGCTGTTTTTACAAATCTGACGACAAGCTGTATTTTCAAACTCGTATTACAAACTTACTATAAACTGGTTAAAATATCCGACTTTCAAATATTTCAGAAAATTATTATTATATTTATACAATTTCATAATTTATTGAACTATTTATCTAAAAAAAGAATCTTGTATTACAAATAATTTGGTATTTTATGAGAATAATTAATTTTTGTTGACGAATTTTCATCTGTGTTATATTATGATTGGGAAAATCTTTTTTTAATTTTGAATGAAATTATTATCATTGGCGTACGAAATTTACGAAAAGTAATTTGAAGTAAATTAAGTTCATCACTTGCAACTTATAGAAATTTCAAATAAGAACGTTTCTTTTCAAGAAACTTATTGTTTGGCTAATTTGCTTTAGGATATCATCTATTTAGTAAATTTCATGAGTAATTGCTTTTTAAATACTTGAAAGTTCGAGTATTCTAAAACTTAATTTTTGATATGATCAACCGCATAAATGCTAACTAACAAAAAAATTTTATTTAACTGCTAAGTTGGCTATAATATTATGACTGTACACGTTTGATTTCTTCAAATATTTGTAATTTTAATTTCTAATTCAAACGGGAACATCGACGCATACACGCTTAAAATTTTAAGTTTGTTAAAGTAAGGTTTTTCGGGAGCTTTCTATTGATTTTAGGTCCTCAAAATTGTAGTATATTTAATTTGTTTTTGGTGGCTAGCTGTTTAAAATAACTGTAGTATATGTTGAATATAGAATAGCATAATATATTAATGTAGAACTTCTCCATATTGTTAGAAACGATAATAATACGTACCTTTCAGTGTGTAGCAATCGATAATATTATTATGAGGAAAAAATATTGTTTTCGTTTGCAAAATATTTTCAAATCTTACTGACATACGCTGCTTTTTTTTAAACTAGATTTGAATTACAAAAAATAGAAAATACAATGTAGGCCATTTTCTTTTATTATGATAAAATACCACTAGAGAATAAAATCTCTTGATAGTAATATCTGGAAAGAATTGTAATAAAACGGCTGTTCAATAACTGTTTAAAAAACAAAATAAAAAATGATAATTTTTCTAGGCTGTTAAATTTGGGTTAATTAAGATGAGAAAATTGTATTTCCTGTATCGATTTATTTTATAAATGGAGCACTAATCCATGCTACTTTTATTCATTAATTCTATCTAAACATAATAAGAAAGGGCCGAAAAAAAGGTAAGCGCAATTAAAAAATCTACCATAAACTATAGCGGCAAATATTAACTTTTAAAATAAAAAAATATTAACAAAAGTTTGCAAATACAAAGTTAACAAATATTAACATAATTCTCGATTATGTCTATTTACATTTACATAATATAATCGTTAGTATTTAAAAAGAATTATGTTCCAAAAATTCACTCCTGAAATGCTCTTGCAGAATATACATTTTCTCCAGTTAAATGTTGTTTCAGAAAATACATTTGTTCCTTATAACTAACACAGATAAGAAGAAATGAAATTTTTAAATCCTGAATATCATGTATATAAAGTGGAGCAATTGGTTAATTTAAAAGATATTTCAAGAGCAATTTTTTTATATATCTTTTTTTTTTTTTTTTTAAATATTTACGATTAAAAATGTAAATGTAAATAATGAGGTATTCAAATTTTCGAATATGAATAACTAATTAATTATTAAAGTGAGGTAAATGTATATTCTGGGGGAGCATGACTTGAGAATATAGTGATATTTGTCCAGCAATGAATCAATTTTCCTTGGATCGTTATTATTTCCGAAGCTATACTTTCAAAAACATTGTTTTTCTAAATCTTGTATTTTTGACTAGCTATTTGTGTTTTCAATTGAACACTAATTGTTTAAATCAGAATCGTTCACTGTGTACTGGGTATTGTATATAGTGAACCACCGCCGAGTACACAGTGAGACAACGTATAAAATAAAACTATAACAATACATTTCTAAGCTTTTTCTTTTCGGGACACCTCAACTGGAAGACGATATTGTCTACCATATTGCCACCTCAAAAGCTAATATTTAAACTATGTTATAGTTGAATCATAAAATACAAGCGTAGAATTCTTTCTAATTGGCGAGTCTTTCTATATCACATTAAACGCTGGTGAAACCTCAGAATGAATGTCTTAAAGGATTCTTTTCTCCTCAGCTTATTTTATTTTCTCCACAACTTCATAGCTGGAGAGTTGGTTCCATGTTGCATGATGTATGTAAATGGTTCATTATGTCTTCTTGTTCATGGGGTCACTGATGGACATGAGGCATTGATTATTTTACGGTTATAAATGGAAGTCGTTTTCTATTTAACTTGATTAAATGCCTTTGTTAAATGTTAAAGTAATATTTAAAAAAAATTTATGGGACATAACGGTAATATAGTATGCAAAAGGAACTGGAACAAAAAATTTTGACAAAAACGTTTTATACTTCTGTTCAAATTATCATTGGTGGAAAAAATACGCGTTTGATAAATGCTCTTCAAATATACAGGTTTTGTTACTACCATAGATAGCTTAATTGTAAATTCTTAATTCCTCAACATCGAAAACTGAATAAGCCTCTTACGGACATCGTTTTCTCATAGAATTAGAATCAAATTTAATACAATTAATATCTCGTAAATAGTAACACATGTCAAGAAACTGAACGGTGTTACAAGGTATTATACTATTATCAAAGTTGAACAGCCTCCTCTATTAATTTGAATATATATTCGAGTATCTAAATAGATCTATCTGCATTTTAGTTGTATAATAATTCATCACATATATCATAAATTAACATCGTATTATATAATACATGTATAATAATATTTCTACACATATCTCAACTCAATAATCAACTAAACTGTATGTATTCGACAGTCTGTCATCACCAATATCATCGGTATAATGTAATATATTATTTTAATATGCGTCCTATCTATCTATTTACATATATAGTTTATGTGCATGTTATATGGGAACTAGTTTATAGATATGTGAAATGTATGTCTACAATAAATTATTAATTGTTTAACAAAAAAAATAAAAACAAAAAACAAAATCATTGAAATGGATTAACGTATGTCAGTGTGGTTTCTAAAGAGGTCACTTGAAATGTATACGATTTGTAAACGATGTACTTTTCCTGGAAATATCTAGGAAAATGAGAAATGGATAAATTGTTATTTATTATTTTATAAATTATCTGCCTAATTTCAATTTGGATTAAAAAATGGACGTATTTCAATTTTGAAAAACACTTGTGCTCCTCAGGTATTGTTGGGTTCCTGTGTACAAAATAAAATTTTGGTTCCCTGATAATACAAATTTTAATAATCTACGTTTTGAAGACACCCGTAGAAGAATTCGAAATTGCCTCATTTCAAAAACAATTATCAATTATCGTTCTGGTGACATAGAGCTCGAAACTTACCACTTTTCCTTTACTTAAATTCATTTAAATTTTGTTTAAATCGATATTTTTGGAAAATCGTTATAAAACAATCGTTATACAGCTCTTTAAGAGAATATATTCGATTCTATTTATTTTCACTCAAATGCTGACTTATAGTGAAACTTTGATTCGATTTTGATGAAATTTTTTACATTAGTGGTATGAATAAAATCAATTATTCTCGATAAACAAATGACAAATAAAAATTACAACCTTTTAGGCTAACCGTTAATCAAATCACCTATTAGCTCTCAAGTTACAAATTGATTACTACTAAATAAAGTTTGTAATTTAAAAAAAAAAAAGCTAAAAACTTGTTTATAGAAAATTTCGTGAAAAAAGTTTTCACCACTTATATGCGATCTTATCGTTAAGTATTGAAAAATTTGTAGACAAATATGAAAATTAAAACCAATTAAATGAGTATGGATGAAACGTTTGTATTATTTATAGATATTGATTGAAATTGACTTATGAATATTTAATTAGTACCTATATTTATAAAATCAATATACATATAATAATAATAATATTTTAAACTAGGAACAAACAAACTATTTAACAGCAAATTTTAAATAATATATAAGCAAAGGATGTTAGAAATCAAATTTACCATCGCTGTTCTTTCAAGTCAGTTTCAATTTAACATGTTTATAGTACAACGATAATATTGAGATATCAGGTGTTACACATCATTTTCGAGTATGGTAAGGCTCGATCGAAGTTTTTTAATAACACCTAATTTTATCTATCACGTTTTGTTATTTTTGTTCGGTTAAATACCATCGGACATTTCAGGCTAATAATTAAGAATCAATCGTCGATTAATATAATAAGATTTAAAAAATAAATTTTCTAAATAAAAATTTATACTGATAGTCGCATTCTAAATCAGATATATAATATATAATTTAATTATTTATTCTAACCTAACTATTTACAATAAATACAATATAATTATTTATCAAATTGGTTTATGATACTTTTTGGCCTCTTCAAAACTTTTGAAACGTTATAGTTTAGAAACAAAAACTTTCATACCAGCAAAGCTAAAGAGAAAACAATTTTTTAGCAATGCTACACACAAATCAAATGAAGGAAGGGAAAGAATTGAAGAAATCATTATATATATATATATATATATATATATATATATATATATATATATATATATATATATATATATATATATATATATATATATATATATATATATATATATATATATATATATATATAATGCTGATTTAGAGTGATGTCTGATTGCACTAACCGGAAAAATTTCTGACAGGCCGAGTGCCGGGCTCAGACTAGATAGTCTGAAACATACATGCTAAAATCCTAACTATTGAGGATACTCGGTTGTATCCTGCGCGAAACTACCGTCAGACATTACTTTGACCGAGGAGAACTGGCTCACTACTGCCTACTTCACTGTTGTCTCGATGGGCGCGTCCTTGGTTGATCTCCCAGGAGATTCTTCATCATCTTGGCCTCTGCATTGGCCAAGCCGACGACCATCACGCCGACGAGGATATATATATTAAATTATTTATTTTTTTGGAACGAAGTTCCTTACGGCAGGCTTGGAGGGGATAGGGATTTTGCTGCGCGACCGTACTGAAATAAATGTGATAGTAAAACCGTAAGAAAAAATGCGTGGAATAAAACCGTTAAATGAGACGTAACTATAGTAACAATGTCAAGTGAACCAACAAGTGACTTGAATGCAATTGACAGTGATAATAGTGGGAAATTATTCAGTGCAAAAGAATTAAATACGTAAGTATTAGTTTATTCTTTATTAATAAATATATTAATAAATATATATTTATAAATATAAAATATTTTACATTGGTTAAGTAAGGTTTTCTAGGTTATCTTTCTTGATGATTCGATTCTACATTAGCCGAAGGAACTTCGTTCCTACCTGGATTCCCACGACACCACATCATTTTTTTTATATAAATATAATATGCGTATGAGATATCCGTCGTTTTAATTGATAGAGTATATTCAAATCCAACAAATCTTTTCCGAATAATAATTTTTTGATCATTCTATAAACTTTATTAGGCACACATTTGTATTGGTAAATAACAATTATATCTACTATTAACTACTATGGTTTTTCCCATATTCACTTAGACAGAATACACAGCAGGTATTAATTGACCGTATGCAAACAAGATGGTTAACTCTTGGTTAAATACATATCTTATACTTAAACAATATGATTTGTAGGTATCCGTAGAGTGTAGTAGGTATATATTTACTAAGCAGATAAACAAGCAAATAATAGCGTTTGAGATTATTTGTATGTTTACTATATACATAATACATCGATTTGTATGAAGAATGTTTCTACTCCAATGATTGAATATCGGATTTAACATTAACCATACTATTCAAATTAAATTTAAATATGCTAAAAATTAGGTGTTGTAAAGATAAATTAGGTGCTCAAATTTTTAATTAAGATAATTGAGCTATTATGATGCACTGCCGTCGTAAAATCACCCTCACAGAGCAATGTAAAAAATCACATTTATATTATAATCACATTTATATGTAAGTACCAGAATTAGGTGCGTTTATGGTGTACCTTACAAATTACTTTACAACTCATTCGTTGGAATACGAAAAAGCTTTATTGATTTCTGAAAAATTTAAATTGTGTGTTGATGGAATTTTTGACACGACTGAATCAACCCAACGTATATTTGTGATATATTTGCAATTTTGGTTTTATAACTTCTCTAGAAGCTAAAAATGCATTATGTTCGGAAGACAAGAAGCTATTAAATTGAACGCTGTTGGTGAACAATGGTAATCACGAAACAATATTTCGTCTAGTTTTCAAAAGAAATATGTATTTAATAGAATTTAACAATATTAATAAGTCGATACGAATGGCACACTTGAAATCTATTTTGGATTTTCAGATTTTTCCGATTTTTAAAATGCATTAATATTATTACTTTTTTCATACAATAGAACAAAGAAGTAATGTTTTCGGATCAAACTATTCGAAGTTTTACTGGAAATACACGTTTTGTGGCTCCATTCTAAAAAATGCTTTTTTAAAATTATATGGGGTCATGGTATTTTACGGACCAAAAGACTTATTCAAATTTAAGAGCTAAGCTTCGTATGTTTCATAAACGAAAAGATAAGTATTTAAAAAAAATCGACTTTTAAAATAAATAATATCCCAGCAAACGCTAAAGAATCAGACTGATTGACAGCAGACTATATGTCTACATCATAAATAAGTCATAATATAAAAAAATCAGTCTTTAGAAAATTCTTGGATTTTTTGTCACTCACCTTTCTGGCTAATATATGACGAAAGGTCAATAAAATATTTTAGTAAAAATGATTTAAAAGGCAATGAGATACGAATATAATTCCTTGCCATATGTAATATTTACATATTAGACAGGATGAAATTCAGCAAATAACCTCAAATATATTAATAATATTCAAAATGGACTTCCTTCAAACCATGATGGATAAATTAATGAACACATTTCCTACGTAGAAATCCGTGTATATATACGTTAAATGAATATAGTATAATTTGTAATATACGTCAGAACTTCAGAAGGGTATTATACTCAAAGGAATACAATCGTTTGTCCAGATTTAGTTTCGAATGAAATGTCAAAACATGCATATAACTAACTTTGATAATAACACTAACAAAATGTGAATATTATATTTCAAGAAATGCAATTTAATATTCAAATAATCAGAATATTCATCGACTTTTACAATTTGAAATAGTATTAAGATGTAAATGTTAATGTAATCGAAAATAATGAAAAAAGGCATATTTCCACGAAAATCTAGTTATATTATAGTTATAAATTATTAATTTATTTTAAAAATAGCCAAAAACCATTATTGAGAAATTTAAATATGAATATTACAGAAAAATTATTATTATTTTTACACATAATAAAATAATTGGTACTTATATACAAATACCAAAGATTTCGGGATATAATTCTTTCAATTAGCATAGCCTGAAACACATATTCGAGAAGATCACAAATATATAAAATAAGATATAATAAATATACAAATATTTATTTACTTTAAAAATTATCAGAATAGATAATTTTCTGTTGACGAATTTTAATCCGTGTTATATAATCTGTAGTCACAAAGTTATAAATTGTTAAAAAAATTAGGAGCGCAATGGATGAGTTTTATTCGTCTAAAGACTTGGATATTTCCTTAGTCTGTATTTTCTTGGGATTGGAAATTTGATCAACAAAAGATTTATTTACTACGATTCAAAATAAATGGTTAAATTTAATTTATTTGGTTTTCGAGCAGGTGCACCAGATTGGATTAGAGTAGAAATATTCTAGAAAAATCTCAAAAAAATTTTAATTTTTATTCTTAAAATTTCTATTGGGTGTATATGTACGGAAGAAAAGAGCGAATTTAGTTACGGAAGGTTTAAAAAAGTAAGTGATGCGTTGTAATATCCTGAGATAATAATGGCCACTCGTTATAAGTCGTGTGTTTTAGTTGATCAGTGGTGTTGTATTGAGGAAAATTAATTCAAGAGAAATATTATTTGTTAAAAATTATTCATTGGAATCATTATTTGTTTATTTTGACTATTATTTTTTATTATAAAGAGAATACGTAAATTTTAAATACAAACTTTCACGAAAATTTGTAACTTTAAATTTAATGAATATACCGACCGAGCCGGTAAGCTCAATGAATTTGGGCCATTATGTTAATTTTCCTATTTAAATAATTTGTGCGTTTTGTTTCAAGTAAAGTAAATTTATTCCACTTTTAAAAATAAAAACAATGTAATAAAATCATCATATCATTTCATTAACACATATGAAAGTAAATGATAAAAAATCCGATATTGATATCAAATTTGATTTGCATTCAAATCTAAATATATTCGATTTATTATTATTAAATTTATTAATATTAATATTTGTCAATTTAAATCATTTAAAATTTATTAGTGAACGTCAGTTTAATGACATTTTCTATATTATTGCATAGAATAAAGTTCTATATTATTATTCATTGCATGAGCTTATATTTTTCATATTTTATTTATAAATTTATGTATATTATTAATCAAATATATTACATTATATTAATATTTATGTACACACGAATTATTTTGGTATTTATTTATTCATAGCTTCAATATTTATTTATACACGGGGTGATTTTTTAAAATACATTCAAATATCTATTGTATTTCTTATTGTACACGATGTTCAAAAGGCTTTTGTCATACTTAAAATTAAACAGTATCTCAAAAGCAACGAATCAATTCGTTAAATAGATTTCATATTTAATAATTTTTGATCAATATAGATAATAGATAATAGTAAACAGAATTTTATTGAATTCTGAAACAAAATTTTTATATATCGCCTTAAATTTTATTCGAAAGCTGAAATATCCCAAACCATTTCTCAGAAACAAGTATTTTTGTGTCGCTTAGACCTTAATTACTCTAACTGATAATTTTGATGAAGCTTTTAATGAATTTCAAGAGCAATAGTTTACCATTTTTGGGTTATAAATCACTCGTATTTGACAGGAAATTTTTAAAAAATGTTTGTATACTTTAAATGAAAATAATTTCAAACTAGAAAGCTTCGTATATTTGAAAATTTGATATTAGTTAAGCTGTTTAGTACAAACACTCGATTATGGCTGTGGTCGTGGGATGTACTAAAGCAGATAAATATATTTTTCATACTGTTATAGTACTTTCAACTACAGTATTTTAAAGAATATTATAAATGTTATTAGATATATAATAATAATACCTAGAGTTCCCTTACAACGGTCGACATTCGACCATGATCACTTAAAAGTCAATCTCCCTGCTTTTAAACAAAACAGCATACATATGTGCCATTAAACAAAACAGTATAATAAACAAAAGAGTATATATGTGTGTGTATAGTAGTGTTTGTAATAAAAAACACACCTCTTATATATGTGTGTGTCATATTGTGTGTAATGTATTTTTTATATTGAATTTATGTATTTTTTATGCATGATTTTAAAAACATATTAGCATTTTCCTGCCCACCTCCATAAAAACTATGAGTGTGTCAAATTTCATACAGCTTCCTTCACTTCCTTATCCTTTTGAACTTAACCAACTCTAACCCTTTTCGAATGTATAATAGTGGATTATGTACAGTCAGTCGTTAGTAAAATTACTGCTAAAAAATTGTATCTTTTCTTCGCATATTAGAACTGAAAAAATTATAGGAAACCAAACAGAAATATCCGTACTTAAATCACCTACGAACTGTCAGTCTGTATATACGATGCCAATACAGTCAATTTTATTGAAACAATGGAAATCAAAACAGCTAAAATTATCGAAAATTGGCTATTAATTTAATAATGAATGAGTATATATTGAATATGTACTTAGGTATGTACCAACCTAATAATATCTACCTATCCGAATACCTATGTATATACAAGTATGTATTGAATTATTGAATTACTAGCTCCATATGGTACCTACTTACTTTCCAATTCGACAATATCCTACATAGTACGGTTGCCGTTACTTGAAATCTATTTTATAATCAAGATCATAAAATTTAAAAATCATTGTTAAAACAATCTTTTATTTAAATGGATTAAAACAGAAAGAAAAGAAAATTTTACTTTATAACGCCACTTTATAACGTCATTACACAATATATATGATATAAAATCTTTTCGTTAGATTTAAGTTCTCGTATTTACTTAGTTTGAAAATCTTAATATTTAAAATCAAGTAAATCTCGTGACAAACTTTTATATCATATGAATAGTGTAAGGACGTTATAAGTCGATTGTAAAAGGTTTAAAATAAAAGTTTCCATTTAAGCCATTTAAATTAAAGCTTGTTTTAAAAAGGTTTTTTTACTTTATATATAATTTTACTTTTTATTTATTGCTGGACTAATAAACACCAATTGTATGTTATACAGCGTTTCATAACATTTAATTCAAGTTGTAGATATCTGCTTCAAAATCGAGTTGTAAGATTCCACCCGAACAAATTTCATACTTTGCAAGTTAAATTAAAGTTTAAAAAAAATAGTAATGTATATCGATTGTTGCATAAGTATAATATCCTCGAGAGGTTGAATCTCTTGAACATTTCAAAAATAATTTTCGTTGTTATATTATTTCGTTATAGAAAATATCTTAAATTTATCGTTTGCATGCTGATCTTTTTTTGGAGTTTCAGTTATCTTTGAGTCACTGTTTTAAGTTCAAACAGCTCTTCAAAGGTTTCAAAACTCTTTAATTCACAATAAATTGTTATTGAAGTAAACGAAATAATAGTTTAAGTATGTAAAAAAAAATTTAAAAAAAAAAGGTGTTCATTTCTTACGACAACTAAAAAATCAAATCAGCTTGATAATCAGATTCAAATTTCAACGAGAAAAACAGGAAATATCAATTTCGGTCAAATATGGCCAAATCTTAAAATTGGTCATACTAACTATTAGAGATTAATTTGTTGTAATATCGTGACCATACAGAGAGCGTTATAATGATAACATTACTTCAAAATTGATAACAAAAAAAGCTTTAATAATTGTGGTCCAGCTCAAAATTTAATTCATTGTTCTACGAGTGAATTATCTACTTGGGTCTAATTTAAAATTAGGTCCTAGTTTCATGCGATATTGTGTTTAGAGATATAAATATAGCGTATCAGTGAAATATTGCTATTGCTTGAACGAAGTATGTTCTTTGCGAATAAAGATCAATTTTAACATTAAAGTAATTCTAACTCTACAAAACCATTCAGCTTCTTTTTCCCTATTTAATAATATATATAATTGAAATTTTAAAGTAAAGATCAAAGCACATGTTTTATTTGGCTACTGGACTAATAACCATATATATATGTGAAGTAGAAATTTACTATTCTCTACATTTTAAAGTATTGTAAATGGTATAAGCACGATGTTGCTAGCAATCATGTACCTAATTTATAATACATGTCCCCAATTCTATATCAATATTTAATGATGTCTAAAGTATGAGGTTTGAGTTTGGAAATAATATTTAGACGATAAATGTTACATACTTTTATGGAAGTTCTTGAAATCAAATACATTATCTCAACGCAAATGTTTGTTCCTTGTTTAAGCTGTACTAGATGATTTAATACTATTTCTGAAAATAAATATTCAATTTATAACAAGCTTATTAAAAAATTTGAAACCTAATTTTATACTCCGACATAACGTAATTACTGATCCAAACCGATCATCAAAACTAAGCAATATAAGACATAGTCAGTACTGGATGTACTTGGATGGGTGGCTGACTGGGAGTACTGTGTGCTGTTATTGTATAAAGTATACGAACTGTAGTCACCATATAAGCTCAGTAGTTGAAAAGATACTTTAAAGAGAAAAAGGAATGAAAAATTAATTTTTTAATAGACAATTTATCCTGAGAATGGCCTAATATCTAAAACGGAGATCTGTCATTTACAAGAAATTCAAATATTAGTATCAGTCCGTTTTGAAAACAAACCTTTATTTTTTAAATTAAAAATAAGCAATTTCTGTCCATTTTTGGTCAAAATAGAAAACACCATTTGAAAGAGTATACAAAAGTCTATAATAATCCATTTCTAACTGAAGTTTGACATTTCTGGCAAATATCCGTCTCCAACTTTAAGCCACTCGTTATGCCACTATGAATATTTTGATTCGTATACATATTTCAATCTGTATTAACATGAATTATTTATTACGGATTATCAATCTGTACTAACCTATGATCTATTCGACAATAGTCATAATAATTCAACGTGAACGTCTCAAGCTTTTGTAAATAAGTAAGAAATTAATAAGCTTTTGACTGCGATAGACCTTGTATTTTGAAAAATTATAATGATTATTTATGTTTCAAAATTCTTTTATGAAAAATATTCTTAACATTTGTTTTACCGTAATACATATTGATAAAAATTTTTTCCTTGTTACAGTTTCCATAAAATTAACAAAAAAAGCTCCAGAATCCAGTAGATGATACTCAAAATTAATAAATGCAAACGAGTTTAGTAAGTAATTAACTGCTATATTTTTATATAACATTTATTTATTGGCTAAGTTAATGTTCAAAAAACTTTAGCAGCTATTTTTTTAGAGCGTAAGAAAGACGTAAATTGTTGCCCTTCTTTCGCATTTGTGTCGGAAATGTTAGAAATCAATTTTCAGATTATCGGATATCAGGCAAACAGCAATTTTGTATTTATAATTGAACCAATTTTGTGTTTAAAAAAAAAACCATATATATCCGTTCATTTTCAACTTATCCGCGCAATTAAAATACTACTGTAAGCTTAATAAATCTGAACAAATTTACAAAAATTGACATATAATAAACAATTATTTCATTTTAAAATGTTATTGTCGCCTATTTAAAGATTGTTTTGAAATTTTCATGAAGTAAAAAATTATGTTCGACTAGATTAAATTATTTCAGTTACTAATTTCTAGAAGTGTTTTTTATAAATTACATTTTATGCTTATAGAAACCCCTTTAAGCCATCGCATTTTTATGATTAATAACAAGCTAAAACATTACGGGAAACTTCATAATGGCTTGTGCAAAACATTTTTCCCTACGAAAATTCAGAAAACTAAGCTTTAAATTGGCAAATATTAGTTGTTTTTTTTAATTATAATATAAAATTCATTCGATTACAACGGGTAAAACCATTAAACTGGTTTTGAATAAATTTTTGAAAAGCTGAAGAAATCAATTTACAAATTGTCGTACAATAGATAATTCGTTTTCCAAGAACTAAAAGCAAAAATAATCCTGGCTCCAAAAAATATAATGATCCACATTTTGGAATTTTATTTGAAGCAAACTATGACATTTTGTGTGCGATTGTCAGATTTTTCAACCCAGATATTTGTGTCAATTATTAAATATCCGTTTTACCGAAGTAGAATTGACATTCATACCTCTGTGGATAGAACTTCTATCACAATGATTAACTTGGCACGTAATGTGGCGCGTAAGGCACAGCGCGTCGTGACATGACACACGTGGCATGACGCAATCGTTCCGCACGCGTTGTGTTGGGGAGCGCATATTTCCACACAGTTTACTCGCCCAATAGACACCTGTTTTTGTTTATTTTGTGTATTATTTTTGTCGTGTAACGTGAGACGCATGTTGAGAGAAACCGTAGTTTGGGGCAATGTGCCACGCATTTGTGTTGTTTCGCCAGTAGCGTCGTCGTCGTCGACGTTGAATATAGCGTCGTATCGTCAATTTCCGCTGACCCATTCATTTTTGTATGTTACAAAAAATCGCGCTGTACCATTTACGCCAGGCTTAAAGATGGATTGAATTAATAAAGTTACACATGTCCGGGGAATCTGATCCGGGATCTTCCAATTATTTATCGTATATACGAGGTATTTATACATTTAGCTTGTTCGTCGTTATCCCTTTATATTTTAGAATTTCTATACCTTAAATTTGGATAATAAACCATCACTCATCATCTCATATATAACATATATGTTTGTGATATCTATATATAATAATAATAATAAGGTAACCTCTATCATAATACAACTGAGAACTACTTATGTTGATATATCATCGAATCAAAAACCAGATAACAAGAGTAACACACCATCTCTTTCTAACTTGTATATTAATCAAACTTTTATGTGGATGAATAATGACTCTGAAAATAATGTTTTGAACATATAACAATATCATCGTGTATACCTATAAACTTAATGGAATAATAATGTATTGTTGAATATTGTGAATTCCCAGTATATATTCTCGACAACACACGGAAAAAAATTTTTCAATAAAATGGAACCAACTTCAAGCAAAACGAGTAAAAAGTAATAAATAATTTGAAATTAAATAAATACTTATAATTTCCCTGTTTGCATTTATCTTTTTTATTACATTTAAAATTACTTTTTTACTTTTTAGTCAATTGTTGTGGAAGTCAGCTCTGTTTTTTTGAAAAATTTTTAGTGTAATATATGCTAAAAGTTCAGTATGTTACATCGCCCCTTAATATAAAGTTTTTATGTAAAAATTAATGTATGATCACCCGATGCATTGTTTTTTCCAATAAAAAAGCAGTCGTGAAAATCGAACGACTTTTTAAAATGTAATACTCGATCATCTAAAAATCTAGGTTAGAAACACAATTATTTAGAAAATATTCAATAACTTGAAAACTACTCAGCCAATTTTGATAAAACTTACACTAAGCCCTTAGTTGAAAGTCACATAATCATTATAATTACATTTCTTGTTTTTGAGAATAACGGACATACTGTCATAAACATATACATACAAACACTTAGTTAAAAATTTAGCATACTTGTTTAGAACACATATACCAATATTGCCCATTTCTACTTACTAGAGTCCCGTTACAACTGTCGAAATTTTACCATAATCACTCAAAAGTAATTATCACTACATTTAAACAAAACAGTATATTAAACAAAAGGGTATATATGCGTGTATATGGTAGTGAGTGTTATATAAGCCACCCCTCTTATATATGTGTGTGTCATAGTGTGTTTAATTTTTTGTTTTTTTTAAATTGATTTAATGTATTTTTTATGTATAAATTTGAAAAATTATTAGCGTTCTTCAGCTCATCACTATATATAAACTTTAAGTGTGCTAATTTTCATACTCTTCCGTCCTCTCAATTTTCATAAAACGGTGTACAATGTTTTTACTTCACATATTCATATTTATATATTATATTATCACAGGTTGAATTGATAACCTTTTTGTAAGGATGTCGGTTAAAATAAACTTTATGTAAACAGTCATATTTTTAAGCAATATTAAAGTTTATCATTTTGATATTATTTTCATCAAATATTCCATTAGAAAATAGCTTATATATGTGAAAATTACAATTAATAGACACTATTATTTATATACCCTACAAGGAGTAGATATTTGAGGTAGCATTTGTTGGAATCATATTAAAATATTACAATCATTATAATCCTAAGCAATGCCTAAGCACAAAATCGATGGCCTGTCTGAAAGACAATCGTATTTTCTTTACCCATTTTTTTTAATGTGTAATACCTTTCCGGTCGGTATCTTTGAGAGTGATTTCATTTGAATAGGCGGAAAAGCGTAACAGTGTTAAAATATAATAAGAAGCTAGGAAAATGTTTGATATTTGATAAATTTACGAATTATATATAAAGTGGATATTTTTATATGAGAGTGATTTCATGAAAGGTGTTACATGTTAAAATGAAACCTAATAAAAAAAAATCAAAATTTACTTAGAGGTGAATTTTTATAGAATTTCTTTACAGAGGTTGTATGTAGTTGAATCGAAAATAGACATTATTAGCTTAACTATAAAAATGAAGTTTTGTTTTAAACTCCTAGGTTTCTGACAATAACGCTTGTTTTTTGTCATATAATATGATAATATTTTGTCTAATTAACTTATAAGTAAAAAAGAAAATATTCATCATATAAATAATATATGCCAGCTATAAACAAGAAAAGGTATTTTCTTAATTTCCGAAGGAAAAGATGTCCTTCTTTTATATTAGGTCTCTCTTATAAATCAATAAGTATAAGAATGATGAGAATACAATTTTAGTGAGTTTAAGAGAGATAGTAGCAATTTGTAATTGTTGTTGGTATTAACTGGTATTTATTTTTATTTTAAGTAAGTGAGGTTAGATGTAATTATATATCAGATGCATAAGATGACAGCTATTTTTCTTAAATCTATGCTACGCTAGAGGCATAGATTTAAGAAAATTTAATTTTAACACCAGACGTCAGTCACTTTGAGTTTAATTGCGAATATTTTTTGAATTATTTAAATATTGGCTTCAGGCGGTTCTTATATTAATAATGATTCAACAACACATCTTTTAATTTTTTATACCTTTTATTTAACTTGCAATGCATGTTTTTTCTGGTTGAATCTTGCAACTTAATTTTGAAGCAGATATCTTCATCCGATTGTAATGAAATTTTATTTATACGTTCAGTTTATATGACAATGCATGGTCGACAGTGTGATGTCATTCTTAATTCAAAATACAACATACACAAGATGGCGGACGCTGTGGTTTACAGTCACGCGACAACGAAAAAGTAAAAAATAAATTAAACGTAAAAAATCTTTTTAAACAAGCTTTTATTTCAGTGGCTTCAAAAGAAAAAAATTAACTTTTACTATAAACTTATAACGTTATTACTTTATTTAACGTCATTAACCGATTGGTTAATGTTAACCGCATGGTTATAAATCCAATATGGCGGAAATATCTAGCCACAACTAAACAGTAAGAAATAAATTAAAAGTAAAAAATATTTTTTTTTAATTTAAGGCTTTTATTAAAATGAACTTAAAAGCAAAAAATTAACTTTTATTTTCAAACTTTAACAATCAACTTATAACATCATTACACAATGTATATGATATAAAAGATTATTGCGAGATTTACGTGTGCGAGATAAACACGCAAATTAATTACTGATTGTTTTTGATATTAACTATTTAAATTTTTAAACTAAGTAAATACGCGTTAATAAATCTTGTGACAAGTTTTTATATCATATAAAGAGTGCAATGACATTATAAGTTGATAAAGTTTTGAAAAAAAATTATTATTATTTTATTTTTATGATATTTAAATAAAAGGTTTTTTACTTTTAATTTATTTAGAAATTAAAGTGAAAAGCTTTAGTTAGCATGTAAACATATATTTTGTTATAAATATTAGAATCACAATATCAAAACCTATACTATGAAATCCACAAACACATTTTCTAAGATATACACCCTTCTAGACATAGAAGAATATACAATCAATCACGTAAACTGAAAATAGTTGGTAGATGTTATTCTAACAATGAATAGAGATTATTCTATTTACCATCTAAATACTAGAGTAAGTTATAGACACATTATAACGATATCTCATATAATAATAATAGTAATCATAATAATAATAATAATATGTTTTTGGTACATCATCAAATCTCATTGATATTGAAACTAAATAGAATTTTCGCACTAACAGATCGATTTAGTATGAAAATGACAACATATCAAAGGGATTAGTAGGATAACGATATATCATATAATAATAATAATGAACAATATTTAAAACTGCGTCAGAAAAATGTATTTATGATTATAGTGTAAATAATAAACCAGTAGCTCCGACGAACAGTAGAACTAATTCACAGTGACTCCCCATTTTTATTAACTAATGCAAATACCACACTTCTTTATCGTTTTTACTTTATGAGTTTATACCATTTGTTCTGTCACCTCATGTGATGTACATCTCACTCAGAAATTGAATTAAAAGTATAATACGTACACAAAATTTATGAGATTTCTGACACAATCCAAAAGATAATCTTAGACAAGTTAAATATAATGTCAAAAAATTATAAAATGTATTGAATAAAAAGAAAAATGATATATAATTTCATATCACAGTGTAGCTTAATGGTGAAATAGCCTATTCTAAACACAAAGGCCCGTGTTCGAAACCGGTTTATTAATTTTTTAATATTTTTAGAAAAGTTTAAATTTTTAGAAAAATATTATTTTTTTTCGAGGAAATTTACCGAACACTATGTATTGAGAGTGCCCTACCGTGTTTCTTCCAAATCTCACAAGACGTTCGAAAGTTACAGTAGAAAATTCATAGATATAGATACATACAAACACACGGTATGCAAAATTGTTGTCATACCATAGCAACTGATAATTTGATATTGACTGTGGCAGACTGTACAGTAAATTTGCTAATTATGATAAAAGTGTAAAAAATTTAAAAAAAAAAAAATCTACGTTTTTGTCTTTTTTCTATTTGGATTAGGTCAATTTTTCCCACGAATATCTTACTTCTTTTGAAAACCGTAATATTACCTTGTATATTGATTATTGCAACAATTAATGGCTGTGCAGAACATGAAAATGAGGTTTCGAAAACTCGAAAATAAATTCGCACTATGATAAATTTTCGAACAGCTCTTTTTTGAGCCACTTGTCCGCGAAAGTTGGTAAAAAATACGATGCATATTCCATTAGAGATTATAAAGGTCTTAATTTTTGCCAATTTCTCTTAATAGACAAAAACTGATAAAGGTATATTCAAACATCAGTCATTCCGTCTGATTGACAGTCAGAAATAATAGTTTTTGTGAAATCTAAGAGAAGACATCTACACTTGTCCGGAACAGTTCAGTATCATTGATTTAGTGCACCTTTAGTCACAGTTTAAAGTGGGAATACACAAACTATTGAAAGAACAACGATAGTACGACTATTGACCTTTCCCGCGACGGACCTATAGACAGGCCGGTAACTGAACTGCGACGAGAATGATATGTGTGAATAGATAAACATTTCAATATTATGTTGTTAATGAAAGTAATTGAAATTTTTTTACGAAATAATGAAAGTGAATTACTTATGATTAGACGCAGTGTAATACGTATATGATATGGAACCATACACAAAGTTCACATATTTTACCTATAGAGTCAGTGGTTCTTACTACCTACCTACATTTATTGTGTGATGATGAAAGCTACCTCCTTTGGGTTATCATTAAAATAACAAAAGGATTTATCATATTCCACCCAAAACAAGTAGTAGTAGTTGATATGGTAATAGTTAGGAACTAACCAAAACTTATAATATATTGTCTCCAGAATTCTTCATTCAAGTTCATAGAGCTACAGTTCATAAACTATATTTGTAGATATAAATATAAAATCTAAATGTAGGAACAAACCGACAGAAACATCAATTTCGATTTTTTTTTTCAACCTCTTAAAAGGGTAAAAGAGAGGTTCTAATTTCGACCAATTAATCAAAGTACAGCATAAATACGTATTTTGACAAAGTAGCCGTTCGTTATCAATGTATTTTTTCTAGAAGTAATTAATTTTCTGACAGAAAATTGCATTATTCTTCCATAAAATTCCAAAGGATTCTAAAACCTTTCGAAATGAAAAAAAATCAGTAAAAATTTCGTACAAAAAATCTCTACATTTAATAATTGCCTCGTTATTTTCAAAACAAAGTCTGAAATGGTTCAAGAAATTGACTTTTGAAACTAACTTTTAGAAAATACCCGATAATTTAGAAAATACTTTCTTTATAATGAGATCGAGAAATGGATATTATCTTTGAATTTTATGGGTCTATATGATTTTATTAAAATAAATCTGAGATCAAAATATGTGCCCGATATTTCGCAATTTCTTTAAGAGCTATACCCCTTTGAAAAAATTGGGAAAATCATTAAAAACTAGGGGGAAAGTTTCTGAGATATTACGAGAAAAACAAATTGAAAATTGGGTTCTGGTAGTGTTTATCGGTTGTATACGAAACGACGAATGTTGCTCAAGAAGTTGTAAAACGTCGATATATAAAAAAAATGTTGGACTTTGAATGAAATAAAAAAATTTATTATTATCAAACGTTAATCAAATATTATAACTATAATACTTCCCTTGTATTATCCAAGGACGTAAAAACGAATAACCTTGTATTAACCATGTATATAAACAATAGTTACACGCAAATATTCACACCTACTTATAGGAACATTATGCGTGGAATTACACAATTTATTTTAGAGATAAAATAGGTAGGTAATTTTCATAGTATTGTTGTAATACCGATACTTATTAAGGTTACTTTTAGTAACCTTTAGTAAACACCAAAGGTAAAATTTAGGGTCATTGAATAATTATTTATAAGTGAGAATTAATGAAGTAGTTTATGCAACAAATTTATTTGTTACTAAATAAGTTATTCTTATACCTTTGCAGAATCGATATTGTTTTTGACATTCTCGTAGAGCAAGATCCCAGAACCGTCAGTAAATAAGCCGGAGAATTTGAGAAACTGGTGGAACAGAGAGTTTTTTTGTACGTGTTACTTAGACCTTTAGAAACATTCATCATCATTCACCTAAGCCTTACTTGGAGAATTTAGAAAATTAAGTTAGTTTTCCAACCGAAATAGAAACATTATAAAATATTTAAAAAATAGGTAATTTTACCTTGAAAATCGACTCTTTGGGGTTTTTGGGGTTGTTAATCACGAATAAAGGGAAAAATTAAAAAGCAACCAAGAATTGTTACAACGCCAATAAAATAACCCCTAGAAATGACTGAGAGTAAAAGAAATTTATTAATTCAAATGTCAATTATAGACATTTTATGAGATGAAATTGATTAAAACTTTTGAGATGAAATTTTGAAATAGAATTTATTTTAATTTGTCACTTCTAAGGGTGATTTAATTGGAGTAGAAATAATCCTCAGTTAAATTATAATCTCAGATTCGTGATCAGCAAACCAGAAAACACCAAAAGGACGATTTTCAAAACGAAATGTTTAATTAAAAAATTTTTATTATCTCTGTCACTTCGGTCGTTTTAACTGCTTTTAAACCACAATTTGTGATCTGTGTTTGTGCCCCAAAAGCCCTCGACAGATGTTGTCCGAGGTGAAATGTTCAATTTAAAATATGTTTTATTCCAGTCATTTCAGGGGAGTTTTTATGGGTCGAGACCATCCTCAGTTTCTTTTAAACCTCGGACTCACGAACAGCGATCGCTTATGAGCAGTCAGGACAATCAAATGTCTCTGTAGACACATATGAGTGGCGTTATAAAAACACACTTATTCTTTATTCGAATATATTATTTAATAACGATAACAAAATATTATCGCTAATTGGAGTTATTGTTTCAATGTCTAACTGAATGAAAAATTGACTCCAAATATTTATATAGATAGCTATTTACAGATAGAAATATCTTGATACAAAGGTATGACAACTCTAATCAGATATCAAAACCTCATAATCAATTCACAATTATCTGGTTGAATTCTCATTATTATTAAAGTAATAACAGTTCAAAGGTTAACTAACTATAGAATCATTTGTCATTTGGTATAATACCTAGTATATTATTAAATTTAGGCATACATCTTTCAATATTCAGTGTAGGGTGAAATTCATCATTAATTGATAACCTACTTCAACACATAAGATATAAGTCACCGCCAACCATAAATCGTGATGTGGTATGAAAATTCATTTTACTTAAAAACGAAATAGATCTTTGAAAATTGAATTAATTTTCAGTTTCAGAATTATATGCTATTAAATAAGAAACCAATAAATATGCCTTAATACACAAATGAATTTATTGATACTATCATAAGGTATGTAGGTTTCCTCTATTTCGTTATATTTGCGCTTCAAGAATAGTCCCTCAGGAGTAATAAAAAAAACAAAAACTAGTAGATAATCATCTGAATTTTTAGTATATTTAACGAAATATATTATATAAAACAAAAATTTGTGTACCTTGCCGAATTGATGTACAAAGCACCCAAATTTTTATTTTATATAATGTTTCCATAATTATAACATACTAAAAATTCAGATCATTCTCTACTAATTGATTTTTCTATTACTGCCGAGGGACCTTCCTTAAGAGAATAAAAATTCATATAAAAATTTGAAGGAAACTTGTAGCTTGTAGCTTAAATGAAAGCAAACCATATTTTAAATAATTTTACTTACAGTTTTTCGTATTTTTAACTTATCTTAACAAAAATTAAAATCATTTACCTAGTTTTTTATTTTCTATTAATTTTTTTATTTAAAATCTTAACATCCGTTGCAAAAAAAGCAATTAACTTTGGATGTGTATCTGTTTGTGGCCCCGTATCTTCTATAGGTATGATCTCTTTTATTTAATTTTTTTCTGTTTAATAAATGACATTATTGAGTGCGGTACCATCGGGGCAATGTCAAAGTAACATTGGAGCAAAAATCATATCTATTTTCGTAAATAAGCTGTAGATAAGATATATTTCAGTTAGTATTACAGTAAAATCTCGGAAATCAATGATATATTAACACGGGAACTGTCATAGTAAGGAGAAATAAGCAACAGGGAAAAATAAGCCTTATGCCCAAAGTGTAATCCAAACGAGTAACAACTACCACCAAACCATGCCTTTATTTCTCTTGAAATTGGAATACCTTGCGAAATTTTTATGTTAGACACTTGTATGACAATATTTAAATTAATTTAATTTGAGTAACTCCTTAAAGACAATAATTGGTACTTCATGTGTATAAATGAACTAAAGAATAGATAAATCACTTTTTATGCGTTGTATTAAACATTGAAGAGACAAAAGTTTGGATGATTGGCGGCTAAACTGGAGAAATATTTCTTTTCGAGAAGAATCAAGACTCTTATAGTGCTATTTACTGTTTTCTATCATCAAACAATGTACATTAAGAAAAAGTTGTTATGTCAAAAATAAAGTAATGTATTGATAAAAATATATTTCCCTTAAGCATAACGAAAGTACGAAAGAATCTACGATGTGAAATTCTTTAGTGTAAATCGAATATGTGCAAAATACACATAGACAGACAGGAAATCGTTTTATTGTGTTAAAAGCACTATTTTTTATGTGTGAAAGCAAATCGTACATATATTATAATGTCAATAACGAAATATACTTAATATATATTATGTGTGTGTCTATAACCTTTTTTATTCTGACAAAAACAAATATTAACCACATTAATCATTTTTCTCAAGATAAAAGCCAGTAAAAGCTATTTTCAAAGCAACTGGTCCTAAATCATAGTCCTACAAATAAATTTATCACAAAAAACTCTTCATAAATATAAGTAGATATTTGTCTGGTTTGTTTGAATTCTGAAAAGTTTTCATAGCTCAACGGTAGCGATAGGTTCCAGCTTGTATCATTAAAAAAAAAATCTAGCAAAAACAAACACAGATTAGATGGATCGACCTACCTTTGATTGAAAAATATGCCAACAAAAAATGCGATGATTTATTATTTAAATAAGTGGAAATACATTCTTGATTGATTTGATAATAGTTTTGTGTTCACTCTTCTGTTCGGGAAAATAATAGAATAAATATAAGACATACAACCACTAAATTTTACACTAAATACGTGCTTAGAGATTTTAATTAGTTTCTTTTATATATTATACTCATGTGTTAATGAAATCAAATTTTAAAAAATATTATGAAATGTTGTTTAAAAAAAATGGTTTAATTTTTAAAGATGCTTTTAGAGACTTGTATGTTTATGTCAGTTAGTTTTTTTCTCAATTATCTGCAAAACGTATAAATGTTAAAACGTTATGAACAGAAAGTCTTTTCACCAAAATCGGTCTAGCCGATTTTAATTGAAGATAAGTAAACTTATTAAAAAAACACTTATTCGTAATAAAAATATATTGTTATAATTATATTCCTTATGAGAAGACTGTCATGTATATCTTGCGAGTCCTCAACAACTTGTTGCTTAAAATATTAATTACAGATTCTTGGAGCCCAGTGATATAATGTAAGCTACTTATTTTCCATGTTGGCCGAAAATAAGACTGATCGTTACATTCCTTAGACTAAATTTAACATATGTCTATTTATTAACCTCTAATAAAATTGTTTTTTTTTTGAACAGCAGCTAGTTGATCAAACGCAAAAAATACATCCAGAAAAAAATCGAAAAATACAAATTAAGAATTCTAAGAATTCTATTTATATTCTACTACATTCTTTTTTCTCGAATAAGAATTTTGTGAAATCACTAAGAAATTTATTATATTGACTTATTTACACTTGAAGGATTAAATTTTTTTCTACCTACATTATTTTTTTCCAGTAAATAATTTATAACATTCAAACAAAATATGTGAACAAATTGACAGATACAATTTTTTCGCATAGGTATATATTTAATATTTATTACATAATAAATGAATTAATATATATCACTCACTAAAGCACGGTGCACACTGAGGGCAGTTGTTTCATGAAATACGTTCCAAAGAAACCGTTCATTAAAATCGGTCCAACCGTTCTTTAGTTATGAGTGGTGTAACTCTCATTGTGTAACACGACTTTATAACTAACACGATATATATATAGAAAGATATACTGATGAAACATGAAACTAGAGCAGTAGGAAGTCGATTTAACAAATTTCTAGAAACCCAGTTTCCTAAAATCAATAAAACCAAAGTTTCAAAAAAGGCTGTGTGCTCCAACCCGTGTTAAGATTATATATTAATTGCAAGTAACTTAAGTTGCATCCTAAAACGGGACATGGTGGCTAAAACTGCGGAACAAAAAATCAAATCAGCAATGAAAGTAATCATTAAGAATAATATTATTAAAACTTACTTTTGATTTGTAAAATCACGAAGCGTTCTGTCCCACGATCGAACAGCGCGTGGAGCTCTCAGCGACTAAATGTAGGTAAAGGGGATACCACTGATTTTCAGCTAACAGTGTTCGACTATTAGGTTAAATCTACAGAGCAGTTGTTACTTTCAACCCGCTTTAACTTTTATACCTGGTCTCTCCTACTCTAACATATTTATTTTATCATATAGGGTATAAAAATTTAAAAAAATAATAAACTATACTTACAGGTTCACTAATTTATATTGAAAGTTTATTCAATTTTATAAATTTAACTTGTTAATTTTGAATTGTATTAAATATTTGAAACAGTTGACTTCTAATAGCATATCTCCCTTAATATTGTAATTATGAAAAGTAATATTTTATTAAAAATAAACCAACGAATATGAGACACAGGAAAACATTATGCAGAAAGAATTTTCGAAGAATTTCATTTAGAATATTAAATTATTTATATAGTAATCGATAATAAAATTAAATAATTTTCTTATTCGTTTTCAACTTTGTCATCAAATATTAACATTGTTGAAAATGTTATTTTTAGGAATGTTTAATAATGTAACAGTATATTAAATGATTCTATTGTGTGGTAAAATATTATAAAATAAGAGGTAGATTTTGGTGACATGAGCAGATAGGTTTTTAGATGGTCATCATTTTAGCAAATTACAAACGGATAGAGAGCTATTGATTTATTATCTAATATTATTTCATAAATTAGGCAGAACATCTGAACGATATAACTTAAATGGATGATATATACTAATTTAATTATATTAAAACTTTGTCATTATTTTTCTCAAAAATTATTTCAATTTTACAATTTTAAATCTCTTCTGTAATTTTTTTTAAGTCACAACTACTAAGGTCATAGAGTGACTACATTGGTTGTTATTGTATATAACAGCAGGGCACAGCATTCTTAAATGGATAACTATCCAAGTACGGATTGTATCTCATGTTCCTTAACTCTGGTTGTCGGTTAAGATCCGTAATTACGTCACGTCCGTGGGGGGTCGTCTTGAATTTTTATTTTACATAAAATTATATTTAATTTCCGAATTATATTTACCGATATCGGTTTTAATGAATTCGTAAAATAATATTTTTTTCCGATTTCCGTTTCTATTAGACACTTTATTTAAACTAACGCGCTAAACTCCAAAAGAACAATCCGGATATTTGTTAATATTTAGGAGACAATAATGATGGTGTTCAATGTAGACTTATTCAAGATATCGAAACATAATACTCAAGAACTTTCCATTATGTAAAATCTTTCACAATTCGCAGCCAAATAACTCTTTATAAAAATACTTTACCAAATTTTGTTTCTGTAAAAAATTGTTTCTGAATATAAAATCGAATTTTGATTTTTGCCCTAGAAATTTATTTTTTGAGATAAACTCTTCGACAAACTTTGCTAGTTTATGTCAATATTATGTATACAAAAATTCATAAAATTTGGTTCAGTTAAATAAAAATTACATGTGATTTAAGTTAATACTTTAGGTAAGGCATCCAATCCGTCTTTAAATCAACAAATATCGTTTCGGAAATACAGCACTTATAATTTATATGTAAGCGTGATATAGTTTTCCTTATTCTTTAAAAATGATTTTGTTAGATCCATATTCTGAAAGATTGATGTTTCAGTGTGTTTATTTGTATCTACTTTCTCCAGAAATAAAATAAAAAAATTATGAATAACTTTTATGTTTAAGTACCTACTTCTATGAAGTTGGAGTTTTTTATTCAAGTATTCTTTTAATTTATTAAAATGTAAAAATTATTGTAAATAACTGACATCATTTTTCATTTGTCATATTCTCATGCACCTATGTATTATTATTTATTTATTTATAAAATAAATAAATCTCTGACGTAAAAGATGTATACCTGTCAATTCAAGAAATTGATGAGTGCTTATCTTATCTCTCAATTTATGTTTGCAAAAAGGCTAATTTTTTTTAAAACGCTTATTTCGAGGGTTTGTTGTAATAAATAATCTACTACAGCAAGCAAATAAAAATTGCCCATGACTTAAATACTTACTACAAATGGACACAAAAATTTGATACAGTGCAACCAAAGCATTAAATAATAATAAAAAAACGGCTAAATTTTTGGAAATAAAATAACGGTGGCCGGTTAAATTTTGTTGCCCGTTTGTTGTTTGTATTTAAATCATAGAAAGCTTTAATTTGCTTGGTGTATGCAGCAATATAAAAATTTAATCTTAACAGTTATCAATCGAATTTATTTAATTCTACTCTGATCAATTAAGACGATTTGCAATTCAAATTAGAAAGAAATTCAAATAATGTTGACTTTTTGCAAGCATAGTGAAAAATGTGAATTGTCTCTTCCCCCATTAAACTACTGTTATGTGTAACTCTGCAAAGATAAACGCAAATGATTCTTGCTTAAATCACTAGATATGGCTTAAGTTTTAACATGGTTATGCTTTCGACAAAACTTTTTTCAAGCGAATTTCAAATAAAACAAGTTATAGGATAGATAATTTAATTTAATTGAAAAAATGATTCGTGCTATGGCTATGCGTATGCCAGTCAATTTTTAATTAAGTTATTAAGTTGTACAATACACATGCTGCATATGCGTTTTTACCTGTATATAATTTCCGAGTAAAATTAAATAATGTTATTTATTAGTTTCCAATCAAAATCATTGTTTTAGTAAAATAATATATTAGTGATAAATGTGTAGCCTTTCGTTTTAGAATTATTATTTAACTATTCTAGAATGGAATATGTTTAGGAAGTACATGGCCATTTCAAAAATGTAATATTTCTACAGAATTTCAATAGAAATAGAATTATATAAGAAAATAATTTCTTAATGGATAATGTAATAAAATATTTTCGATAAACGTTGAAAAAAATAACATAGAATTGATGATTTCAGATTCAACTTGCTTTCTGATTTTATTTCAAACATTACACCTAGTGAATTTTATCACTGGTTGTATACGTGATAACAAATATTGATACACGTTACAGGGATGCGAGAATATGCACACATATAAAAGTGAAATATAATTCAATTGAAGTTTTATAACACAACATCGACCAAGGAAAAAAATGTGATATGTATCTTATTTATTCGATTTATTGCAACTTTTCAACTTACACAAAATATAATCTGTAATTTCTTTCACTAAGTTATTTACTTGTATTGGTGTTTTGATTCCTACAAATAAATTGTGAGTACCAATTGTATCTATGTAATAGAAAATAAGTCGCATAGTAGAAAAAACTAAAGCAAAGAGGGAAATTCTATTATCAAAAATTTTACCGGAAGAACAGAGCTTTTGTGTTTGAAACATTGTAGAACTGAACTCAGTAAATAAAGTATATTTTGAATTATATAATAGATAATATTAATAAAAATTTGTAGGTTTATATGTTTGTTATTCAATCATGTAAAAACAGCTGGACGGATTTAGTTGAAATTTTTCAAACAGATTTAGTACTAATAAACAGGCTTTTTTTGATTTTGGAAGAATGGTACGTTCATGTGGGACTATCAACAAACCTACTACACGGTGTATCTACTTCAAATTTGGTATGGATGTGTCTTAAAACTTTATTCCAGGGTAAAAAGTATCCTTTATCTGCCTTTAGATAACAAACTACTTTCGATATCAAACATCTTATCAGAAACTTGGAAAGTTACAGCCATTTTTCTTTATAAATCAAGTGTCAACGTATAGAAGTTTTGTTGTTGTGTTGTCTTATTTGTTCTATGCTAGATGGTCTAAGCATAATTTTGAACGCAATTTTTTGGATATGTACTCCTAATGCCAGAAGGACTACTATGGTAGTAGAAATTTTTTACAGGCACCCAAAAAAAACCCGGAATCAAAGCTTTTTGAAATTTTTCGAAAGTGAAAATCTCGATTGTTTGAATGGTTAAAAACTTTTATAGATCATTTTATATAGATAATTAGATAGATAATTTTAGCTCCATCATTCACCAGCGGGAGATGCAGGTCATATTTTCCTTTTTTTTGTTGTTGTTATAACTGTAAAATTTGATTATAATAAAACACAAACAGAAGAAAAATAATTTTGGATGCCATTTTTTGAATAATATCCAGTTTTGAATCAATGGAAAATATTACTTCTAGTGCCCAGAGCATCTCTGTTGGTAAATACGAGTAGTAATTTATGACCTTCAATCGATTTTATTTGTAACAAACAATCATAAACTATAAGAATTAAACATTTATGTACACATTTATGAAGGTAAAAGCATTTATTTTGCAAAACACAATTGAAAAGGTTTTATAAATTAAATAAATCAAATAAAGCGTTCATGAAATTGTTTACTACCTGATAGTCAAGTCGAAATCGGCCCAAACGTACCAAAAAGAATTCCACCTTAAGTTTTTTCAGCGATTCTTTTTAATTATTGTCAAATTTGATTTGATTATGCATATTGTCAGAGGGCAACTCGGTGCCATATTGTTTAAACCGAAATTGCTTTAACAATTCCAACAAATTGTTAATTTTGATGTGGAATTGAAACGGGGAAGTTTTTTTTGTACTATTTTTAGACGAAATGCAAATAAAAAAAGGTCTTTTGAGTTATTACCATAAAGTGCATTATAATATCCTTTAGAATAATACAAAATATAATAATATTCTTCAGCAATAATAAATCCTACTTTAGAAAATATATACTTTAAAAACTATAATTTATCAAGAATAAAAACAATTTCACTATTTGCTACGAGTATACAATACATAAGTCCGACAAAGACCGCGATAATTAAAGAAAAATGACGAATAGTGTGTAATAAGTAATGAAAAATATGAAATTTTTAATTCCTGCTTAAGGATATTATTCACTATTGTATAAAAAAACATATATTTTATTATTTTCCTTTATATATTTTAATGGATCCAAAATAATCGAATTCGGCATTTTTCAAGCCTTTAAAAATTCGTATCTCCAAAAATATGAACTTTATCATACAAGGTCAGGGGACTTTTTTATGCATATTTCATCAAAGCATATTTCAAAAATTCTTCCAAAAATGTTAAAAAGATTTCATGTTTAAGCCTTATAAAATCAGTAGGCCAATTTAATGAGAATGGCGTTCAAAAATTACGGTGGATTATTGTAAAACCTTGTTCACTTTGGTCAAGTAATTTAGCCAAGTAACAATTAGTTTAGTACTAAACATTTAACACTTGATTGAAAATCTGCCACACTTATAATTTGATAAGTCAAGTAACAAGTGATTTATTAAAACTATGTAAACAGCCATAGTCATGTAATATAATTTGATTTTACAATACTGTTTATATTATATGGTTCTGCCTGGAACAACAATGAAATGTCAAACAGATTCCTTCATTTATTTATTGTTATATGTTTGTGATACTAGAGTGGTGGACTTGCACACATAAAATAGAACTACACTACTTGACTAAACAGTTTACTAAAATGATGCTGTTCACACATTTCCAGTAACTAAACTACTTGCTACTTGACTAAATTACTTCGTCAATGTGAACAAAGCTTTTTACAACCTAACCATTGATATTGTATTTATTATATGTAATAAATAAAAGTTTAAATTGTCAGGACAATATATTTAAAGTACATACTATTTTATATTTTATTTCTTGGCGATAATTTTTTATAATTCTCATGTGATTTCTGATTGTATTGACAAACGTTTTAGAATGTTTTATTTAACTGTAATGAGCAATTGGTCTTTTTTACATAATAAATAATATTTTATAACTATGATATATTCATGCTTACTATTTAAAATTGCTATTGTTATTAATAATGTACATAATTTAATATAAAAAATTATTAAATGTAAATGAAATATTTCAATTATTTTCTTGTGTAAATCAGAACGTTATGGTTTAGAAGTAAAATTATTGATAGATATTTCCATAAATTATTAGATTTTTTAAGTTTTTTTTTGCATATTACGAGTTTGAAAGAATTGTTATTCTAATAAAATTTAATAAGTTTTCTAATCTGATTTCAAATTTTTTTATATACACCGACATTTTGGGAGCTCTTGTTTCATTATCGTCATTCTGTCGGTTTGTAAAACTTATTTGGACCAATAGAAAAGATTTTTACCGTAAATTACACAAAAATAAAATAACTTCGCTTAATGGTACAGAAAATTTAATATGATTGAAGTCATTCGTTGAAGGTTTACCGGGCATATAGGAATTTAATTAAGAATATTTGTGTACGTGAGGAAGTTTAGTGACCATTATTGGCATTAAATATTAGTTTTTTTTTTTTTTTTTAATATTTTATATGTTATAAAAACAACTTCATATCACACACAAAATTTGGTTGAAATGTTAAAGTTTTAAGGTCTTTGCCAGGTTTTATAGTACCATTTCTATTTTATCATAAGTATATTATAGTGTCAAGTATCTGCACACCTTAAGAGAATCACATAATATTTTATATATTTCCTTTAAGTCCCGTCATCAAAAATTGATTTAAAATACAAAACAGTTATAGAGAGTTTTAGTTACTCCTTGGTGGTTTAGTTGAAACTATTACAATATCATACATTTCTAGAAATGGATCCCGTCTGAATTATTGATATCATAAACAAATACAATATTTCGAATAACCCGCATACATATGAAGAAAATTTTCCGTTTGTTTCGTTTTTTTACCTACTTCAAAAAAGGAACAGGTTATCAATTCATCTGTTCATAGTTTTTTGTTATACTTGTTTTCACATAGCGTCTTTGTTTACAACCCAATTACGAATTCTTTTTGCGTTGTATTTAGTACAGCTTCAGGGATGTTCGAAATTAACTTGAAAGCTTCCTTCTTAAGAAGAGTGAAGGGGCAAAATCAATTTTTATTGATTCAATTTCACCCAATGAAAAATTTTTCATAGTATATATCCCTGGAGAGTAAAATATAAAAATTCAAAAAAAACCAACCGTTACATTTAAAAACTGAAATGAAAAAAACTTTTTTTAAATTACTTTTTCCCTGTGACCAATTACCAGTCATATCTATAACAGAAAAAATTGATTCATAAGCGCTGACTGAAGAAGGTAATTGGTCACAAGGATCTTATTTATAGCAATTTTTTATTTACAATTTTTTTTTCTTATCAAATAAATTTTTTGACAGTGGTTCAATTTTTTTGAAAATTTTATTGGTATAAACGGTTTAAAAATTATTTCATTTTACTAATATTTTTCCCCAAACGAACTATTTTATAATTCATTTGGAAAAGCAATTAAATATTTATTTTTCCAATACAACTTCGAGTAATACAATTTTTACTACCACCGAGTAAAACCATTCAAAATAAATAATTTAATAAACAATAATATGTATTCCATTCATTAAATGATGAAACTATTTTCTATTTTGTTATACGAATAACACTTTATAAAACTAAAATGGCAGATCGAATGACGCCTATTTTGTTACTCTTTTAGTATCTAAATTTATTTCATTATACACCATAATGGTTTTTGTGGTAAATGTATGTAATGGTAATTTCATGTTTTGAAAATTTATTCCCAAATAACATAACATTTTACAAATAATAAACATAGCACAGGTATTACCTAGCGAGCGATAGACATCGTAACTACTAAATGTTTTTTAGACTATATCGATTTTTATTGAAAAGTTTGTTTAAATTTTATCAATTATATCCAGTTTAGATTCATTTTATTCCATTTCAGATAGAGTAACCCCTGTTTCAAGATGGAAAACGTACAATAAAAAGATGATCCATTAGTAATTTGTAGCAAATTTTTCTTGAACTGTTTAACATACAAAATATCCATGTATCAGAATTATGCAAGAAGTCCAATTAGATTAAAGTGAATTAGTTGTAGTAAAATTATTCGCAAAAAATTAAAGCGAAGAATTACACTTTTTAAAAGATTGACATAATCAGCTGCCTCTTTAGGTTTCAGTTTCGTTTTCTACCCCGAAGGAGGTGTAAAACGGGAACAATGTTTATAGTAAGTTCTCATTTGAAGTATGTTGCAAATCACTCTAGCATCAATTCCATCGCAATCAAAATCTAAATTTGGAAAAAAAATTTATTTATCTCTTTTCACTAGCAGTATGTCAAATTGTCAAATATTCAAAGTATCCCATTCAAGTACCACCGGAACCATTCGTGGTCACCAAAATCGTATATAGCGGATTTCTAAGGCTTGAAACTCAATTTTGAAGCAGATATCAATGATATGATACGCTGTGTAACAAACATATGTGGTTTTTAAGTCCAGCAATAACTACAAAGTAAAAAACATATTTCAAATACAAGCTTTTATTTAAATGCGCTAAAAAGAATAAAATAAACTTTTTTTAATACTTTTACTATCAACTTAATGCCATTATACAATTTATATGATATAGAAGCTTATTGTGAGAGTTACATTTGCAGATAAACAAGTTAATTAAATAACTTGATATAATTAATTTTAACTGTTAAAATTTTCAAACTATGTAAATACGAGTACTTAAATCTCGCAACAAGCTTTTATATCATATAAATTGTGTAATGACATTATAACTTCATAGAAAAAGTTTATATAAAGTTTATTTAAAAAGTACAAGTTTTTTTTCTTTTTAGCGTATTTAAATAAAAGCTTGTATTTTGAAAAGGTTTTTTACTATTAATTTAATCTAATTGCTTTTTTTTATCATAAATACTAGAAAGCTGTTTACTATACCGTAATTATTGTCATCAAATAAATTTTAAAGATGGTGGTAAATCTTACTTTGATCCAACATTTCATAAAAAAATTCATTTTCGTCTAAATAGCTTCAAAAATCCAATTAAAAAATTTCACTGTAATTAAATTTGATCGTCTTCGTGATATATCATATCTTCATCTTGGATTTTATTTTATATCATATTATTTTTCACGGTACATTTTTATATTATTTGCTCTTTTCAATTCAATAAAAATGTATTTTATTTTATTATTTTATTTACAAATATAAAAATTGAAAACAAAAGACATTTCCCTCAATGGAGCTTTGCTTCTTCTATGATGCACACACCAACAAACTTCAATGTTTTCATTTTTATTACGTTGTCGATATTATTATGTACAATGTGATTGATATTTATTATATATAAAATGGGATTTAGCTGCTAAATTGAGATAAAACCTCAATGGATGACGGAAATTTATTGGAAAATTTACTGCAAAATATTCTTATGAGTAACCCAAGTAATTTTTCTAGTTTTTCTGAGATAGAACCAATGGTTGGCTTAGAAATAAAATTTAGGAAAAACAAGGTTATAGTAATTTCAAAGTTGGCTTGGTTAATAATCATTATTAATTCACCATACCAAGACCACATGATAGACTACGGTTACGTAGTTACAAATTAGAATTTAAAAAAAATTAAAACTAGCTAGTCTTTTCATAATTTTTGTACCATAAATAAATTTTGGCTAACAGTTGCCATAAAATAATTTTCTATATAAATCATTTAATTCTAGTTACGGTAGTTATGGTAGCTAATGTCAAGAAAATATTTCATTTTTTGAAGATGAGATAGTTCCATAATTAAATTTTGACTGATCAATAGCTAACAATTGGAATAAAATAATTTTTATTTATGCCTTTTGTTTTTCGTTTGATAGTACTGATAACAATGGTGGGCCATTATTGAATATTAACATATGATTTTCTGCAATTATTTAATTTTGACTCACCGTTATAGCTCACGGCTGGCATAAAGTATTCTTTTTTATACAAAAATAACTTGTTTTATCTTAAATAGTAGCTAATCGCAAACTAATAATTGTTTATGGAAATAATTTTCTACAATTATAAATTTATTTCACATGGAACGATATATATTTAACTATTTTTACCTTCATTATGTATTAAAAAGAAGTTCTTTTCGAAAAAATTAATTTAAAATTACTTTTAAACCCAAAATAATTATTACAATCAATATTTCGAACAACTGTAGTTTATTCACTGCCGCTCACTTATAAATCTGCTACAAATTTAAATAAATTGACTGGCGTTAAGTACAACCATAAATATTAAAAAAAAAAAAAAAAGGGAAGATAACAATGAGCACATGGTTTAGCATTTATAAAGTCTATATAAAAGCGAATTACCACTTCTCACGAGATCTCTTAAACTATAAACCTGATTGACTTGAAATTTAGCGTAGTCACTCATTTCGCGATGTAGACAATCACAGAGAACGCAAATCTTCATAAAATTTATTATCATCAATAAAGATAAAATGAATCACTTTCTGAAATGATCTTAAATGTAAGAAATTTGATCGTTTCTAGTAAAAAGAAATAAATATCCCAACTACGACAAGGGTAAAACGAAAAGTAATGATTTTTTGAATTTCAACTCCAAAAAGAAGACGAGAAGTTGTTACATTTGATAAATATGCTGTCTAAACTGCAAAGCTCGGAGGAATTGTTCAATTTGCTTATGGTGTAGGTGAAGCCTATGATAGAATTTTTTTCAAATTCAACACTATAATGTATTTGAAAACCCGAAAGGTTGACCAGTTGCATCAAATTTCGATTTATCGATCAGAGTACAGTCCAAACTGGAAACTTATTGAAGGTCAACCCATAAAAGAATGAAAATAACGTTTAAAGTTTCTCATATCCAAGTTTTTTTTATTGTAGGTAGGGGGTAATATTTAAAACTACAAACCTGTTTCTAAAAAGTATACAACTTCATTTTGAATTTTTACTTTTCCAAACCTAATCGTAAAAAATCATTTTTTTGCTTCTTTTTCAGCGTACACTACCCAAATGCTTTGAAATGCGTGAAAAATTATATGTCTTTCGATTTTTAAGGAAATCCGCGAGCAATAAAATGCATCATATTGCAGTTAAAATTCTATATAGAACATGTTTATTTAAATTATTTTTCATGGTAAAATTTATTTTTTTGAAATAAGTTTTCATTTGACAAATTTGTGGTATATTTAAATAAAAAAAAAAAAAAAACAAATATATAGACTCAACTGTGATAAATCATCATTTCATAATATTTCTATTATCTTTTTTTTTCCATTGTTTGGAGGCATAAACACACTGACAAATAATAAAAATACATAAATGTATAAGAAGAGTATGAGTTGATATCAGTTCTAATTTCACGGAACACATAAAAATTTTCTTTTTATTTATATTAAGTATTATAATAGAATATGAAAATGTTTATTTTGGTAATAATTAGAACTAGTTTTTCCTTTCTTTTGCTTCACAATGTTTTATAAATTATATTTTTATTATATTAACTTTTCTTTTTTTATGAAATTGTTCATCTCTGTAGAAATGTAATAGATTTTTTTTTTTCTTTGAGCAAAATAATTGGCCAATTATATTTATCAATTTTATGAAATTAAAAAAAAAAAAGAAATAAAATAAAAATAAAAACCTTTTTCTTTCTAAACTGAGATAGACATTACGTTGACTTGTTTCGAAAAACTTCTGAACCTATTGTTGGGCTTAAATCAGTTTTTATTCAGACTATAAAATGCGTAAATATCGTGAATATTACCATTTTTTTAATGGAATAACGATGATATTCACTTAGAAAACGTGAAATTGCTATGCTCGTAAAATTTTATTTGTCACCAAATATTCACGAACAATAACTGTTTGATTTTCAATCTTACACTGCCATGGTTCCTCCACCTACATGCCGGTGGGCTAGGGTCATATCTTTTAATGTTTTAGCCTTATATTTGAGGATGTAATTCATATGTCAAATATTACAGTAAATTATTTCCAAAACTAACTTCATTTTTATTTACTATTTATTTATATTTTATGAGAGCGGATTTTTGAAAATAAAACTATTATTACATAGGCAATACAAGAGAATACATTGTATACCATATTTTCAATTTGAAAAACACAGCATGCAAAAATTAGTTTGTAAACAACAATAATACCAACTTTTCAAAAATTAGTATCATAGGTAACAATATTTACTTCGTAACCAATGAACTTTAAAACATAATTTTTGATTTGAAAATGTATACTGCATTGTTTCAATTTCTTGCAGTTCATTGGACAATGGGGATATTCACTATTATAGGCTGCAAAAAAACGCTTGCTTCTACGCTTGGTCGCCTTCACTTAAACCTCTGCTTATGCATTACATTATTTTATTGGTGGAAATATATACTTCCCAAAATTCCTGCTTCATAATGGTACTTTTAAAATGTCAAGCTAAATTAAAGTCAATAACGAGGTTTTTGGAATTTTAATGCATAAAAAAAAAACAATGTTATCAAGTTTTTTCTTTGTTCTGTTGAAAAATGAGAGTTTGCAGGTTTATGAATCTGGCCTAAGATGTCTTTTAATAATAGATTGTGCAACGAATTGGGATCAAATCTTGAATTTATTTTCTGTCAATGTAATTCTGTAATTAGTTTTTAGAATTGATTTTAAATTAAAATATTGTCAATATTGAAAAAAAAAATAAAGCTAAATTTTAAAGAATTTTTACTCGTCTTTAACAAGTTACCAAACTCTATATTATATATGCCTATAGTTAAGTTTTCCCACTAAAATATTTTTAATTTTTCTATGTGTTAGCTTTTGAATATGCGTAGCTAAACGCATAAACTCACCTTGAACTGGTTATTAATATGGTGTTAACCTAATATGCAACAACGATTGCAATCAACAATTACCACACACGCAGTATACCTAATCTAAAGTGATTTGTATGACCTATATACATGTTTTATATTTCATGATTCAACAGTTTTAAAAATATTCACCAAAACAAAAATATTTTGATGATTATCGATCCATCAACTCGAATAGTTCAGGTTTTAAAATTAAAAAAATGTTTTTCTCAGAAAGCATAAAAAATCATAACATGGTTTGGTAAAAGTTGAGAAATAGAGAAATATTTGTTATATTTAGTATAAAATTTTGTAGAAACTGATTAACCTTAGTAAACGTTAAAAAAATTAACATTATTCAACATATTTTCTCATTTTATTTATACGTTTTTCGATCCCTAAAAATACCAAAAGGAAATTCGCATAAACGATAAAAGTTATTTACACGCGACTATTATTATGCCAATTATAACCAAACAACGGCACTATAAATACTCCTAACGTGTTTATAAAAAAATATTAAATTATTTAATGAAGTGTACTGAAAAAATATATACATTTCGCTTGTTAAAACTATATTAAGCAGGTGGTTACTTTCTGTTTCCGTTTTTAATTCCTTGTGAAAAACCGATAAGATTAATTACATTGGTTATAAAAATTTTTCGTGAATTACGTTTACAAAAAAAAAACGTTTTAATGAAAGTATAAAAATTATTAAAAAAATTTTCATTATGAATATGTCACGTTTTTAACGAACTAAGTGTAGTCAGAGTTTTCAATGAAATTTTTTCATCATATTGAAAGTATATAAAATTGTTGACCTATGAATTTTAATAACTATTATAAATTTTCTAAAATTCACATTTTAAAAATTTTCCAAATGTGTCAATTAAGGAATAGATTTAATTACTAACCAATGATTATTCGAATTCAATTGATTTGAAGTGAACCAACAGGCGTACTATTTCTCGTAAATCGCAACAATCGCACGAAAGCAAACGCAACGTCTTAAAAAATAATTTCTCTTTCAAATTTTGATAAATCAAGTTAAAACACGAATTAACAACTGTTTATAGCTAGTAAGGTAAAATAAATTTAATCATCGCTAAAAAATTATTTAAAATACTCATTTTTAATCACTTTCGCCTGTGATATACAAAACACCTTAACACCTCAATTAAAAAATTTTAGCTGAGTTATTAGCAAATATATAAACTTGTATATAATAATACACGTTTTTTATTAACCTCATATATGGGTCATTATTCTCTGTTAAGAGATCCTTTTACTGATAAAACGCAACACGACAAAATTCTTGAATTTTTATCTAATTCCTTAACAGATCTATTAAAACAACTGATTTTTGCAATGCTTGCAAGTAACCCAGTCAATTTTTATTTTTATAATTTTAGAGAATATCAGGGGAGAAGAAACCCTTAAGAAATAAGTAATAAAACATGAAAAAATTCATTTATTGAATCTATATTAGAATCTTATGGCTCTACCAAACTAATACATTTGTTTACGATTTAGAAGAATATTTCTTTTTTTCCCACAAAGAACAGTGCCCATTTGATAAATTCCAGTTTTTCCCTTGGCGTATTCAAAAACAAGAAATAAATAGAAAATTTATAGGTCATATTAAATATATGAACAATTCAAAATGTAGTAGATCTTAACAATTCAAAAATAGTTCATTACAATTACTACTTATATCTCTGCTCAATATTTTGGCAAATTATGTCCCTATAATTACTGATATCGTGATAAAAATGGTTGACGACAAGGGAAAAAAGATCAATATTAGTTATTAGTTTTAATTTCGATATAATTCCGATTAGGAGTACTATCGCAGTAATCAGGATCGTAAACAAAATTTTTTCTAGATTAAAAAAATGCCAAATTTAACCGTTCCCATGTATTTAGATCTACATAAAGTTAGTGATTTACTATAAAAACTGTAATGAGACTTACCAATGCGAAAACTAAGTTATTAATTGAAAATTAATTAAATATTAATTAATTAATTGAAATTTACTGCCTTAAAGTGGATGCAATATGTTAAGAGATTCTAATGCAATTTTTATGAAGTTTTTAAAAGAAGTATGGATATGTATCATGGACATTGATTTAACCTCTTAACTGAGAATGACTCATATATGAAATACACAAAGGTAAAATAAAATCAGTCAATTTTTTTTTCTTGATCAGTGTACATTTAAGTTTTTTTTTTTTTTTAATTTCTCAAATATTTCTAAAATTAAATATCTAATCGATACGAAATTTAGAAATCACAATTTTCACATAAAACCTGAAGTCTAGTCAAAAAACTATTTTCCGAAAATTTTTAACAAGCACTGAATTTTTATTTAATTATTCGATCAGAAAACATAAAAGAATTACTATATGTTTTGCATAATACATTGTATTTATTATAAATGTCTAATTTTTTATTCTCCATATATGATGAATTTCAAGCCATGAAAGGTGAAATACTGCACTGGCATTAAAATTATTTTTCATAGCAAAAAGATTTTTATAATTTTTTTTCTCGCTATCATGTGAATATGTAGGATATATAATTTATTCCTGTATGTTATTTGTATAATAAATATATACATTTTTTTTTCAACTTGAATTATGAATAATATATATTTATAACCACTACGATTATAAAACATAGAAGCAGCACCCACATGAAACACGAAATGGTCATTAGGACCGTAGACGTAAATCAGTTATGATGTTTATCTTATATTATTGTTTCAATTATGAATGATTTTATTTAGATTTAATCCAAATATTATTTTTGACAATGAAACGCGTGCCCTCATTGTAAGTAATTCCTTTTCAGTTATTATTATAAAAAAATTTCTTTATCCACAATAAAAATTAACCTACCAACCGGAAGGTAGAGCTTAGAAATATTTAAACAATTATAATTCAAATATTAAAAATCCAGATGGAAGCATTTTGAATACGTTGATTTTATCAATTTAATTTTAAAATTTCTTTTAGGATTTCCAAATAGAAAAGAATAACGTTAAACCCAAGGCAATTAATAAACTACCACGGTGAATGGATTACAATCGAGAGAAGGATTTTTGTTAATAACTCCATAACATGTCCTCTGCTTTTATGTCAAGATTTGACTGTTATAATATGGGACTTACATGTATAGGATAAGTCTGGGGGAGATGGCCGTACAGGAGAGATGACTAGTCGATTTATTTTCGGAACCCATGGTTAAATGGCAATTTTTTGACATTTATTCACTTCTGTCGGCGTAGACTTCTTGCGGAAAGTGGTACGTCGGAAAAATTATTCTAAGCATAGAGAATTGTCATCTGAATATGGGTTCCGAAAATAATTAAACTGGTCATAATTCTCGTACGGCCATCGCCTATAAGTGCCATAATACAATTTTGTATACTCAGCTTTACTCACCCAAAAAATGAAAGCAAAACTTAACATTAAATAATCTGGATAAAAACTAAAAATGTATGTCGAAAGAAAAATTATTTTAGATTGAATTCATACTGCTAGTAATCGCATGTGATTGTATATTTTAATATTATAATGTGAGTCTTACATGTATATGTTTGTCATAATGAAATTTTGTATTTACTGCTATACTCGCTCAAAAAATGGTAATACAAATTAGCCTTAAATAATCTATAAGAGATTAAAATGTATGTCGAAAAGAAAAATATATTTGTTATGAGTAAATTTTCTCCGTTGTGAAACAAATACTACTACAAGCAGATGATTTTTGCATCTGAAAAACACTGTTGAAATTAATGTTTATATGAAGGATAGTTTATCTGAAAAATACTTAAGTTGGTCTGCCAACATTCGCATGAACTTTTTAGTCATATACTAATGGTTTTATTCCTCTGTAGAAATAAATTTGGCTACGATCCTGTTCCTAGACAAAATACTTTTTTATATTCCGTATATGCGTTTTATATTCATAAAAAAAAAAAAAAAAAACACTATATCATTATGCTAAAACATGCTAACATTTTATACATTCATATTATACCGAATACTGAGGATATAACCGACTAACATGTTTAAATGGGTGACTCAAAATGAGAATAAAATACTGAATTTCAAATGTATGTACTATAGTTTTTTTTCTTTATTATTGTTATTATTAATTTCTATGTTTGTATTTGAGAGTTGAGTTTTGTACCAAAATGTTTAATGTAATTTTTGTAAACAGTCAATAAATTGCCCCATTTTCCATATTTTTGAAAAACAAAAACATTCGCAAGGATTTTTGCGAAATTTTTATTCTATGAGGGAAGAAAATTTAATATTTTATGATAAACTAATACAAAATGCGTTAATTTGCCAAAAACTCAGGCTTATTGGATTGTCTTATTTCACAAAGTTATAGTTATCAAGTTCTTTCAGAAAATACACAAATATTATAAGTTTATTCTAGTTAAATAATTTATCAAACGAATTGTTAGATTCACAGATCGATATATTTGATTTTCGTTCCTGAAAAAAAAATTTTTTTGTCCACCCACTTTTGGAATACTCTGTACGTACTACTCGATCATTTGAATAAATTTATTTCAGTATATTTTTTATATAATTTTGTATTTAAAAAAAAAAAATATTATTGCATTAAATAAAAGATATGTAGTTTATTTTTTGGTCTATGATTTATTTATGCAGAAATTACAAATATCATTTCTTTAATGGATTGGATTGTACCATTAAGAATTTGAAATTAAGAATTTATATTTGATTGAAAAATGTCAGGAAATAAATTTTAATCGTTTGTAATTTAATTTTTAAATATTTCTAATGTTCTGTTATTTTTTACTTATTTAATAATTTGAACTAAAAATTCAATTCGAAAAAATTACTGTAAAACATGAAACAAATTTAAGTTCACGTAAAATTTTATGAATGTACATTTTTTAGACGAATATTCAATGTAATTTTAAACGGGGTTCATTTTCATAACGATGCTCAAAAGAATTAATTAATCATATTATTTTCCCTGTAACGCAAAAGATATTGTTAAATATACTAAGACTTTCAGAATTAATTTTTTAATACTCCATGTATAGTTGGTTAACAATATTTCAAATTCAAATAAACAACCTTTAACATTAAAATATACAAAATATGCAGATCGTACACTCATCAAGACTTTGTTATAGAAATAAAAAGCATCAAAATTATTTATATATTAATTGGCTGGAATTAAGATAAATTTTATTGAAGTTTTATAGGTATTTTTAATCCGTGGATCCGTTAAAATTGGATCAAGTGATCCTTATATTTTCGTTTCATCTGATTTGAATGAGTCTTTTTCAGGTAGCATATACATCGGTATATACATATTATTCATCAAATTTAATTCCAACCCTAAAGGCGCAGGGAAATTTTTTTATTATCGAGTTTCATCTAATGTAGTGAATTTTTGCACCTATTTGAAAAACTTCTATAAATAATTTAAGAAAGGAAATTGAACGAATTATTTTTCGAAGTATATTACAGTCATGCAAAATAATGATTCTTTAGGGTTGAATTGACCCTAAAAAGATTATTTATTGAAATTTTGTAGTCGTCTTAGCAAAAAAGTTTATTATAACTACATTATGCTAAGCTTGCTTTAAGTTAAATTTTCTTTAAGTAGTTTTTAAATTAATCAAGATGACAAATATAGACAAAAAATCAAAAATTGAGACTTTCGAATTTTTACTATCAAAAACACACTCGATGTTGTTATGTTGTGTACATAAATTAGTGTTTTTTAAAATTTTAAGTAAGCATTGAAGATTCAGGTCGTCGCGTTTTTTCATTACTTGAGTCTACATTCAAAGTCAATTAATCTTATTTAATTTCTTTACATACAGAAATGCGTTACGGCATCACTTTTTATTAATAATTTTTCTATGTGCGTGTTACATCATGTGTACTGCGACACGTTTTTTGATGATTAAGTTATCAAACGTCAGTCATTTTGTATAGATGAAAGAAAATTATAGTGTAGTGGCAACACCTCAGTATTAAATTAGTAATCCAATGAGGTCAAGGTCGTTGAGTATTGTGCTATCATAATTTAGGAAGAGTGTAGTTAAATGGTTGAACAAATAATATATTATATGCAGTCATAAGAAAATAATTAATTAGTTGGGGGAGCCATTAGTTGTGTCATAATTTTTTTGATATAAAATAAAATAAATGATTTATCAAGAGATAAACAAAAATTGAAAAAAAAGTCGACTGATATTAAATTCAAGTTATACAAAGGAAAAGTTAAGATATCTAGGTGATGGCAGATATAACGGACGTTTTTTTTTATTTCCCGTACTTTTTCCTCGGTTAGTTTTTCATCCTTGACTGAGTATGTAAGTCGCGACGTTCAACCAACGTATGAAACGAATATCGCATAGAAGCCACCATGACACCAAACACGACACCTAGTATGGGATCCTGCTAAAAAATTAAGCAAGCAATCCAGCGTGCAAGCCATTCTTTATATTTGTTTCTTTTACTGAAAGAAAATAAAACATAAAAATATTTCTGCCAGACTGCTCCAAGAATACCATTCTGCTGTAATATTTCAATTTTCCATAATTGTTCAAACTATCTACAAAATCGTGCCATAAATTCACCATAAATTCACGAAACTAGCCTTTTAACGATTTGTCTTGTTCTAACTAAAATTTTTATTAGATACAGTAAGATTCTACTAACCGGTTGCCAAGAGAGTTAAAGTGCAATACGTTTAATCATTTGACTATTTAGACTGGAGATTGCTGGTTCGAATCGCGGCAGTTTGATCATTTATAATAAAAATAGGTGCGGTTGATTGATCACATAGATAAGAACGCAATAACCGGCACCACCAACAACATAATAACAATATAATTTTCACGAGGTACTAGAAGGCATCTTTGTTTTCAGATGATGTAGTGTTTTAAAGGAGGGTACAGAGGACCTAAAGGCTTAGGCACTAGGGAGATAGATGCGGCTTCCCTCTTAATAGACTCTAACATTAAACTATAGTCGAACGTATTAAGAAACTCCGTTGGGGCTGGTGTGATGAGTATTTGAATGCTTTTTTCAGTTAATGTTTTTGAAATGTAATGTTGTAATAACAAATTTGTATATTTAATTTGTTTTTATCAGATATTCTTGAAAATTTTACTTGGAAGCAGAAGTCTTTGGAATAATTCTTTTGATCTCTGCATTTTGATTCAAAATAATCAAAGGCACATGTTTTATGAGAGAAAAACATTTTTTAATTTAAATAAATACGAGTATCTGAAAATACATTCAACTATGCGTGGTTGTATATTAAAAGTTTAGGGTATTAGACGAAGAATAAGTTATAATTTTGTCATGTTTAAAAACTCTGCATGTAACTTCGCTGTAAAGGCTTAATCACTTAGAAAATTCAATTTTAGTCAGCACATTCCTACATAGCATGGAAGTTTTATGTCCATAATTGGCAGTGTATTCATCTTCTGTTTCTTCAATTATATAACGTCTGAAAAAAACTGTTAATTATAAAGAACAACGAATCATTAATATTGTTACGTATGAAAGAATTACAAATTTTTTTGGTTGTATTAAAGCAAAACTAAAAATAATTTTTTTTTTTCAATTAATTTTAATAAAATTATGTATGTTAAAATCTGCGTAATGTAAATTAGTAGAAAATTTTAATAATTAATAAAAATTTATGACAAGCATGTACAATTCATTCCCCATCTCCTTTTATTATTCATCCATCATACATGTAGGTTAATTATAAACCTCCGTGCATAGACTTTAGGTTAATACCAAATTTAGAATGAAATTTTAAAGTTATCATGTTTAAACTTATATTTCGTGTCAAGACGGTTTAAAATTATAATATGTTTCTGTTCACTAAGTATGGAAAACTACGTAATTGTGTTTTTGTAAGGGGCTTAAAATAGGAGTCAACTTTAAAAATATAAAGAGTATTGCTCTTTTTTCTTATAAAAACTGTTTTATTTTTAATGAAAAATGCATCATGAATTCTTAATGAGTCCACAATTTTTTATCAAATTTTGCTAATAAATGCATATGATAAAAATTTATATTATTATTATACAAGTATACATATATAACACTATTGACTGGATATTTATAGTATTTTATGACTAATATTTAAAAATAGACCAAACAATGAAATTCAATCATATGAACAGAATCTAAAATATAACTCTGTTAGTTGTCAATTGTATTTATTAATTTTACGTACAGTTAGAATTATCTTCAGGAAAATAAGACTCAAATTACTGTATCGATATGACTATATCGACGGTGACGTCTTCAAATGAACGTGTATGTTTTTGTAATTTGATTTATGCAATATTAAAATAATAATTTGCTATATAATATCGATATATAAGCTATATAAGAGATATGTGTGCGTAGAGATTGTATGGAGGTTTAAACCATATTTTTCAATATTTTTAATGTACCAAATTAAATAAAAACTAATTCAAATAATTAGACTAATTAAAAATCAATATTTGTATATATAAATTTTTTAGTATTAAATAAACAATTTTCAATGAAGCAAAGCTCATTGAACTGATTTTATGAAATCTATACATATAAATAATTTGTGTTGAATGAAATGGATCAACGTACAACCATAACCACTGATTGTAGAGACCTAAATACAATATGTGTAAGCATCCAATAAAAAAGGATTTTCAAAAATTTTATCCCTAGAGGATGAAATACAGGGGAAATTAGTTTATAAAAAGTTCTCACTTGATAAATCCTATAATTAGCTTCATTTCCATCGAAACAGAAATCAATTAATTTGAAATTAAAATTAAATTTAATTTTCTATTGGCACAAGTAGTGTGTCAAACTGTTAACTATATAAAGTGTGCATATCGCATCGTTCAAGTATTACCGTAACTATTCGTAGTTCTGAAGGTTCATTTACTTTACATTAAGTATTTGAATATGACACCGCACATCACGAGATACCTGGTGCACATTAAATACCAAATGGCCCACACTAAATATCATCTATCCTATATGAAAAACTTTTCCGAAATTCTTTCTCAAAAAGGTCAAAAACGGAGGCAAAGTTGTTTGTATGGGACAATGTAATTGCTTGTCTAATTTTCTTTAAATTTTGCATTAACATTCATTAACAATTCATTCGTATCCTGTGTACACGTTCGAAGAAATACCTACAAAACGAAATCGACAATCAAACATAGTTAAATCTGATATGTATTTCTACTCCTACGGTAGCGAAGCGGCGAGTAACAACTAGTCTATTAATTAAATTTCAAAGTTTTTAAATGAAAAATTGAATAGCCAGTAAATAAATTATGACATGCAATCGTTGCCTTTCAAATATGCAATAAGCTAACGAATGTATACATTCGTTTAAGAGTTTTGTGTAATATTAATTCACATTCTTTTTCCCCGATTAAACTAATTTGAAATATTAAAGAGTGTGTATTTTAAAGGTTGTAGATTAATTACTATCGTCTGTCTATCTATTCAGACTAAACGTTGATAAATGATTACCTAACAACAAACAGATCGAACAGTTTGTTTTTTTATCTCATATATTGGAGTAAACAAAGTCGGACAGTTTGTCTCATAGATATCTTCTGTTTTGTACAAATTGATCAAGTTATTTAGTCAATTAACAAATGTTAAGTTATTGACGTCTGTTATAGAAACATTTAAATAAAGTAGTTATTGGTAAGTAGTCAAGTATTCAATTCTATTTTTTGTGTGCAAGTACCAATCAGACTTGTATCACAGACAACTTCAATTTGAAACATTTCTCTTAGAAAATTTAAATGAGAGAGAGAAAGAAAATACGGTGACACATCACAGCTGACAATTATTTAATATATATTACTAATAATCACATTTATCGACTTATCGATGAACGTATGTTTTTCATTTTAGTATAATCAATTCAAACATTTATATACAATGTGCGCAGGATATTTAAGCAATTAACTCTGTTATTTGTTAAACTCACGTGGTATATAAAAGACGTGATATAATTGCATGGTAATAAAAAACATGTAAGTATTTTTCTGAAAACATTAAATGAATTAATTCAAGAATTGTTTATGACTCGAACACAGTGACAATAATTTGACATCAATAGCACAATGGTGTGAAAATTGTATTGTGAAAATTATTACTAAATACCATATCAAAGCGTACAATCAACATCGTAATTTCATAAAATATTTACTTACCAATATATGTTTGCAGTCATTATAGACATTATGACAAATGACATCGATAAAAATGTCATTTATATATAAAAGAAATATGGTATTCAAATAAAGTTATTTTTTTTTTTTTAAATATCATATTATAATCATAGTAAAATTTAAAGTTTGTTTTATCTTATTTATCCAATGATCTTTTTAATTTTCGATACGACTATTTCAAAGGTTTAGTTCAAAGCAATTACTATTTCAAATTTTCCAAAATATATTTCATCATGGACTAATAAAATTTATGCAGATTTTAAAAATAATTATATTATCATGAATGATTTTTCAAAACAACAAATTTTAGCATAGCTTTTCGAAAAGCAAATTACGTTTGCTATTTATTCAGATAATATGTAAAATTTTGACTTGCTTTTAACATTATAGACTACAATTAATCTACTTCTATGCATGTTAAATGCTTTGTGCTGAATGAAAAGGATTAACGCACAAAACGGCCAAAACCACTGATCGTAGAGATATGAAACTGGCAGGGTGTGTTTATTGTAGGACGTAGGTATCCTTTGAGTCTGAATTTACTGAAATGCTAATGCACTAAGGGTGTGCAGACAATTTGGTTATTGCAAGTTCTTACTTGAAGTATGTTATAAATCCTATTAGCATCATTTCCATCGAATCCAAAATCAATAAATTTGAAATTCAAAATAAAATTTATTTATTGCTTCAAACTAGCAGTTTGTCAAACTATCAATTATATAAAGTGCACATGTCAAATCTTGCAAGTAACTTTTCTTCAAGTATATGAGTATCACAGCACGAAGTACCGGGAGGCTAATAACGGGCATCTGATACGAAAGGATTTGTCGAAATCTACTTCAAATTTTGCATATACATTTTTAACAGAATTGATGTATGATGTGTTTCATATTTTTTGAAAAGCATCGTCTAATGGAGTTAAAAAGGGGTAGACAGTTATCCTCTATTTGTGTTCCGGGTAAAACGTTCAAAGATAAAGAAACCAAACAAAATTAAAAATTAAACTTAATATTATTAAATCTGATATGTTTTTTTGTTCTTCTATAGAAGCGAAGCTGGGGGCAACCAGCTATTACACATACAAAATACAGTTGTTCTTATCTTACTGCCAGGAAGAATATTTTTTTCAAATGCTAAATTTTTACCTCACAAACAGGACAGTCAGGCACAGAAAATACTGCTTGAAATAAAATTCAAAGGGAGTATTCTTGTATCAGAAGGGAAATATATGCCTGTTTAGTCTGTTTATTTTTTATAACAATAGCTTTCTTTAACTCTTTATAAAGAATGGAGTCTAATCGTGAGTAAGGTCTACGCGTCATCGGAGCTATAAGTATAATTCTTTATTAAAAATAAATTATTTCTTACAAATTTTACATTTCTCTGTGGACCCAATTCGAAAATCATGGCAAGAGCTGGTACTTTAAATACTTTTTCTCACAAGTTTAAACGTAGCCATGAAAGGATGTACGTGAAATAGTAACATAATTGTTCGACTTTAGCACCGTTGTTCGCATTAGAATAGAAAGTCAGACATACGATACGATATTACCTACACGCTCACGTTCAATTCAGCTAGTTGATCGTGTACAAAGTTAATAACTATATGTCAGTTATTATCACGATGTACTTTGTAGTATAATGTCTAATTATATTCTTTTTCCATACATAATTTTTCAAAATACTCTTTATTCTATTATGAAAATTAACCACATAGAAAATAATGTAAATAAGTATAGAGAAAATTGAAAAGATTACGTTGAAAGATATGGATTAAGTAGAAGTTGTACGGTGTCATGATATAATTTTTTTATATGGACAAATTTTCAATATTTAAAAACTTATTTATTTTTATGCTTATATACTGCAGCAATTTTTTTAATTAATTAAAAACTTTGCATAACCTTAATAAATATGATAATTCTACAATTACCTATTAATGAAAATTGTTACTATGTAAATACATCTGAAACAAAAAAAGAACCGCCTGCCAAAAAGTGAATTAAAGAAGAAAGAAGCTAAAATAATTTTAAATTTTTCCTTATGTCCAATTGCCGATCTCAGGCGACGTCAGCCAATTAATTTTTTGGTTGAAGATCAGAATAATTAAAATCTGTTCATAAACGACGATTTAATCCGCGAACACACACACATTTTTTTCTGCTTCTGTTCCCTTTAGGATATTAGATCTGAACAAAGAAATCGAGTCATACGGGAAATACTTGCTTTCAAAATAAATAAATAAATCATTAAAATGGGTTAAACCCGTCGAAAGTTCTAAGTAACAAACATAAAAACAATACAAAATAAAAATACAGTCGAATTGAGAATCTCTTTTTATATTTGAAGTCGGTTAAAAATTAAAATATACCTCGTTTTTAAAAATAACTAACAAATGTAGAATAATTGACATTTTTGTTTTGTAAAAATTTTAAACATCCTTACCGATCGTATGGTTTACGGGGTAGGAAAAAAGCTACAACACCTTTTGAAAACTTGAATTTTTAAAAGGAGGTAACGACTAATTTAACGACCAATAAATAATGTTAATTGTTTACATACCCAATAATATGTCTCAGTATCAATGTTTGAACTAGTTTGTATTTTTTGAATATTATTATAAAATACACTAATATGTATTATATAATTATGTATCTACTTGTTTATAAGCTAGATTTGAAATCAAATTGTGACTTTAAATTTATTTTTTCGGTTTATATATAAATTGTATTTTATTAATGCCAATGAATAAAAATTGTTCAAGAGTTGGTACTCAACCGAGTATTTAAATCTTATATGTCGAGTATCTAAACAATTAATACTCTTTGTTATTATTGTTCATTTATTTTTATCCAACATTCTGCATCCACATATATTAATGTGTATTTATCTGAAAAAAGTGAATCTATTTTATTATTTTATCTGAAAATTTTATAGTTTTACTTGTACAGGCTTCATTATGTAATTGCCGAAGTAAAATGTTTTGGAAAAATAAATATTAAATTTTTTATGCTAAACTATCAGACTAATTGAATTGTAACACACCTTGCCATTCAAATATAAATAATGAAGTTGTTGCATGTCGCTAAATAAAAACTTTAATGCTTTATAGACATATCTTATAATTTATGACTCATTTATGATCGATTTTTTAATGCTACGTAACAGTAATTGTAAAATAAATGTGCAAGCATGGATTATTTAATACCATAATTTACATTGAGTTTAGTCCGAACTTGCACTTAGATAGCTTTCAAACATTGAAATTTAGTTTTTGTTACATTTTTTTGATTAACTGAATAGTTTTGTTAGTTAATCAAAATTTTTATAAATATCAATTATTTAACATTGATTATGCAATGCGAAAACAAAAAAATTATCAAAAGAGGTCTCTAATATATTTTTCTTGAGAAATAATTTCATTTGGAAAAAGTGATATTTTCGAAATAAATTATAAATTGAAACACATAGGCCTACAATTTAAATGACTAATAAAAACCAAAAATAATAAAAAACTCAGTTGTTTGCATTTTTCTCGAAAATCGTGAGGTCTTCAAAAATACTTTGTAGAAAAGTTGTAGATCTTTTTATTATCTAAATCTTTTCCACTGAATATGTGGTCAAAATGCAGATGCCAATTTTTTTCCCACTTTCAGTAAAAAACGTAGTAACGATTGCACTGTTAACAGTATTAACAGAGTTTGGGATTTTAGCTAAAAATTTTCTTGTTTTTACGGTTTAACCACGTTTTTCTTATGTTTTCAAACTTTTCGCAAAATATTTTTGTACCGGATTTGACACATTGAATTATGTACCGGATTTTGCATGATATCTATAAGTAACAATTTATCCTATCATTAAATGAAAGCCATTTCTTGGGTTAAAATTATCTTGAGAAAAGAGTTTAACTGTATTTAGAATTGGCTCTAAAATTTCGAAATTTTCTATAAGATTATCAAATTATATGATAAGATTATTTATTAATATCTGTAAAAAATGATTTTTTCCCCGAGAGTCAGGAAAAATTTTAAATTTATAAAAATTCATATATTAAATATTGGTCCACCATTTGAGTAAATATAGGAGATATTTGTAAAAAATTATTGAGTGTCAGGTTTGTACCGACGGAGTCAAAGTGTATTAATGAAACAAAAAATGTATTAATTATTTAACAATTGTGTAAAATCATTTCTTTGTAGTAACTATCCATGAACCTACTATTTAATTAACAACAAGTAATTTTTGTAAAAACAATATTTTATGCCAGCTTTGAGCTAACAGTGAATCAAAATTAAATCTAAATTTACAACAATAGCCTGCCGTTAGCTACTTTGCAACTACAAACAAATTATATAAATAAAAAATTATTTTATGCCAGTTGTGAGGTAATGGTGAGTCAAAATTCAATAATATGCCGGAAAAATTAGTCAAAATTCTACTTTGGTAATGGCTGTTATTTTTTCTAATTAGTACTTATTGCAGCTGTATATGAAACCGTAAAATACAACCAAAAATAAACCACGATAATTTTTGGGTTATTTAATTATTAAAAATTAAACCATAATGAACAGTCAGCCATGAAGTAGAAGTAGATAGTGCGGTGGTCTCTTAACTCAAAGAATGGAAGTTAAAATCCCATAATTGATAACCAATATAAAAAATATATCAATGCCTTTGCTAATGTATCCTTTTTATTATTTAAACAGAGAATATTTTTTTATATCATATTTGAATCAAATTTTTAGCTAGTGATTATATATTATAATATTTTTAAGTTAACTATTGGCCCAAAAAGTATTCCTATTAAGTAGCCTAAATGGTATTACACAGAGAGGTAATGACTGCCGCCAGTGTCACTGGCAAATGTAGAGTTAAATTTATAACCTAACGGATGTTCAGAGATTTATTAAATTCTAGTCGGGATGAGTAGCGATTAGTAATTTATTCATTTTAAAATAGAATCCGTGATAGAACTCCTATAAACAAAATCTAATTTTAACGGAATTATAGAATGACACATCTATTACACGACACTCATCTATTGTTTGTGCTATAAGTAATTACCGGTTGTTGTTAATAAGAACCACAATATTTTCTTTCATCGTATCATAAACACAACAGTATGATGAATGAACAGATTTCCATGAACTTTTCCATAGTTTTTCATTCACATTGTGTATAAATACACAGTAAAACTTCATAGGTATAGTTAGTTGTAAAACAATTAAGCATTTTGTTTTTATTCAACGAAGATATTTTTATCTCATGCAAGTATCAGATGATGTTTTGCTTTTTAGTCTTAATTACATTTTCTTACTACTTGGTGTTCTCTGATGTTTTCTTTTCTTTTTTTTAAATAATAATAATACACGACAGTAGAAAAAAACTTTTATATACAGTTTTTCTGCTATTTAATTCAACTGTGAATAGAAAACTTGTTTCTTTATTTCTAAGGTTCTGTACCTTACATATAACAATCTAGTAATTCATTTATAAATTCGTAATTTTCATAACAGCCAAATTTAGCAAATTTTATATGACATAGCTATAGTAGTATGAGCAACTGATTAGAAGACCCCGGACTGACGTAACGTAATGATATGCTTAGACCAACTAATACAAGTTAAGCAACAGCAGTCACAATCTGTATTTGGATGGGTGACCACCTAGTATTACTGTGTACTGTTGTTGTATAATAATAATAATAATCCACTTTGGTTAATGGCTATATAGCTGAAAAAAAAAAACTGATTATAACGTAAAATAGATAAGTAACTGTCTTAGAAAAAAGCCTTTGTTAGATGTCTCTGCATGATAGTAACACTTGCCATCTATCATACTTTTGAAAAATATTTTTGGTATAACCATAGCAATGATTATTTATTTATTTTTTATTATTCTTAAATGAGCAATTTAACATGAAACGTAAACTTTTTCGTTAGATTTAAATCTTCTATGTTATGATGTCTTCTCTGCTTATTAATGTTGATTTCATAATATTCTTGTGGTAGACTCATTTTAGTGTCATTATGTTATTATGTTGGTAAATATTGTTAGATCGATTTATCAAATAATTATTTTGTGATTTCAGTGTCCAGTCTTCGAATCAAACCGAATTTGAACCATAATTAATTCATCTAAGGTCGAAAGCTTACTTTGGTAATGGTTAAACTAATTTGTCTTCTATCTTTGGTAGAGGACCAGAATGAGCATTTTATTTGGGTTTATAATTGTCTATGATATGGGCTATATATATGATATGATAATTTCTGTCGTTGTTATGATAACGAAATAATACTTTATCTACCAAATGATATAGCAGACTTCTATATCTATAAATGGTATAATATGATTTAATGCAGCAAGTTTATTAAATAATTTAATAAAATAATTACTAATATTTCAAAAATAAAACGTTATTTTTTTAACTATACGTTATTTTAAACCACACCTAAAAAGTACGTTTAAAACAATAACCAAATCATTAAATGCGATAAAGTATTCGAGGAACTAATGGGGAAAAATAAATAAATTTTCGAGGAATAATTAATGTTTTGATGATGCTGATCAATCAGTTTTAATTCGAAACCACTTCAAAGTATGCATTTATAAAAATACATGCTTGATAGATGTTTTATATTTTTCAATTGTTTGGTGTTATGTTTTATGTATTATACAAAAACAAATATTATAAGGAAAATATCATTAGAAACATGATTGCATTTTTATTATATTTAAATAATTTGTATTTAACTTTTTTAAATGAAAATAGTTTTCCTATTTTAATTTAAACAAATATGCTTTTTTTTAAATTTGCTTGATTTATTTTTCAAATTTTATAATCTTTTAGTTACAAAAATGATAATTTCTTACTTCTTAATAAAGCGATAATAAAAATTGTACATTGTCACTCTTAGAAAAAACAACAAAAATTTGTTACGCAAAATTTTTCAATCTGCTTTTTTGTTTCAGAGCGATAGAAAAGCAATTTGTTATTAAACTTGAGTTAGAATACTCTAATTTACAAAATACTTTTTGAATATGGATCAATCCCCAAGTATAACGAAAAAAACGGATATCCGTTAATCTTGGACATGTTAACGCAATTATGTAAGGATTTTTCCTGAAAAGACATGTTGACCAATTTATGCAATTAAAATAATTTGACAGTTTAAAAATATATTTTAAACCAAAGTTTAATTTTAAATGATAACTCAAGAATTTAACTTCCAAATTTTCTACTTTGGAAACGCACAGATCTACTACACATTGATGTAACATAGTTACCGATATAAGCCGATCACCAAAGTTAAGCAACGACAGATACAGACAGAACATGGATGGGTGAACATCATTTCTGAGTACTGTTGTTGTATAGATTGAATAAATTCTCACAGTAGTCACTTGGTAACTTTAGTAGTTGAAAAGTGGCTTAATTTAAGTTTCCAGATATTATGTTACCAATAGATCATATATTTAACATTAGAAATACATATTCCCATGACAAATCAATTTATTTACATTTACTAAACTTTGTTAATGTCAATTTCGAATCAAATTCTGAGTTTCTAATCGATATGGAATTAGGTGAATTATATATTCATCCACCATAATCGCACAATGAATATCTACCAAAAGAATATTTCAAACACTAATTTTGCATTTTGTTTTGCAATATCCACTTTTATTAATGTGTTTTGTGACAATTGCTTCGATTTTTAAATCATATTCATATTTATGGGAAGTTTTATATTTAAAAAAAAGAAAATTCTTTTTTTTTTTTTTTTTATAGAGTAAACTTTTTATAGCATTAGAAAAAGCTTTATTTATTATTCCACAAAGGCAAAATTATAAAATGTTTTTGTACACAATTCAATTGGATAATAAAATCAACCATATTTTCAATATTGATATTGAAAAAAGGAAAAACAAATAATATTTTTTTAAAGACAAATAAGTTAAAAAAGATTTTTGATTAAAATATAAATAAATAAAACGTATATTTATTTGTACTCCTTTTTTATGTTTATTTATCTCCATAGCTTCCAGTACGTCCGATTTCAATTCCTTCATTTCTGATGATGGTGGTTTTCTATTGATTACCATATAAACAAAAATTTTTATGTAAAACATCATATTTGTTCTTCAGTTGATTACGAATATGATGGAATTCCACCACAAGCTCTCAAAAATCAATAAGTGACCTTAATCTAATATGTCTGATGTTTGCAGTCACGTGCTTATATAAATATTATAATTTTTTGATTAAACATAACATATGAATTTATAAAAATTGTCAACATTCTTAATTTTTGGAAAAACAAATTTGTGACCATGTCGCATTGAAATTTCAAGCAATATTTATAAATATACTGATGTACAAACGAGCATCTAGCATTTCTTCAAATATTTTCTTTGTAAATTTCGTAAAAAATAATAAGTTTTTATATTAAAAAAATCAAGCAATGCAAAATCAAAATACATTTAGGTAATGAAACATTTCATAAACCGACTTCAACAAAGGACGATGTTGTCAATTCGGCTGTTTTTTTAATGTTTGTTAACTCTTAACTTTTGATTGGAAGAACCGATTTTTTTTATTTGAAAGCTGGTCCTTCTCATGTTAGTCCCATTTTAATTTGGTCAAGTGTCTGATCTCCCTGAAGGGAGAGAAAGGGAAAAACATCCAGACATTCGTCGTTTATGATGACGATTCTTTTTTTATTGGGCAGGATATATCACTAGAATGATACCATCATAAGGAAATAATGATCAGGTGTCTCCTAGGGGAGAGAAGGGACAGAAACAATTTTTAGTGATTAAATTTCTTCCAAATGAAAAATTTTTCGTAGTTGTATACTACAGTCAAAAGTAAAAATTGAAAAAAATTTTGAACATTAAAGTGCCGCCCGCCTTTAAAACAATGAATTTAAAAGTAAAATTTATTTATATATTTTTCGTTGTGATCAATAACCTTTCGTAATCCGTGCCAATCTTAACCTTAAAAATTCATTGGTTGGTGTCAACTGAGATAGGTAATTGGTCAGAAGGAAAATTTTATTTTTATACTCGACATACATAATATGTCACAGTATATTAATTTTAAGTTTGTAACGCTTCCTTATATTAACCGTTCAAACAAAATTTTGGTGCGTCACAAAACTTGGTTTAGGTCTTCATGAAAACATCTAATTAGTACATTTCCAACTGTCCGCCCATTCGTCTGTCATCTCGATAATTAAAAAACAAAACGTGATAGCAAGCCGAAACTTCGGGGACGCATTCAAAACATAAAAAGTCATTTTAAGTTCGTGAATGATCAAAGACTTTTAAGCTATAAAAGAGCTGTCCACAATTTTAGCTCAAATTTGGCTAATAAACACATATTTGTAATTACAATGCATGTTTTTATATAAGTATATATAAATATATAGACTTTATATTTATAATATTTTATAAATGCTAATTATAAATATTTCAAACATTGAACTCAATCATATGTAGAGTATCTTTACAATAAACTCAGTTAGTTGTTATCTTCACTAGATTGCTTTTTAGTTTTGTTTTTTGAAGACGGTCCTTTTTTTGTTTTTTTTATATCAAACATCATGTCACATAAAATGTAAACGAACTGATAATGGTGTTTCATTTCTATCTTAAGTGATTTTTTTTTTTAAACATTTATTAGTAATTGAATTGATTGTGATAAAAATCATCAAAAACTACTTAACTGTAACGTAAACGGTAAACGTAGATCATAAAAATGTTCATTTCGTTGTTAGTCTCACACAATGTTGGTTGGCATCGTTCTCTCTACACAACTCATCATACTTCTTTCTATATACCCAAATACTATCAATGTTACATTCTAGTGACAAAAAAGAAGCACATCAAAATTAATGAACACTGATAAAATAGTATTAAGGTTCGTTGGACATTATAACATCATTTTCAACAACATGATTTGAAAAATCGATTCAAAAGTGTAGTTGCATTGTGGATGATAGAATTCCGTACCTATAATAATATTTGTCAGAGACCATATCGGGCTTGAAAGTCTGAGTGAACTTGTTTTATTTTAGATTTTTTATCAGTCACATATATTGATATTATGTTCTTATTAGAAAAAAAAATTTTGTTTTGAGAAACTTTTGATTTTGTTTGTCCGTCGGTCTGTTAAACTAACTAGTTTAACAGGCTAGTCTGTTAAAAACTACTTATTGATATATAAATATATATTTTTTTAAATTTTTCTTTTGCAAAAACTACCACAAAAACTTTCATTTCATGTCGGTCGGTCTATAGGTCTGCGAAACTTATTTACACGAACGCATATAACTCCAAAACTATATATTTATAAATAGTGGAATTGTTCGAGATGGTTCTATTTTTTAAAAATCTTATCAATTTATTACAGTTTACGGGATATACAATTCGAAATTTACTTCCATCTTTCACTTTAATACTGATATTTTGTGAAAAATTTTTGTCCGATTTTGATGAAAGTATATGTATATGATTACATACGTAGTTTAAATTGTACTACACTCGATTATTCAAAGACTTCATTCTTAAAGAAAAAACGAAAAACACAACGAATAAACGGGTAAAATATAATTCCGACTTACTGAAACACATAATTTTGTTTATTAAAATGTAGAAAAGTTTTTTTTTAGGTCATATTAAAATTTCAACTCAGTCGGTCAAGCCGTTACAGTGAGAAAGCCATATATAGCCATTTAATTAAATATATTCGATAATGGATATTTTCATATAAATTCCGATATACCTGGGTTACGGTATATCGGAATTTATATGAAAATTCATCCGATTTTGATTAAATTTTGTGCGTGGATGCATAATATATATAAGTTGTACATCTATAATTTGAGTTTTGTTGGAATTGATTCTGGATATGAAGAGAAATACTCAAAATTATCCCACACGTATATAAAACTTTATACGTAGGTAATTCAATAATAATTGTGAAAATAAAAAAAGTATATATAGAAATATAAAAATACATTTTTCCATATAATATCCAAATTATTGATTGAAGACTTAAAAATATATATAGCTATATAATGTAAACATATTCGTACATCGCAAGGAAGTTTTGTGTCCATTATTGGCAGTGTATTTTTTCATTTGGTAAATTTATTTCTGAGAATCAGTGATACCGAACATTTGATAGCATCAGCTTGATTCACACTCTGATATGTTTGATCTAGTTTCATACAAATAGTAATGGTTTTAAATGATTCTAATATAATTGATTTCTAACAATAAATAGAGTTTCTATGATATAACTTTTTTGTTTGTTTGGTGTCTCCGATTGTTCGTGATTGTTTGATTCACTTCGTTTTATTCACTGCTACTGAACATAAAATTAAATAATATATTTAACCGCATTGTGAATCTAAACGTAAACTGTTTTCTACAGTACTTTAGTGCCAACAAAAGTGGTAACTTTTTTATGTAAAATAGAATGTTTGAATCAAAAAGTTGTAACTAATAACTGAGTAATACAATTTTAATTCAATAAAGTATATCGTTTTTTCCAAATTTACTCGAAATATAATTTGAAGACGTAACCTAGTGTTGAATTTATTGTGTCTTAATTCTATTTTGAGGAAATACGAATAAAAAAGCAGACATTTAAAATTAAATATTTTATTATAATTAAATATATATTACTTGCGGACGTCACCCACGTAGTTGCCGTTCTCATGGGAAAACAGGTATAAAAAGTACCCTATGGCACCTGGGGATAATGTAGCTTCGGAGATTTTTCAAATCGGTACAGTAGTTTTCAAGTTTATTCAATACATATAAAAATTCAACTTATAATGGGCGTGTTTGGCAGAAGTAAGTTCTAATTAAACTTAGTAAGCCAGCCAGCATAAAAAAATTAAAATCTTACAAGCTGACTATAGCGCTTTTTTGGCCAGGACAGACTTACTAGATTAACATAACACAAAACACCGGTTTACGTTATATCCCGTATATAACCTCATAGACTGATAATAATTGACAGTACTAAATTTAGGAATATAATTTAATTCCTGTAAATAGTAAATAGCAAATAAATAATTTTATGAGAAATATTTTATTGGAAGAAATATTAATGATCAATATTTAATGATCCAGTGGATAATATCGATAATTTAGTGAATTAAGTGCGTGTGTATCTGAACAATGACAGATCTGTTCCTGTTCGTTTTGTTTACATCAACAATAAGCAAAATGGCGTCGAATTTTAAGCCATGCTTACTGCGTTAGCAGTTATTTTGTGTTCCGGCCGAAAATATAGTAAGTATCGTAAGTGACTTACTAAATTTTGTAAGTACTTACTTCGGCCAAACACGCCCAATATATAAGTATAGATAATATTTTAAATATTATATCAATACTATCTTGTCGAATTAAAAGATGCTCAGTAATAATTTCGCTCTCAGAATTTCTCTTAAATTAAAGAAAATCTATTTTTGAATTAAGAAAATTTAATTTTTTGAATTAAGTAAGTTCAAATCAATTTCAATAGAAACTCATCTTTAATAAAACCAATTATTCAAATGCAAATGTGTCATTTTGTGTTTTTATCTTGTTTTATTAACAGCTTATGAAATTCAGTCATGGAGTACATAAAATTCTAGTCAAGATGCACTGCTGCCGGGATGCTGGTATAGAAATTCTGAAATTAAAACTATAATAATACTAGCAGACCCTGTCACGCGTTGCTTTGACATTTTGGAGCACTCGGTATTTATTGTGGGGCATCCGGTATTTGGTGTAGGAAACCCGTGACACAAAATTTTTATATATAACCCCGGTATTTGGTATGGGCCACCCGGTTTCTCCAGGCCGGCCCTCGACCTTGACTCCGCGTCAGAAAAAAGTACAAAACCCTTGACACGAAATTTATATATACATATATCGATCTTGATATCGGTCCCTTGACCCACGGGTTGCAATGTAAGCGGAAAAAATGTAATTATTTATGACATCACATTAGAAACGTCAAAAAAAACAGTATTTTTTCCTGATTAAATGGGTGTTATTATACATATAAACCTTCCTCTTCAATCACTCTATCTATTAAAAAAAGCCGCATGAAAATCCGTTACGTAGTTTTGAAGATTTAAGCATACATAGGGATATAGGGACAGAGAAAACGACTTTGTTTTATATTATGTAGTGATAGTGATAAATGTGGTAGTATTATAGTACTAATATTATGTGCTTTTTAGTAGCTTTTATGGGGTGCTTTGAAAACACCAATTTAACCAAAATTATCTAAAACATTCTTGCAACGCTACCTTGACATTTTTCTTCAGTGGTTCATTCTAATACTTACGTCATATTATAAAAGCTATTTTGTCACATTGCTCTACCTTCTGTGCTTCCATGATATAACGACTCAATTTTCATAATTTAAAATTTGAGCACCTAATTTAACTTTTCAGTGCCTAAATAATATCTAAAATGCACCGAATTTTGAACATTTCTAAATTCAAAAATTAGGTAATTCAGATTTATGTAAGGCTCTTCAAAAAAAATTAGTTAAAAATGTATATCCAAGGTTAAATGTCCAAGGGTGATTAAGCTTAACAATCACATTAAAAGCATAATTTTTCGTACCTATTACTAAGTTAATGGTTAATTTAAGCAATTATAAATAACATGAAATTCTCATTTAACTTTATTTTTAGACACTAATTGCATTATTCTGAAAGTGTTTTATATATAATTTTTATTCAATTCCAATACATTATATGAGAAGTGAAAATTCAATATAATTTTAATGTAAAAATCAGTGGAATGTATAAAACTTAATTAAAAGAACAAAAAATAATCAAAAAAAAAAAAAAAAGAAATTACTGTTTTATTTCAAATTGAAAAAGAGAAAATAATACACATTTCATTGGTTATATATGAAGCGTGCGTTAATATATTTTCAATGTGAAAAAATTCGTAATTATAACTTTGATGGGCACGCCAAATGACTTGCTTGTACGTTTATGTATATAAATTTATTCTAAATCGAATTCAAGAATAATCAAAATGAACATCTACATAAACTAAATTGCTATACATTTTGAACAGCCGATTGTGTTGACATTTGTCTATTTTGGTGAAAAAATGCATTGTTAAGTACGCTGACCTTATTGTGTACCCAATTTAATATTAAATTTTTATAAATTTCCCAATTATAAATTTTCTAAGATAATCGATTTTGAATTTAATTACCTTAAATTTTTGAAATATAGGTACGCCCAGTGTGTAAAGACATTTGCTCATTCGTATAGATTATGTTAACAGACAGCCAGACCATTAGATACTATATGAAATTGGTTCAAGAGGTTCCAAAACGTTGATACGTATACAAGAAATTTTAAATCGAAATAAAATAAATTGTACAGGGTTTGAAATAAAAATGCTGTGCGTTTCAGAAATTTCGCAGAGAAAAAAACTGTTACCATAGCAATAACTAAGCCATATACAATTTTTTGTATATATATGCTCAAAGTATATTTATCATTGATTTAATATGATGTGGAGCATTGAGTCTATAACGATTTTTTAATAATTTTTATAACACGTCTTTCGCTTTGTACAAGGAAGTGAAATATACAAATGAATACATACATATTGGTTAATAATAATGAAGGAAGACAGAAATATTTTGTTTTCATTGTTTTCTCTCTCTAAATATATTTTTCAATATCGTAAAAGGAATAAAATTACAGGTCAAAAAGCATACCGAGAATATGTAGTAATCATATAATTTTCCAGTATTTGTTTTCTTTCGTTTTTTTTCCGATAATAATAATAATTATTATTTTTTGTTGGTGATTCAGCGTCATTATTTATGGCCGCTCACATTTATTATTCCATGTTCTGTATACAGTTTTAACAAAACTTCAAACCAGTAGACCTGAAACTGTAGACCTCAATCAGAGTATATAAATAATACGTACACAAAATTTTAAAGAAATCCGACACAATCCAAATCATGATCTCATTTAGACAATTAAACATTATGTCCAAAAATAGTTAATTATATGTATAAATATAGTATACTAGCCAAAAACGTTTCTTTTCGCTTCCTTAGTGTCCACGTTATACGTATTATATAGAACATATATGCGATACCAAAACAAATGCATATGTTTTGTATAAATCGTATTTACTATATTCATACTATATTCTATTTACAAATACCCATACTAAACCCTGTCTCATAAAACTCCCAAACTCGTGGATGATTTAAACAATTTTTTTCTGTAAGGCTGTAAGTTTTTTCAACGATGAATCATTGCATGCAGAGGACGAATACCATGTTCCAGGATCAACCCCGCATCTCGTCTGTTTTATATACTTGAATAATTAATTGAGTTGGGTCAAATGGTACAAACAAATTGTAGAGCATAAAATTCTGTTTAGTAATAATATTCGAAATACAGATAATTAAGTGTGTTGGATTTATTGAAACGGAAGTTTTCGATTTTTTTATTTTAACAATTTATATTTATATTTTCTTAAAACACATAATGTTCAAACTTCATACATATCATTGGCAATTCCTTATATATACGTTTAAATTATATGGAAAAGTTGTAGCTGCTGATGAATGTCGAAAAAAGGAGTGAAATTAATAATACTTACAACATATGGAAACTATTTGTTTCGATGAAATCTCTATTTTGAGGACTTTCATATACGATAGAATGCAGATTTGCCAAAACAAAAAAATCTAAAATTTTTATTTTATAACTTCAAATTAAAACATCAATTTTCATATAGGATCGGTCCAGTGATTGTCGTTCGGGAGACGTGGCCTATTTTGTTTATAATTGGAACCTATAGCTAGATGTCAATATTCTAAGCTTAGTTCACTTCTTACGACGTACGCTTCTAGCACGAAGACTATGCTTAGTATTGCCATATAGCTATAAGTTTCGATAATAATTAGACTGGTCATCCGTCCTATACAACCATCTCCTCCAGATTTACCCTAATAACCAAGATTCCATTTATAATTTCTGTATGCCGCATAACAAACATGCTCATACAAAAATCCACTTTATATCTACGATCTTTTAAAAGAGATTTTTGTGCTAAATTAAGATATGCATAAGAAAGAGAGTTGAATAAAGTATATGAAAATTATTTATTTCAGGCAGATTTAAGACAAATTGAAATGATATTGTACGTAAAAAGACCACCGGCATGATTAAAATTAATATTTATCTTAACATTACAATTTAATATCCATATTACCACATCGTAAACATTGAAATAATATTTTCCTGCCTTTAAATAATAAAAAATTAAATTAAACAGTAAAAATAAACAACAATATTATAGGTAAATAATAATCTGTTCGTTAAGTACATTCTACGTAATTACTTCGAGTGCACGGACACACATAAACACAATGAAATATATACACATCATTTATTATAATAGAAATAGAATATAAACATTATAAAAAAATAGGTATACATTTTATATGTTTAGTTATTTGTGTGCGAGTGTGTATGTTTAAATAACAACAAAGTTAATCATTTCAAGTAAATAACGGAAGGAAATGGTACACAGTATCAAGAATTATACATAAACGACTGAGTTTATTAATAACATAAGTATTTATTATATTATGTGTTCCATATATAATGTACTCTAGTCATTCAGAACTTAATGCTAATGATATATTTAAGGTTATTTCAGCGTGAAACCTAGTTTTTTACGAACAATATGCGACACCGAAGTTGTCATTAGATCGCCAAGATAATTAGACTTTTAGCTCGCGATTTCAAGTAGCCAGTTCCCATTCAAAGCATGGTGTAAGAATGAGTAAAAAATAGCAACACGTCGTTTTGGTTTTAGGATATTAAAATTAAAAATATTAATATTTATCTTCGTTATGAACTTCCTGTCATAACTGACACAAGAGCAATTTTCACATCTTACCCATAATTTGGAATTGAGACCGGGAAGTTTTTCTTTTTCTTTATTATCCATGCTCAAAACTTGTCTACCTTTATAGCACAATGTTTAATTTTTTTTGTATTATTTAAAGGTAGGAAAATATCAATTTTCACACCTTACCCATAATTAGAAATTGAGACATGGAAGTGTTTCTTTTTCTTTATTATCCAAGCTCAAAACTTGTCTACCTTTATAGCACAATGTTTAATTTTATTTTTTATTATTTAAAGGCAGGAAAATATTAAATACCCTATTATGTATTTATGACTAGGCCGAAGGACATAGCCGTACGACAGCGGTGACCAGTCTAATTATTTTCAGAACTAATATATAGATTATAATATTTTATACTTAGTTCACTTTTATTAACGCAGGCTTCTAGTAACTCGTGCAAAGTGATATTGAAATTTAATAAAAAGTATGTCAAATCCGGTTAATGGGTTTTCCAAAGGAAAATGTTTTCTTATCTGTACATCTAATTTTACAGTGATACAATTTAAAGAAATTCCTACTTTTATGTTTTACCCTGATGGGTTTCATGTGTTCCATTCCAATTTCAAAATTGTCATCAATTCCTAGTCACTCATCTTATGATCGCTGCGGCCATCTCTCCCGGTTAGTTAAGAAGACTTGGCCATATTTGGTCTGATAAAATCAACACAATACATTGCTTTTCTAAGCAGCAGATGAAAATCAAACCTTATCCAACTACATGTCGAAGCTCAGTAATAGTTCATATTAATCCGAGACAACGGCTGTTCTAAATATTTTCTTTGTACAGTCAAGTATTACTTTAACTTCTCAAACACACATAGCCAAAAAACAAAAACAAAACGAAAGAGATTAAGTTAGGAAATAAAATTGACATATGAAAAAGAAAGTAAGAAAATAAGGGTGAGAAAACAAACATGGCCTTCTCCCCGGGACACCTGAGGAGTGATGACAAGTCGAAATATATGGAGTTTTTTTTATTTTTATATAATTGTTTTCATCATAAATTTGTTTATTAATTTGTGTTATTTAAGAAATAAAAGCTAAGAGATGGGTTTAAGTTAATATTTTAGTGTCTCCTTAAAACTATGGTCCTCTCCGACGGATTTATCCTTAATGATCCAACTATAATATTTATAATATAGTAAATGTTCCGGCTATATTATACCAAGTGAATTCAGGCTGGATATACCTCAAGAAACGTTAAAACTAAATCAGAGTTTTCACCAAAAGAAACTATAATCAGCCAAAACTGAATAACAATATATTTCCCTTACTTAATTGAAATTTTTAATAATTAATTAAATATAAGTATTATTGTTAGAATGAATGCAGGTTATAGACTTTCTTTATTAAGAAATTGATTATAAATAAATTTATATGGTACTCATTATACTAAAATATAAATTACAAACACATATATAATACGAGAAAACAAATCTCACACATTCGTATACAGCAACTTGGAGGAATGAGGTGCATGTTAGGGCATGAGGTGAATGAGGATTTTAAATTTAGAGGACGACACCAAAGATAAAGATAATGAATTAAAACTTCATCATCATTATTATCAACGGCTGTAGTAACGAAGGATCTGTTACGAATTTAGTTTATTCCGTATATTCATTTAACTATAGTGTAAATCCTTAATAACGACCGCCGAGAATTGAAAATATACTCATACGTCGAAACTAATGAAATAAAAATATTGATACTTTTTAAAACCATAGCAGTCATGTTTGCTATGTCGACCAAAGGAATTAAGAACCAAAACATAGATATGTAATAAAAATTGTCTTAAAGTTTTAATAAAATATTTTTTCGAGAAAATTTCGAAGGTTTCTTGTCAAAAAAAATAAGGACAAAATTCACAATATTTGGATATTCATTAATTGACTTATTTTTGCTTGAAAATTTTAAGAAATAAATCAGCAATTGACTTATTTTTACTTGAAAATTCAACGAAATAAAATGTATATTTTTTATTAGAGATAATTTTTAATTTATATACCTATATTTTGGTTCTTAATCCACTCTAGATGTAACAAAGAATATTGCACATTTCTTAGCTATTCCATTTAACAACAGCTATCACAAACCTCCTATGATGGCATCTCAAAATTTTTAAATTTTATTTTACTCTTGACGGTAGGACATTAATGTTTAAGTTCGAAAAACATGTTCCCTGTGGGGAGACCTTGTAATTGCACCGAGTTTGTATAACCCTAATTTTGATGTATCTTTCAGTTTCTAAATCACGAGAAACAAAATTCAACTCATATATGTGTGGGTGTGTGTGTGGGTGTGTGTTTATTTTTGCCTCGATTATTTCAAGAACAATTATTGATATCGTTAAACCATTTTGATTCGACACGATTTGTAATTACATGATCGAAAATTGAATGAGTTTTCAGCAAAATCGGTTCATCCGTTTTTCGATAAAAACTTAAAAAACACATAAATACACACATATTTGTTATAGCAAACATATTACTGTTTTTTTATTCTCCTCATAGAAAATTTTATTCTCCTCGTAGTGTGGACCTTGACGGTGCCACCTAGACCACTTGTTTGATTCAGATTCCGAAGCAGGTCTACGTACTACCCACTGATAACTCTAAGAATATATTATTTAATAGTCGGGGAATAAAACAGTAAAGAGCGATATTCGTGGATATATTTTTTTTTTAATTAAAATTAAATGGATATAAGGTAAATGTTACAATAACTCATTCCTTTTACAGACAAAAATTTTTGATTAAAAACTAATGCCTTTTCTGTTTTAAGAGAATTATTTTTTGGACAATAACTCTTTTATTATCAAACTCTTTTTTTTTCTCAAATCACAATAAATAGTTTTCACTATATAGATAAATATATTTCATATAAATGAATCTACTCGAAGTAAATAAGTTATGGGAAGAAGTCAAGTTAAGTTTTGTTTCGTTGATGATGATCGTATTGTAACGCTGGTGGTAGGAGTGGATATGATTCCGGAAATATGTTAAGTCCGGATAACTTTAAATGTTGTAATAGTAGTAGTAGAATACAGAACCGACGAGTTATATCATATACACGAATATTGTATTTAAGTTTTGGATTATATTATAAATTAATACCTTTACATATTTGATATATTTATTCCTATCTCTTTCTTATTATTTGTTGAATTATTCAAAAATATTATTATTCAGAAAATTTATTTATTTAGAAACATCATTGTACTTCCATTCTTATATAAATGTCTTGAAGTTAAATGTTAGGGCCATTATATAGTTTAAGAATCATAGATTTTGATTCAATACGAATTTGAATTGTAAATTGAAATTTAATATTGTTTTCTATTAGATATTATTTTACTAGTATAAGCAATGGTTCAAGTGCGACTCGTGATTTCCAAGCGGCTTCCAAATGAGCATCTTTATTTTTATAGTATTTTTAACCGCAACATGTAACGCCTGGACTCCACCGATAACACAATACGGTTTTTTTTAATTTTGAATCATTTTTTAAGTATTTATTTAACTCGTAAAATAATAAAATGCGATTATTACTTAGTTTTAAGATATTTAATGCAATAAGAATTTCCGTAATTTAACGTAATTTAAAATATATGGTTGCTAATGAAATAAATTGTTGTCTATTTGGCATAATAAATGATGGAAGTAATCGTTATTCGAAATACATGAAGGTAACTATGACTAAGTTGTAATATAAATTTAATGTAGCCTATATTTTATTATTTTCAATGCACACCTGTACACCTTAAATATAAGAACATACATGTATATGAACTATGTTGTTATAGATAATTACTATAATATTGCTATTTACCTGAAAAACACATAAGAAATAAGTACACAAAATTTATTCTCTTATCTATATATTATTAATACTGTAAATAATACATTTATATTACCTGTTTGATATTTATTCAAGAAATTTGCCCTGCTTAACTCTACAAAACCGGATAGATATTTCCAAATATTTATTTGAAATTAAATTTAAACATGAGTGTAGAGAGGGCTTTTGTAAGGATATGCAATTTCATCCTGTTGTCATGTAACAATATACATAAACCATGTTTTGTATTTATATATGTACTTAATTACTGAAATTAATCTAAAATTGTGGCGAATCTAAGCATTTTGCAAATAAATGGTTTCAACAAAAGTAGTTTGTATTTTATTTTTAATGCAAACATTTTTTAGTGGTACATGCGGAAATTCATTTATTAGATGATTCTGTTTACTCATTTATCAAAATTTTGTTTATACGCTTAATATTTTCCAGCGTTACAAACTAAAAATAATATATTCTGACGCATATATTACGTATAGGTAGAGCATAAAAACTATAACAAATTAAACAATTATTTCTAAAACCTAAAGCGGTACGGTTCATAAATTTTGGCCGTATCTTTTAAAATAATTCTGGGAATCAATGGTGTTTCGAAACATTATTGTTGTGTTGGTTAGCTAGGTATGATGTAAATATTATATTTAATGTTGCTAATTTGCAATATTGATGACATCATACTTAGCTGCCCGTATCAAACGTAATGTTTTGCATCACATACTAAACAAACTACACTCTTAAATAAATAAATAAACCTCACCGTGTGATCAAAATCGCATAGCTAGAAGTATGCTTGTGTATATGTCTGTATTGGGTATACAGACAGGTAGGTATGGTGTCATCAGTATTTGTATATTATCAATGTTAAACATCATATATAATGACACCATTACAGACACCATAATATATTGTAAATAAGTTTATTTGAAATTTTGTAATTAAATTTCAAATTTAAAAAATCCTAATAACAAATTTATACTGAGTTGTTCCTGATCACCTTTATGCAGCTATACCTACAATATTGGCAGCTATTTGATTCGCTTTTCATATAATAAATATAAAACGAGCTTAACACTTTTGCAACTTGAGTATTTATTTCTTTAAGCAGGCCAACGTGGTACACTCTTATGAATACAATTTTGAGTGATTCAATGATGAATCGAATTGAAAACATTACACATCTGCCGCAAATTGAATCTGGGATCTTTGTATTAATAGCTGCACGATTCTCCATCTACATCACATATGCTTGGAGGTCAACTATGGATCTGGTAATCAATAATGGAACTTTGGATCTTCTAATGTATAAAGTTTTCAGTCTACCCATTTTTTGATTGTATTTACAGTATGATTTATGCACAAACATGTTTCCTTGATTGTTTATCAATTATTTTTCCCATTATGAACACAGGTGAACTGTATCTGACAATCGCACACAAAATCATACAAATTGCTTGTCTTCATAATAGTAATAAAATGTTGAATGAATTGTTTATTGTTGGGAAACAAATATTAGAAAACTTTGTCTCCTTTATAAGATTACTTCACCGTTTAGAATCAAATGCTAAGCGTTAAATTTAATCTTTTTCTCGGTGTTAAATTAAAGGAAAATAAAATTAAGTTTTTACCGTAATTGCTTACATACTTACACTTTAATGCAGCTGTTTTATTAAGTTATTACTTCCTTTCAAGTCAAAATACAATTTTGAATGAATTTTTTACTGATGGGAAACAAAAATTGGTAAACTTTGTTTTTTTTATAAGATTCAATCACCTTTTCCAGTCCGTAATCCAATCTTAGAAGTTAAATTTAACCTTTTATCAGGTGTTACAAAGAAGATACTATAATTTCATATATTCCTACACTTATTTAATTTAACTTATAACTTCCCTTCACGTCAAAACATTTTTTAGCTTTTCAGTGAAATTAAAGCTGATATCTGAAAAATATTTTTTTGACTCTTTTATATAAGACACTTTGGACGAAAAAATCTGCTATTTTTGTGGTAATAGAAAATGAAAAACCCTTATTATTGGATTGCGTAGGGAGAAACGGTCACGAGAGGAATCAATTAATTAAAAAAGACCTGACAAATATATGTGCAATTTTAAATGTGAAGATTTTTAAAACGCGAAGCGGCACTGATAAAAAATTTAAATGGAAAAGTCAGATTATGTCCTCGTGTGCACTAACGAAAATTTTGAGTAAAATCGAATAGTATTTTGTATTTGTTTCTAGATTATTTAATTTAATTTGAATTATATTTTATTTAGTTTTATTATTATAAATATTATCATTTCGCAAATAATGTAATGTGCGAGCTCGTTTATTGATTTGCTAATGTATTGCATTTCAATAATCATCGCCAACTTAAAAAAAAAATGAGAAACACATGATAAAAACCATTCTTCGATGTATATAATTTTCATTTTTAAATGGTTGAAAAAAATTTTAAATAAAATATTTGTTCACCCTGAGTGTCTTTAAAGTCCAAAATAAAAACTCGTTTCTTTACCCATCCAATTATTTTTCAGAAGACTCAACTCTTGTCTTATATATAAATAAAATAAAATTTGTGTTCTTAAATTTTTAAGAAAATAAAACAAATTCACAAAGTTTTGCACTCTGAAGTCTCAAGACGATATATTATGTAACCGTATTCTAGGTTATAAACTTGTACTAGAAATGAATAATATATTACCATTAAACTTTGTTAGAAATATGAGGTATATGCTAATGCCGCTAGTGGTGGAATACAACATGAAATACTTGCATATGCAATTTCAAATACATCGAAATACAATGTATTAAGTAATTGCTCCATATGTATTTGATAGCCTTAACATAATATAATATTGCAATATTGTTATATAATATGTACTTATTTGTATCGGCCTTTAAATGAATTATTATAGTATTCGTAATTTATGGTTACTTTAAGTGAAACTACAAATTATACGTAAAGTTAACAAATCATTTCTACGAGACAATATTCAAATTTACACAATATGTTGAAATTGCTCTTGGATTAACCAAACTATTTTTCAGAAGGTTGTGTGAATTGTATATACCTTATCTAATTTGTTATAAAATATTTAGCAGGGAAGCTACTAGATAATTTGAATATCATTTATACTGGCGTGCGTATATCGTATTTAGCAATGTCTAAGTACAAAATCGAATTGGAATTTCGAAACCAAATATTTTTGCCAAGTTGAAATGTTAATATAATTTTGAAGAACTTTTATAAGTAAGAAAATATAAAGACATTAGTTAGACACTAATGCAAAATTCATAAATTATTTCGACGTTTAAAGCGGTTGGTACAGTTTCAATTAATGAATGCAAATTTGCAAATGTATGATTTGAACTTTTAACCTATCATTAAGTACTATTAAAAATATGGTATATGTAGCTACCATCAAAAAACTGATATTACAAGTTAAGTGAGAAAAGTCAAAGGCGGTACTTGTATGGGTGACCATCTTGGAAGGCCAATTTATTGTTGTAAGTATATACTGTAGTCACTGATGACTACATTAAAAAATACTAGAAGTTAAAAAGTATAAACTGAAATAAAAAAATTTAAAAACAAAAAAATTAATTATAGCTGCAGCAAGTGTTCATTATTTTGTAGTGCTTGGTTTAGTTTTTCAAGAATATTAATTTTGAGATAGACATTATTTTCAAACACCATATTTGGTCAAGAACAACTCAAATGGCGATTATACCAAATTCCATACCATAAGCATGACGAATATACAAGAATCTAATGGTGAATATCTTTCTCTCTTTGTGAAATATACGAACTTTTGTATTCAACAGCAAGATTTATTAGTATATCTTGTATTTTATATATATAAAGTTTCGTAATGAAAAATGATTACAGGTATATATTTTTTTTTCAATAATATAAAGAACACATGAAAAACAATGGACTGTCATTGTTTGAAATAAATTTAAGAAAAACTAAAGAAGATTATCTATTTGGCTACTAACATGGATATAAAATAAAAAGGTAAAAGAAGGACTACCTAAGTTGAAATATATTTTATGGAAGTACAAAAATAAAATAATAATATAGATATTATGTTAATATAGGTTGTTTCGAAATAGCTTAGTAATTACTAAAGATTTATAGAACACAATAAATTACGCTACATGTTAATCAATCACAGATTACTTGTGAAATAAAATTTGACAAAATACATAAAGTCTTAAAAAATACAATTGATTTCGTGGACACAAAAGAATCAGCTTTTAAATCTCAATAAGATAAGAGCTGTTAAATTTCAATAAATTTCGTAATTAAAAAATAAATAATTCTAAGAAAACAAAATTTAAGCGAAATTATTTAGATGTTTATGAACTCAATAAATTATAAAATTGATTAAATTATAAATGCAACCATTCTATTAATGGATCGATCATGAAGAAAACATGATAGATAATTAAATAATACGAATTTTACTTTTATAAAACAATTCGATTTATAGTTTAAAAATAACCTAAATACATGTATTATATGATGAGTTTGACATTAATTATTTTTTGTTTATAACAGCAATCAAATAAAACGTTTGTTTTATTTTGAAATTACTGAAATATAATACTTATTATTGTTTACAAATGTTTTCAATTAAACACGTTTCGAAGGTTGAATGTGTATAAATTGAAGTTAATTGCATAAATGAATTTATAAAAAAAAGTGTTGAAAATAAAATCTATTTTATAACACTATATAGAAATATGCTTATGTTCATTAAAAATTCACTGTCAAAAATAAATAATCGTGTATGAATAGATATACTTAAATAGCTGAATATATTTACTAAAATAATGGATTTTCTATAATGAATTACATAAAATTTTCTGTTGCAATAAAACAACTTTTTATTTTGTGATTCTTGGTTGAAATTTAGGAAGAACAAAATTTTATAACACTCGGATAAACGATTCACGGTATATCAGCATTTAAGTGAAAATTCTCATTGTCGAATATATTTACTTTATAAACTGCATCTTTAAAACAGTTTGGCCAATTGAATTATGGAATTTGCGTATGAGATAAATATAAACCTGCACCATGCACCGAACGAACCGATCTGAATCTTCATATTTCTAATGTTGCCAGATGTTTCTAACATCAAACACATGGCTTTTGTTGAAGACAAATTATAAATACACGAACACAAAATTTCCGATTGAGATACGTAATATAATTACTATAGGAATTTTATTAATCGGTCGATCCCTGATTTGCCTAAGATATTTATTAACTTTCTTGTCTTATACATGCAACAAAATTTATCGAGCATTGTATCTGAAACAATCTGTATATAAATATAAGGAAAATGGAATTGGGTTATATACGAATTATACACCTGGTGACTTCTTGTACTTGTTCTTCGTCTTCATCTTCTTCTGCAAGTATAACATACTCAAATGTCTGTCTGTTTGTTGTTCACTGTTCAAACATGTTCTATATAGAATTGATGACAGCAAAGGTATACACGGCTGATGGCAGTAGCATCAGGAAACAGATGTCTCGACAGCACAATCAACCATCTTACATATAACGTATGTCAATTTCATACGATCATTTCCTTTATTAATGGTGATCGAATTTTTTTCCAATTCAATATTTACCGTTACATTTTCGAAATGAAAGCTTTATGGCTTGAAAGAGTAACGATTTTACTTAGCAAAATTGAAAAATTCTATAAGATAACGAAGTAAATGCATTGCATTTTCCTAATGCATATTTGATAAGTAACCAACTAAAACTGGGTTAGGTTATGTTTATAGTAATATTATTTTACACCATTTAGGTTTCTGTCAAAGTACCTAGTTTTGTTTTACTTCATCTTACACTTTAGTACTTTCTGATCAGAAAATTTTGTCGAGTGTGCATACATACGATGCTATTTGAAGTAGCATCAGAATTTCTTAAACAAATTTCTTACGATATTATCTGAAGTAGGCCATATAATAGTTAAAAAAAGTAATTAATAAATTTAAAATATTTGAAAGTCGATTGGTTCGTTGTGATTCTTTGTACGTTTCCGATGATATCCGATTGCTTAATGTTTTTGTCAGATGTATTATCAGAATTTCGTATAGAACTGCCTGATTTCCTTTAAGTAATTATTTATTAGTTAATAAATCTGGTTATTTTAGACAAGTTTTCATTGAGTTGAAATTATATCGTTTTCTTTTTCTATCAAAATGTCACATAATTTTTTTACAAATATATCAGAAAATTTTATGACTGATGGTCAAAGCATGATACTTGTTTGTTTGCGATCATAACCCGATATAGAATCATCTAAGTATCTATGTAGAAAGTATTGAAGTGATTCGACGGTTCTATGAATCATTCAGTCACTGATTATGCTCGTCATTTTGATAATTTGAAAAATCGGGATCTATTTTAATAAAACAGGAGTTATTACTATGATTCCAAATCATTTAATTATAGTTTCAAAAAGATATTTTGGGTTTTTCTTTAAAAATGAAAGTTGAAACAATCCTGGGATCGACATATCGTCGTACAAAATAAATACATGTCAACATAGCACATTAGCAAGCTCCAATAAGGAAACGATTTTGTTAGAGAAGAAAATAAAAAATGTAACTTAGTTTAGTTACTTAGTTATATGTTTCTTATGTTATTGATGAAACTGAAAAACGAGCAAAATAATGCGTTCGAGAGAAGTGCACTTCGAAAATAATGAACTTTTAAAGTTAAGCTAATCTTTTGCCAGACGTTTTATTCAACGGTAAGAAATCAATTAAAATTTTAGAACAAAACTTTAAGTTTTCATCAAATCTGAGACAAATTTTTATTATCTCTTGGTCATTTCATACGCCCACAGTTTTGCATATAAATTTGACTATAGTTTCACGCTTTTATTAATAAATTTTTTTTTTTAATTTTACTTCAATTATTACCAGAATTTTCTACTTCGTTACGAAAACATCGTTGTTCCGTTGATTGGCGGTTCAAATTTCGCAATATTTTTCGTGTTTACACTCTTAATACGGTAGTTCGAAATTTGGCCTAGATATGCATAATCGACAGAAGTTCGACTTTAATTAATATTCACTCATATTAACTCAATTAAAATATTTATCCAAAAATTTTATTATAATATGTACGTAATACTACGTAATGTTATTACTGAGCCTCCAGGAGAATTTTGTATATTAAACAAACAAAAAATTTGGGCGTTATGTTTCTAATATTAATATTATAATTTTCAATTATATTATTTGAGTTAAATTATTTTGGAACTAACAGTATATTTTCATCAATAAAGATAAGTCCGGGGGAGATGACCGTAGTTTATAGGAGAGACTAGTGCTGTTTTTAAAAAAATAGCAATTTTAAGCAAATGCTTAATTATTTAATTATAAAATATCACAAACCAATCCAAAAAATCTGAGATGAAAACAATTTAAAAAAAAATCATTTTTATATCACTCGACTGGGCATCTCTCCTAAGGAATCCGGGAGAGATTACCATATTAGTTTTATAATATGTATTCTCTTGAATTTTTTTTTCGTTTTTTTTTAATTCTGAATTTATTATCTATCCTCTTTGATTTTTATGCTGTTATCTGACTGTGTGCGTTTGAGAACTTAAAGTAATAGATGAATATTCTGTGACTGTATAGAGTATTATATCCAAAAAATCCGTTGTCTCGGATTAACATGAAACTGTTATTAAGCTTTGTCATACTTTGACATCAAGTTGGATTAGGTGTTATTTCTTTAATACATCATCTTAGAATAATCAAAATTCGATACCACCATTTAAATTAAGATTTCAGAGTGCAAATGAAAATACTTCTTTCGAAGATTTGCGTTGTGTGAATGATTTTAGGGAAATCATAACCAATGAATAGCATAGTTCAGTGTAGTATTTACCTCTTCTTTGGAATTAATATGGTAGATTTTATAGCCCTTAACACTTTATAAAGAGAGATTCATAGGAATGTATATGTTGTTAGATTTTACATATTTGTAAAATTGTAAAATAATATTTTCGCTTAAACATGCCTTTGGATGAAAGCCATAGATAAAGTTATTTCAATAGGCTCCTCGCCATATAAATCTTTAAGCGTGCGAAACGACATTTATAACTTTACTAAATAATCAAATAAAATAGGAACAGAAACATGAAAGGCTACTTGCATTTCCTCAAGCGTACAAAATATTATGATTAGAATAGAATATAATGACTCTCTCAGTATTAATGCACCATCGTTGACTCGGTACTTATATTTAACCAATTACTTTTTCGAGAAAATATGCAATTGGTTTTGTTGCGATGACGAAATATGTATTCATTATGCTAAAGTTTCATTAAATATTTAACCTTTCCTGAATGCATAAAGAATTGTGATCACCGGGTATTTTATAAATGCCTATATATTTAAGATTAGCTGACCCGACCACGCGTTACTGTGACTATTTTGGGACACCTAATACTTGGTGTGGGTACCCGGTCTAATACCCGGTATTTGGTGTGCCATCCAGTATTTGGAGTAAGAAATCCGTAACACGAAATTTATTTATACACCCGGTATTTGGTATGACCAATACGGTATTTGGAGTGGACCAACCGGTATATCGCCTGTTCTGACCTCTATTGCTATATATTTATAAATTATAGCCTAAGTGTTCCATTCAGTAGTATTTGAGTGAAAATCGTAATAAACATATATGCAGGTATACCTTCGCGTTTTAAATATTAAAGAATGAGTCAAATACTTTTTTATTTTCTACGAAACAAGCCTAGTGGTAGATGAGCCCTTATTATTAATGCTTACTGATGGAGAATCAAATTTTTCTTTTGTCTATAAGAATCCTTTGAATACAATATACTTATTTATGTCAACTACGTAATATATATAATAATTTTAAGGTTTTCTAAACGAATATTTGTAAATTTTTTTAAAATAGAATTCATCTAGTCTACGTAGTTCTTTGTTAAAGATTTTTCAGCAATGCAAAATGAAATTATAATTTTATATTTATGTATCAAAGTATGTACTTAGAAAATTACAATGTTAAAAAGTACAAAAAAATATATATATTTAAGAAACATCAAAGAGTAAGAAAAATTTATATTCTCGGTATTTCTTCTTAGTTTATTCACAATTTCACATTCGTGAAATATATTTATGAAAAGTAAGTATAAGTATATCGTAAGTGGTTTCTATATTCTTAACTTGTTAAAGAAGTGTTCTTCTGACCAATTAGTAGTAATCTACAAACAAACAATAAAATAAAAAAGTAAAAATATTTTTGTAACAACTGTACCTTTTGTTGTATTGTAATTTTGAATAAAATTTTTGAAATATCACTTCTGGCTTTTATAACCTTTTTTGTATTTTTATATCAAAGGAAAATTATTTAGAACTCCTCTTTTTCAAATCTCCCTCTTTTTATTTTCCTATATTGTAACATTTTTTTGTTATGAAAAAATAAACTGTAAATAAATTAAGACTTATTACATTCACATTCGACGTGATGGAGTACACAATATAACGTATGGAGAAATGTTCAGAATATTTATTCGAATAAAATGTAGTTTTCAAATACCAAAAAAAATACGTTTTCGTGGTATGTATTATTTTGTTATTTTTTATATTAATTTATAACATAATATTAGTCCATAAAGGTGGTCTAAAAAGTTTAACCATCGATCACATTCTTCATAATAAATTTTTTAACATATGTAGCACGAAATTGAGTTTTCTTGGGTTTTTTAAAAATCCATCGATTTCAATAACCGTACCCTCCATTATCCACTTTTTAAGTGAATTTTCGACCAATTAATCGATAATAATTTTTTGACCAGTAAGTATAAATAAAACTATCAGTTTATAAATACTGAATTTTTTATTCTATGTCAAATTTTCAATTCATTTGATAACGAAGAAGTTAAGTTTTCATTGTTTACCATCTCTTTTTTCTATCAAATATTTTGAACACCTTTTGTTAGTATTCAAATTTTAAGCAAATAACTTCAGTCCCATTTTCGTGAAGTAGTTGCTTCATTTAAATAAATACACTGCCAGTAATGAACATAAAACTTTCTCGACATGTATTATTATGTTTACTTAAATAGTAATATGTCCAAAAATTCGAGTTTTGTGAATATGTGGTGAACAATTATGCTTTTTCTACATTTCAATCACATAAACTGTTCTGTAGCCGTAAGCTTACTAAATTTACTTCACGGTTTTCTGTTTCCAGTTTATTTATCTCATATCTTGAAATACCAATTTCAACATAGTGAATCATTGATATACAGCTCTATCATGTGTGTATATGCGTGTACATAATGGAAGATTCCGGGTCATTCACGATCATTTCCACATGTCAGTGAAAATATGATTTAAATTTTAGTAATTTTCACATGTATCGAATGAGGCATGTAGCATACGAGTTTTCGCATTATTGAGAAAATGCATGATTGAGAAAAAAAATAAAATTGGATATTAGGTAAAGAAAAAGTAAGTTGACCTATGACTCGGAAGAACAATTAAGTCAACAACATTCTTAAGCCAGGTATAATATATTGAAATATGGGACATTAAGAATTTATACTTATTTAAAAAAAATTAACAGATGTAGTCACTACGGTAACAAATTACTTCTTATCTTAGAAAGAAAAAAACAAAAGCAAGAAAAAAACAAACAAACATCTAAAACATTTTTCTTTAGATTTAAGCTACACTTAAGAAACTTTATACAAGTTATATTTCTCTTTATAAATTTTCATTATCTGATGTTTTTTTATTCTATGGGCGTGTAAACTCAGGATAAAATTTAATGTTTATTATAAGAAATAACAAAAACAAAATATTATTTAATATTTATCAAGTTGAGAAAAGTTTTGGCTCATATTAGTTTTATAAATATTTAACCACAAAAACAAAGAAAAAAATGTATATATGAAAACTGTTTAATATCAAAATTGGGTAATTTGATACAAAGCCAAAATATATACTTGCTGACATTTTGTAATATTGTATTAAAAATACAATATTTAATACGAAATTTTTATCTGTGACTTTAATCACTCTTATGTAATAGTTTCTTCAATCTTTTTCCTTTACCGAATGTTTCATAATGCGTGTTCTGCCAGGGCTCTTTTATTGAATATATACTCATGCATATCTAATACATAAATGAGGTAATTTACTCTAACAGATTGTCCAGTCAAAATCGTCGGGAGACAGCCCTGATGGGATTTTATTTCATATAAATTAGTTTCAGGTTGCTGATCTGACCTATGTTTCCAGGCAAAAATTTCGAATTTTGAAATACTATAACTATAACCCACCCACGAAATAGTAAGGTCAGTTAAAAGCATGCTTGAGTTATTTGAGCTATAGTATATTGAGCTATTGAGCTATATTACTACAGTATATTGAGCTATTGAGCTATTTGAGTATATTGAGCTATATTATATTTGTGGGGCTTGAGAAACAAGGCGCTTCATTTCTGAATTTTGTAGAGCATAAACTGTTTGATTCAGCATAATTTAAGATTGAGATGAAGAAATAATCTATAAATGCCTAAAATGTCAAAAAGTCTATGTGGTATTTACGTGAACCGGTTCGCCAACCAGGATAAACGAAATAAAGTAGAAATGATAATCAAAAGTTGAGAAAATTAATGAAAATACTTTAAATTAGGTGAAATGGTAATAATCTTGAAATTATATTCATAAATTATCTAAGTACGTTATATCAATCGAGTTTTTCTGGAAAGAAGTATATGTCAGACGAATTAAACAGTGATGAAAGTTAACCAAAAATAAAAACTTAGGAGGTGAAGTTAAAAAATGCGTAGTGCTAGAAAACCACTCCAAAAAAGTGCCACAAATTTTTAAGGACTTAAAATATGAGAAACAGAAACGGATATCATTTAACTATTGGCACTTCAATTTGAACATTTTCGTAAAATTTTTTATTGTTTATATTTGATGGACAGTGGGGTATTCTACTAAAAAACATTTTCAAAGCCTTTGAGTATACTGTCACACTAAATCTAATATTTGTACTTTTATTTGTCTTGATTTAGGGCTGAATTATCAGGGTTTTAGGTTTAAGCAAATGGCTGCCTGGCAGTTTCTTATATGTTTAGAATGTTTTCTACCCCTTGGTAACATTTTGGAACTATATGATGTTATTACAAACGACCACTATGATTTTTTGCAGTCTATAGTTCAAAACAAGAAAATATGCTAGTCTGAAATAAGATAAAATGTTGTTCGGAGAATAGCCGTGGTCGCATGCCACCTTACACTTCTAATATATATAGTTTAGAACAAGCGACTCTTACAGTAACGTGGCATAATGTTTTCTCGTTTCATACTTCTAGGTGCACATTTCCATGATAGCGTTTTAGTTATTTTTAAATTATTTATTTTATTATAAAGTATATCTCCTCCACTTAGACCATTAAACTAAGTATGTTATATAATATACATTTACTTTAGTTGCATTTAATACATTTACATATAATATGAAACATCTTGTACAATCTACGTGATACACTCTATTCAAGAATTGTATTCACTACAAAACAAATATTATTTATTACTTACAATAATTCTTAAATAAAATGTCATCTAATAATAAATGAAACTTGCATGAGAAAAATAAAGATTGCTATAATAATCTTAGTGAAAATATTTATCAAGTAGAACGTACACAAAATACGTACACAAGGTGAATCCAATATATTACACTTACACGTATTTTATATTACATGGAAACGGAGTAACACTGACGGTATAAATAATAATGAAATTGTAAGCGGTACAAGTTGTGTTGAAGCAAGAACACTGATTTTAAATATTAAAAAAATAAAACATTGGCGAAATAAAATAGAACCTACTTCAAATAAAGGAACTAAAAAAAGAAGTAAATAGTGTAGTTGTTACCAAAACAAAAATTATTTTATAAAATTATATACATACGATTGATTATAAAATAAAACATCGACATATATTTTTTTTCCAAAAAATATACATTTAAATTAATATTTTTATTCATAGTTTCATAAATTTTTTCTGATTTAAAAAATATGTCAGTTAATTCTATAGCTATGCAATTATCGTGAATTGAATTTGGCTGAATTCGTCATGGCTCTGATGAAACCTGCGACAGACTTATACTAAATAAAAAATAGTTATAAATTTACGCCACTATTTAACTACTTTTGGTCACATTATTGGTAATATTAAGTTAATGACTTTCTAAAAACTGTGAAAATATTTAAAGCTGTGAAAATATTTCTTTTCACCATAATAATGCCTTTTCAACAAAAAGATCGATATGTAATACGACACCACTTATACCAAATTTTATTTTGATTAATATTTGTATATTTCTTATCGTTTCGCAAACCGAATTATAAAAATTCATAGGAACCGCTTGATTCATCTCCTTGTATATTTTTAAAGCGAGAATTGGTGTTTATTCTTTATTTTATTTGTAAAAATTATTATATAACTTATTTATGAAATAAGTTTTTAAATTTTTCAGTAATATTTATTTTAATTTAAACTTTTCATATTTATCAGAAAGTGTTTTTCAACCGAAATTACATTTAATAAATACATGTTTCTAAACAAACAGAAATAATAACCAACAGACAGGTTTAACGTTTGGAGATTGATACCGATTTTAAAAATGTGAATAGAAGTTTTTTATAAAAAAAAACTGTCCATACATTGAAAACTACTGAACCGTTTTTGACTTACACTCAATTCAATCCAATTAAATGCAATCTGATTTCTGGTTACTGGGAAATAGGTGCTGTTTGTCCATGTTTACTTTTTTAACATTTTGCCCATTTGTTTAGAGCTCCATAAAGTCTAAAATATATGTATATTATCAAATTCAAACACCATACATACAAATTTATATGCTTTTTTCTTAGCTTGAAGTCGATTATCAATAATTCATACTTAAAATTATTATAAGTGTTGTAAATTTATTATAAGCTTTCTACTTTTTTGTTACTCGTTATAGCATATTTTAAATTATTAAAAATTTATCGCATAAACGAGTATTTTCTTGATTAATATCAAGCATAGTTATTAATTTCGAAACTTTATTCGTTAATGGTCGATTTGTAAATACAACATCGTTCATAAAATTTTTGTTTAAGGAAGGTTAAAATAGTCCATTAGATTAGTCTAATTAAAAAAAAATTTACGACTTTTTAAAATTTTTGGAGTTAAAAATATACGGTATCCAATGGTGAATTGATATGTCGCAAATTTAACTCCATATAAAATTTAAATATCATGGTAGGGGAGCCTACGATGTTAAATGGGGATTTAACTGCTGCCCTCATGCGTTATGCTTAAATTGCCAGATAATATTTTTTCGTTATTTTTGTATTATTTATTAGACCAAGCTCTTGAATGTCCAGAAGTGTTCCAACTTGAATTACTGTTTAACGACGCACTTTTGAAATAATTTATATAACAAAATAAATGCAAGACTCGAGAACTTGTATGGCTATTTTACTTCGATTTTGTTTTGGATTTTGTTCTTACTGAAGTGGCTGCTCAAGTCAAACTTTACGACACGTGAAAAGTTCAATTTATTCGGAGCAAGTCAGTCATTGCGGCAACAATAGGACTTTATATTTATTATATATAATTGAGTCTTTAAAATATAAATCACATGACCACAGTCATTATTTATTGATACAACGAAAATTTGAGTTTTATCAGTTTTAAAAACAAAAATAGGTACATGGATTTGAAAATATCAGCAATGTCCTTAGCAACGCGGACGGGCCATAAATAGTTTTAAAAAAAGTACATTTAGTTTCCTATAAAAAAAAGTTATTCTTTATGTAAACAAATATTAAACGAGTTTTAAATAAACTCTTCTTCAAAACATTCTTCAAAAAAACTAATAGTAAAGTTATAAAAATATTTTAAGGATTGTAATTCTAAGATAGTAAGTGACTATAAATTCGTTTATAGAGAAATTATAAACATTTTGTAATAAGTACACATTTAATTGATTTATTTTCTGTAATAAAATATTAATACCTATACAGCATGGGTAATTTTATAAATTTTAACCCTCTTTTGTTAGTTTATTGTCGTAAGCACTATGTGGAATTCTACAATAAATATTTGAAGAAATGACACATCCTATTTACTTTTCTTAGCGTTCTAAACCATTCGTTTTTGTTTGCGTCAGTTTTTAATATATGTGAAGTGCAGTCGCTTCGAGCTCACTTTTGATCTACATTTTATTATTTAACGAGATAAATTTTGCAAAATCCTTTTTTAATAGTTATCTAGATTAGACTTCTATAAATAAGGTGCTATCATCAATCAAGCATATTTTATTTCAAATTATATTTAAAATAACCTTTCATTTTCATAGGCAAAAGTTGTCAAATATTTTTTTTAACCCACAATTAAGGGGGTTTATCAACCGCTGTTAGAACTATATAATTTTTCAGCTCAAATAATTAAAAATATACTTATCATAATGATGTGAAATTTGATACGTAGAATATTAATATGAAAACCAGGCTTGCCGAAAAGTCTTTGGTAAAAAACGTTCCGAAACATAAAATTTTAATTTTTACCTTAGAAATCTTTTTTCGGGAAAAACTTTTCGTCAAACAATAAGTTCTTATGTCAATATTGTGCATAACAATTTTGAAGCAGATATCTTCAACTAATTGAGCTGAAATTTTGTATACACGTTCAGTTAGAATGAAAATTCATAGTTAACTGTGCAACATTGTTTTCATTCTGGCGACACACCCAACATGGCGTACTTTTAATGCCCTCCTACAATATGGGTATTAAATGTAAGTCGCTAATAGTTCATAAAATTAAGTGACTTCACTCTAAATCCAATACGGCGGACTTCTAAAGCTTGAAACTCAAGCAAGCATCAGATATCTTCAAGTATAATTAAATATTATGCAACGCTGTATAACATACTCTTGTGGTTTTTTAGTTTAGCGATAACAAATAAGTAAAATATGTTATAATTTATTTTTTTTTACATTAAAAATTAAGAAAGTAAGTAATATTATTTTTGAAAACTTCAGGTTTAAAACATACTTGTTCAACTAACTCAGAGTTATATGAATCATTTATAAATATAAATAGCATCCAAGTAATTTCCGATGTGATATAAAATTATTGGATGTCTGTCTCTTGTACGTTCTAGTCTCATTCAAAATGTATTTTATATTTTAAACAAAAATTAAATATTCAGTTAACATTCTAATAATTAATTTTAACGATATAATAATCTTACATTTACATTTCATTCCTTAATATTGAAGCTACATAGTAAGGTAATAGAAGGTGGAAGAACTGTGGTTGATATGGAATGAAGACAATTTGTGTATTTATTAAACGTTACTTGTTTACAAAATCAGATACGATTTATTTTTAACATTTTCTTATACCTAATAATTTTATAAATTCTTTTTCAGTCGTTTTTATTTTATGTTATTCAAAAAAAAATATTTTATCTGGTTTATTTATTTTTCATGATTGACAATATTTTTCACCTTTGATAGACGAAAAAGACGTATCGTAGGTTTGAATGAAGTTATTATTGGAAGGCTGCTTTATTGAGAAAATTCTGTATTGACAATTTTTATCGAAAATCTGTCCATGAGATAAAATATCTGTTCGAAAATCGTGTATTTATTACTCACTCAAAAGATAAATGATGTTTTAACTTTCTTCTATTTCACTGACTATTTATAATTTACATTGTACGAATTATAGTGCATGATGAAATCGTCCTCGTCATCTAATTTATTACCATAGACTAGTATCATTGCCGTTTTTTCGAACCAATAAACATTGTTTCTCGGTTTAATTTAGAAAAGTGAACATTTGATCAATACATTTTTTTCCCCAGTTTCCTAGATAAAAAATATGTTGTATTTTATAAATACGTATTTCGACTACAAAGAAGTCATCAGTATGAATTATGAATGAATAGTATGAATTAGCTAGTCGTAATGATTCTCTGAGAAGATGTGTTACTCTTTGCTAATTTTGTTACGGTTTGCAGCAAAAAATCGAAATTTATTCGAAAAATCCTAAAGTTCTCTATAATAATACTCCTTTTGTATGTTTTCATATCATTCCATCTTTAAAGGCTCCACTTTAATATGAAATTTATAGAAAATCTAAATCTAATTCTATTCATTTATAACAACCAAATGAATAAACTTATTATCAAATTCGACTGTTTTGCCAGAGTAGCTTGAATTTGTATTGTGCATTAATCAAATTTAAACCTCATATAAAACATTTTTGGTAAAGTGAACTATTAATTCAGTTTTGGAATATTTATTAACCAATAAATACATACTAGTACTTTATTTGATGCTTTTATTATTGAATAACAAAGATATTTAAATGTTTCAGCTCTATATTGCAATAATTTTCACAATACAAAGAGTGTAATCCGATTTATAAAAATGTAACTCAGCAGTTTTTATTTTTATTTGTAGATTTGCTTTTTTATAGAAACCTGGCCAAAGGTACAATGATTGAGTATTGTACAAAATTAATTGTTGTATGCTCAGAAGACAAATGATACTTTATATCACATATTCTGAACGTGCATCGAATTGTTTTCAGAAGTTGGTACGTTTATAAAATACTATTTCATCAATCATATATTATAGAAATCTATGGATGTTGTTCTTTAAAACTGTCATTTGCTATGCAATTAACATGCATACAATTGAACAAATAATATATTTTCCACAGTATTAATGTCTTTTATTACATATTCCAGGTACTTATGTGGCTACGATCGAATCATTTGTTTCTTTCGCTTATAATTTTTACGGTATAGATATTCCTATTTAATTTTTGGGAACATATGAATTCAGGTAAAAAAAAATCTTAATCTAATTAAAAAAAAAAAAAAGAGACTATTTTTATCAAAATTTTTTTTTTTATTCAAACGTTCTATATGTCTATCCTAACGAAATTAATCGTTGTCAAAAATGTTGCTTTCAGAAATTGGTTTTATTGAAATTAAATAAAACTCAATATTTTTTATTTCTCCAATTAAAAACCTTTTTTAATTTCCACAGAAATAATGATTACGAAAAATAATTATAAAATATTATGAAGACTGGCATGAATATTTGCTGCTTTATATTTTATCTTAGTTGGAAATTCTCTTACCTTACGTTGAGGCTGCTTGATGAATTTTTTGTTCAACTTTTTTTGTTTATTGATTCAACAAAAATTATATCAATTTTTAAATCTTTATTGTAAACAAATAAAATTGATTCACAACATGGATTACACTACTTATTTTTAATCCTTTATAAGTAATAGATTAAATATGAATCACCTGAAAAAGTAAAAATATTAAATCAAATACAAATTTTTTGCAAGTAATCAGCTTAATTGTTATTTCTAGTATAATTTTCCACCAATAATCGATTTGCTCTCGGAACGCTAAAATGTTTGTTTTGCTGTTTTATAGTGTTGCTTTCAAGAAAGCTAAAAAAATTTTATTTTTTTTATATTATATTAAAATTAACGTATATTGGCCACTTAGGTATATTCTGTTTTTGACTGATTTAAGTATCATTAAATGTTATTCTGATTGTAAATAATTATAGATCGATTCATCAAACACATTTGAGATATCAGAGTTTACTTTTAATCGTGTTAATAATTCTCTAACTAACAATAATACAAATTAATGCACTTGATTCTTAACATTGTAATAAATATATATTACATTACATTTTACTTGGGATTTTAGTTTAAAATAATAATAATAATAATAATAAACTATCTTATAAAAATAAAATAAATGAATTAACAATGTAAATTCAATCGTAAAAAAATAGTATTTTTGTGTTTTAAAGGCCTTATTTATTATCAAAGAACACTTTAAATTTCTAGATATGATAAAATATTTGTTTTGAATTTAATATCAAGGCGAAATGAGTCGTTTTTAGGTAACTTTTTATATAATGAGAACAATTACCTTTGCCCATATGTCATTAAATTAGTCACCTTATAATGGACGTATAACGAATTAATATAATTAACTCAAGTACCTATAAAACTAATAAACCTAAAAAACCTTAAGAATTATCGAAGCAATGGTTTATTTACAGAAAACAAAAGATAAACGAGAAACGATATTAATACAGGCGTATATAAAGCACCATATTCATTTGGGTGTTATAATTAAATTTTCCAATGTTATATGCAAAAGTTATTTTACAGAATTACTATATATTTTGTAACTACACTTATCAAAGTTAAAGGTAATAATTATGTTTTTATATCGTTCGTTTCTATAATTTCAATTTAATATTTATTTTTTCACACTAATTATAATTAAGTGCTTTTTATCCAGTTGCTGGCTCTTCATAAAGTTCAAAATTTATCTATATTCAAAGTTCAAAATGTAAACTTTTTTACAGATTAAAATTTCCTAGAATATTGAATATTTATAATGAGGTATATTTTACTGAATAGTTTCAATACCTGTAAGCATTTCATGCCATTTATAAATATACGTCTAAAAATTTGTTTGAGGTGTGTAAGCTTTTTTTCAGAGATCATTAAATTTTTTACTGCATTCGGAAGCTTATGACAGGCTAAATTATTGTTTCATTGGTTCTTGAATTAACTTCTCTATTAGAAAAACAAAAACTGATATCCATCTATTTGATGCTTATTGGTGCAATGAAAAATTTTATATTTCCGAATAAGAACGCTAAACTCATAAAACCTTCGTCGAGCAAATAGCTCTTACAATCTTTAACTAAACCACATACAAATTTAAAAACATATTTTTATAAAAGGTACGATGTATTGAAGTGCACCGGGACGTAAAGCAAACTTCCAAAAATTTGCGAGTTTTGTGCTACCTAAAAAAATAAGTTAAAAATGACAGATAAAGTTTTTTTATGTAATTCAAAAAGTTTTTATAAAAAAATTTTGTAAGCATTACCTTGACTTTACTAGCGTTGACACTTGATTTATTTGCCTCCAGACTCCAGACATACAGACTCACCTCTTTTGAGTTTTTTTTTCTTCAAGGTAAATACTATTAAATTTATCACACTGTTTGCGCTAATAACAAAATTTTTTGAAAACAATTACGAATCCTCTGAATGACATTTGAAAACTATAATGAAAAATTTCTGATTGCGATCAACGTGTCTAAATTTCATAGAAATTAGATCACGAGTTTGAAAGTTACAGCGGAACAAACATCGAGAACGGTTGCTTAATTACCCACCATTCCAGTCACATACGAGCTTCCAAATATGGTGTGATTGCAAAAGATAATATTTTTATTCAATAATTATGATAATGAAACCGATAAAACGAATGAAATTAAATCATCGAAAAAATAGCATTGACTCAATAAAAACTGAATAAATAAATGGTGGAATATAATGGAATTGAAACTGGGCCATTCACAAATATAAACCAATGACAGTAACATATATGACAATATATCTTTAAAATGAGAACAAGGCAAGCCACATGTGTATAGTATTCTGTTATTGTTAGGTACATATTATTATAGATATTAAGATTAAAGTCCGAAATTATTCGTTTTGCTTTCTTAAATGCCCATTGTACTTTTAAAGGATGTTCCCAAGAGATATCAGTACTTATATATACGCAGTATTATGTAATTTTACGGTTCTAGTTTAGCATTGTGTTCTAGTTAAGATATGTGTGTTCACTAAATAAACAAACAAAAAACCATGTGAACATATGTTTTGAAATACAAAATTTGTTGTTATGATTATTGGCTCAATTGGCTGAGTTCTGGCAAATCCTTTAAAAGATTTGCAATATCCAACACCAAAAAGAAAACAAAATGTATGAGTAAAAATCCAATAGATTGCACTTGGATCAATACGAACAAAATTATTTAAATAGGAAACTTAAAATAATGCCAAAAATTTAATTGTCTTACCGGTGGCTTGGTATATTATTTAAATTTTGACTCACAAAGTATTTAAAAATTAAGCATTCCTTTTATAAAAACAATTATATGTTCATAATTAAAAAATTCCAATAAATAATCTTTTACAAGTAACAATTCCCTTGAATTAATTATTAATCAATACAACACCAGTACTCATTTAAATCGCTTGACTATCACACTATCTATACTGGTCATTGGAAATATCGAAAATAAGAAAATTAATACTTTTGCTTGAAAATCTTTTATATAATTATTTATCAAATTTAAAACATTCGAGATTTCTCTAGAACTTTCTCTAGAGATTTTTCGAATAAATTTCGATTTTTTTTCTCCAATTTCCTAGATCAAATTATTTTGTATTTTATAAATACGTATTTCGACTACAAAGTAGTCATCATCAGTATGGATTAAGTAGTCTAATTTGGTGACGGTTTGCACAACAGTTTGAGTCTCAGTCAACATCTCCTCAGAGAATCATTACAACTAGCTAATTCATACTGATCATGAATACTTTGTAGTCGAAATACATATTTGTAAAATACAAAATAATTTGATCTGGGAAATTGGGGAAAAAATCCAAATTTATTCGAGTTATATAATGTTTAATAAGAATTTTTTTTATTTATTAAAATTTAGAACAAAGAGGCGTATTAAGATTTTGATAAGTAAATTGAAATGAAAAATTTCATCCATCAAATTCATTTACAACCGAGATATTGAAAGTTAACGGTTTATTTATAATCGATCTTCTTTACTGAATAGCGCAGTAAAAAATTTTATATATAAGCCATTTGTACTACTTGATTGGATTTAATTAATAAAGGTTTCGTTTGTTTTAAAATCCTAGCATTATTATCAGAGTGTTATCACATATCCCATACAAGAAATGAGGATCGGCCCATTAATGGGCCAAGACAGGCAGCCGATTTAAAAGTATCGGCCAATGATCCGAATATATCATCGGCCCAAGACTGGGCGAGTATCGGACTGTAACGCCATGCCAATATCGGATCCTATGATCGGCCGAGCATAGGATCCTATGATCGGTCGATCATAGGATCCCATGATCGGCCGAGCATAGGATCCAAGCATCTGCCAAACGTACCGATATCGGATCCTATGATCGGCCAAGCATAGGCTCCAAGCCTCTGCCAAACGTACTATTATAAATAATTATTTTTAATTTAGAAATAAAAAAAATTTTTATTTAGAAACATTAATCTTTATTCGATAAATATATTAATTTATTATACTAAATTATTTTTATTTTAAGAGTTTTAAAAGAATATTGCACTGCAATTATAAATATAAGTAATACAACATTAAGTGAGTTATTAAAAAAGAAAATAAGTAATTTTAGTATAAAAATTAATTATCACTGTTGTCCTCGTTATTATTATTATTATTATTATTATTATTATTATTATTATTGTTGTTGTCTTGTTGTTGTTGTTGGTTGTTAATAGCTCGTTGACGGCGGCCTCCATCCCTGTCTCCTGCATTAGTAAGAAAACTGCCGATCTTTACCCTTAACGATTTGGATTGATCCGAGTCCCGAAACTTTTCTTCAACAACCTCTGAAATTAGAAATATTTATAGATAAAACATAACTTTATTCAGGTATAGATTTTAAACGTATATATCCTACCTTTTAAACAAGTGTAAGTGCAAGTAGCACTAAAATTGTGTTTCCCGATACCACGTACTTTCTTCCCAGTGCCAGAATAATTCAATTGTACGGTAGGTGTAATGACCTCAGATAAAGTTTTTCGTATTATAGTTACAACATCTGATTCCCCGTACATAATAACTCTGAATAAATTCTTCAGTTTCTTTTTTTCGTCGTCAGTTTTCAGGTCGTTATCAAAAATCAAAAATTGCGCCTCATCGTTGATGGAGAATATATTTTTATAAGGCTCCATAGCAGTTGTTTTAGAAATGTTTGGAGCATTTTCCCCAGTTTTCATTAAAACTTGAGTTTTAATTCGTTTAGCTTCATTTTTTATGACATACTCCATGCTTATTTCAAATGCATCCAAATGTTCATGTAATTCGTCAAATTTCCCATCAATATAAGTCTTTATACGATCTAAAACAACAGTAAATAGTAAAATATACAAAAACATTATGAGTAATTAATAAAATAAGTAATAAAATTTATTAAGAAGAAAATTAGTTAGAAAAATCTTGACTTTCCATTTTAAATAATCACTATTTTTCTCAATAAAATACTTGGGAATAAAGTTAGCAAATTCGATGCATATAAATACAGATAAAATATTCATTAGTTGTTTTCTCATCGTAATTAGAGAATACCTAATTTAATTACATGCGTATAAATTAATTGTCATATAAAAAGTTGGAATAGTAAAAAATAATAAATGGAAACAAATATTTTTTCCGCGATACGAGCAATATTCAATTTGTTTTTGTAAATAAAAACCATAAACACTTACCAAACAATATACCATCATAATTAATATGAGTTGAAATGGCTTGCTGATTTTCTGCCTTTCCCCATAAAGGTATAATAAACTTCTATAATGAAAAAAATCAATAAAAGACATTGTATAATTATTCAACTATTATAAACATACCTTTGACCTTAAATAATTTTGCATGTTTATTTTTGTCTGAGCATGCATCTGTGCTCTGACAAGCAATCGAACTCACTGATTCCACATGATTGAGTTCATCTATAACATCATCATTTTAACAGCTGATGTAATTTTCAATACGCTTGCGCAGTCAAAAAAGTTTCATATCATCGGCCAAGCATCGGCTGAAGATCGCAAATTATTATAGAGCGTATACTTCGGCGGGCGATGATAAGCCAGCCATTGGCCGTTAAAGAATGCCGATGCTTGGCCGAGCATTGGTAGCCGTACCTTGGCCGATCAACGGAAAATAGTTGATCATCGGCAACTTTGTATGGGATTTTCAGCAAAACGAAATTTTCAATGCGGTAAACGAGTGCTTTCGGTCTATGAGACTAACATGACAATAAAGAATCTTTTTTTTTTCTTTATTTGCCAAAATATCTTAAAATTGATTGGTTTGATGACCTAATTTTGTTTTATTGCGTAACACAGTTCTATTATGGTATATAAAAATAACATTGACTATACAGTTAACTGTATATATTACGTTATTTTATTACATTTCAAAAAAACAATTTTGTTTTTCACTGGGCTTATAAATAAATATAATAAACAGCTAAACAGGAGCAAGGTAAGTTATGTATATAAAACTGGAAAATTAAAATGTAATTTTAATTGAATACTTTTATACGCCATTTTCTTGTGAAAGATGGCAATTTTTGTTCTCTAAACACTACAATAAAAACTAACAAATCAATAAAAATAATTTCAAATTTCAGCATAACACTTATTTTAATGACATTTGTAATGTCGTATAAAAACGTTGTCAAGAAAATGAAAAGTGCATACTCTAATTCATTTAGGCATCAAAGAAATTGTAAGATAGCCTGACTAAACGCCCCGTCTAATTCACTTAGTCCCAGCAAACTGTATGATATTGAACCAACTTAGCCACTAATAAAAGGTTAAGGCTAATAGATTTCGGGTTTTAGGAATGATACTTAGAAAAAACTTATCCGATAGTCACATGAAATTAAAAACAAAAACATATTATTTAAAAATTTTTATGCAATTAAAAAAATTTTAAGCAAATTTTGCTTGTATTATAAATGTGAAAGACTATATGTTTTAATGTTTGGACGTTTCTAGCTAAATAACGAAAGAACTATTGAACGGATTTAAATAAATTTGACGCCTAGATAGTCTATTACCTGGATTAACACAGTAAGTAATATTTTTCTCCCAGAATAATGTGAAGTTCCTATGGGATTAGCAAATAACAAACTAAAGGGCGGTAATAAACTATTTAATTATTTATCATGTCCAGAAACGAAGTAACTCGAATTTAATTGTTTCATATTGATGGTTTTAGATAATAAAACAACCAAATTCTAGTTACTAAAGAAGTCCCAATGAAAGAGACGCTAAAAATTTTATTTGAGTAATTAACTATTTACAATCAATGGTTCATGTTCGAATCGTTAAAATTTATAATTTCTTAAAGGTTTCGTAATTCTTAATATATTTTATTTCTTTCTGGACACAATTCTTAAATTAACGCGAACGTAGTCGCGGGCAGTCGCTTATATATAATAAAGTATACACTAATCTTTAAAGTTATTTATCTCTTCGGAATACATTTTATATCCATCAAACACAATATGAAGTGACCAATATTAAAGTTCCTTCTTTTACCTTAGTTGAAAGATTCTACCGTAGTTTTAAGATAACTGTAATTTTAGATTACGATTCACATTTACATTATAGATTTAAGAAAGTTCATACTTTTATTTTTATCAAATGCGTTTACGATTACGATATAAAATATATTTTAGAAAGTTAAATGTACAACTTATTTAACAAAACATCCATAGAATCTTTCATTTAGTTAATAGTTAGTATACATATAATATTATATAAATTTTATATATATTTTTGATGTATTACTGCTACAAACAAACAAATAGTATTATATCATTCACTGATATATGTTATACGATATGAATACAATTCACATCGGAAATGTATAATTTAAAATGTAACTATAATATGGATAAACCTACAAAATTTCATATCGATATTATATTAAATTATTCATTCATTTATAACTAGAATTCCGTTACAAAAAATTGTATTTAATATCAAAAAATATTTACTTTTAAAATCAATGGGACTTGTGTACTGAGTACCAAAATATGTATTTGCTTAAAATATTTGTATATAATTAGGTGTATAGTGATTTTTGACACATTTTTTTTTAACATTCTACTAAACAAAATTATATCCTTCATTAGCATTAAAGATAGGCTGCTCATAAGCCTATAATGTCATTTAAAAATACTCATCTAAAAATTTGTATTAAGTCAGTTGTATGGCACTTCTATACACTTTACTTCAAAATTTAAGATAAATAATGTGACTAAGCGAAAATAAGTTGATTGTGAATAAAAATGTTATATAAATTACATTAATATTCAAAAATTTTCTTGTGCAATTTTTATATAGAAAATCCCCGCTAACCGTAGAATGAGTCATAAAACTTTTTTGTAATAGAGATGGAAATCATTCTTTAAGAGCTTATAACTTTTCGATTTTGAATCAATTTTAAATTAATTTCCGATTTATGTTTGATATTGAGCCTAGTTTACATTGTTGGGTAAAATAGCAAATTTCTTATATTGCATTTTCCCGATTGCTAGATAGGATTTCGATCTCTCTTTTTTGTTTGAAATTTTTAATATACTTCCAGTTCGAAACGTTCTTAAATTTGGTATAACAAACCGTTGATAAATTTAATTAATAAGTTCGTTCTTAAATTTGGTATAACAAAACTTTAATAAATTTGAGTTCGTTTATTACATCTGTATTTATTTAAACATCAACGTTGCCAATGTCAAGAATACAAGACTTGTTGTTTTTCAGAACCATTACATTATCATGAAACATTAAAATTGATTTCTAATTCAATATGATATTAGTATAGATGTTTGGTTATTTAGTTCATTCATATTTAATTCGTTATATTCACTGACGATAGTTTTCAAACTCTAATATTCAATTAATTTTTGAAGAATATGATTTAATATACAAAGTTTTAATATATCCATTATCTTTTTCGAAACAACTGTAATTTTGGCCAACTTTATTGTAATTACATTTTTGGAAAAATTATTTAATTATTTTAATTCCGAGGATTTTTTTCGATATTTTGTCGACTATATCACAGGTCAAAAAAGTTAGAATGCTATGAATTTTTTATACGTCTAACTTTATTACAAATTTTACATTTCTAAATGTTGCTTCCATGACTAAATTTTTAGTGGTCCTCGGAATTCCGAAATTTTTGGTATAATTTTAAGGTTTTTTCTTATAAAGGTAGAATATGCACAAATCCAAAATCTTCAGCGACTACTATTTTCACCCTTGAATATTGAACGGTGTATACAAGTTACCGCCTTAATTTTTACCGTTTTTTGAGGACTTTTTAAACTGGGAAGGAATAACTGAATCATTTTGAAACTTTGTAGGGTTTTTTTTAGATATTGAATGAAGTACAGAAAAAAAAAATTTTTTTTTTTGTTCAAAATGGCCGTATCAAAATGAATCAGCCGAGACCCTCTTGGAAAAAGACATCAATTTTCGGGCGTTCTCACTTCTCGTACGGTAATCTGAAATTAAAAAAATTAGTTTGTACGTGTATATATAAAACATAATATCTTCTAAATAAACCAAAAAAAATCAAAAAAGTCAAAAAATCGTAAATTGGCACACCTCAGAAAAAAAGTTTGATTTTTTGCCCTTTTTATCAATTTATTTTTTGAAATGTTATTACTATAAAGTAGACGTGAAAAAAATTTCATTGGAATCGGTGAAGAACTTTTTGAGTTCGCCCGCAAATTTCAAAAAAGTCGTTTAATAAAACATTCACTAACTACCACTAATAAAATATTTCTAGATACTTTGTTACATTTTGTATTAAAGACAAATTGAAAAATATTTTGAGTGATTTTCATTCCAAAATTTTGAAAATTAAGCTATTCGTATCTCATTTTTTCCCTTCAGAATAAATTTATTTTAGATTCATTTGTGATTACAAAATATTTATTTTTGTAAGCAATCTCTTTTTTGAACGCAGGAAAAATTAAAATTAAAATTTTTGGAACAATGAAGATTTTTCGTGTAATTTTTTTCGCTTAAACTCGAGTCAATCTTATATTGAATAAGTATTCAAAGTTTTATTCATTAACTTTCGAAACATCGAGACAAGCGATTTCAAAAATTGTGTTTGGAGCACAATCCGATTTAAGTAGTTATTTTAAATTGCTTCTGGCCTAAGTGGAATTATTTAGGCTATATAACTCAGAGTTTTAATCGAGTAAATATTATACGAAAATATAGCAAATATGGAAACATTTATTTTAATAGCATTTATTGAAAACATTATAATTATGATTATCGATTAAAATGAAAAATATCCTTCTTTCATGTTAGCATGATAGTATAGTTCTAAGCGGTAGAAAACAAAAGTTTTATCTCTATCAGCAAAACGTTAATTGGTTTGCTTCTTAAATGAATATTATTAACAGAAATACTATTCTCATACCATCGTTTCTTTAACTATAAGTAGATATAAGCAGAAATACTGTCTTAAGAAAATTAATATCCTTTCAACTTATATTTCCATTCATATTATAACAAAAGATTAATTATCTCAAAAAAAACTGTACTGGCATAAAACACATTATGAATTTTTATAAATTTGGTATGCAGACAGGCAACAGCAATAATCTTGAATAATACAAATAAAAAATTATAAGATATATTTCATATATACCCATAGATAAAATATATCATAAATGGTTATTATTATAATCGTTGATTTTCATTGAAGTGAAATCAAGCGGTGATGTTTATTACTCTCGTAGGTATTATATTCGTCTAATAAGTCTCTTGAGATAGATCTACGTTATAAAAAAGAAAGAATACTAATTGGTATAAAACATCACATTACTTCCAATAATTACAATAAAAAATGTAACATATACTGCGTCTTATATTTCACAAAATAAGTGTTTTTACCGAGAATAGACAATTATTGTTTAGATCTGAAAAATTGTAAAACTAGTATGTTGATCCATGAACCCAGCGGGTTTTTTCAGGATGACAAGTATAATAGCTTTTTCCTCTATGAATATACTCAAAATTGAATAGTTTCTGCCTCTAAGCTTCAATTGCGCCTACATCCTAGAATTGACGTAAATGTTTTTTAACCACCGCAGTAGGATAATTATTGACCAATTTTCGAGAAATTAAGAACTTTTGTCACTTAAACTACTTTGAATCTTACAAAAAGCATAAACGCTTACAGTCAGTCAGTCAGCTTTCGTTTCATTTATTGAAATGTAATCAGGATCATACAAAATAATGAATAAGAGAAGCATTCATTAATTTTCATAATTTGTCATCTGTCTAAACTTAATAATAAGTAACAAATTTAAGAAAATTAATAGATGTACTATTGATTTTTTTAAATAATAATAGAAACTATTAACTTTCTCTAATATTCATGCCCGCAGTGTAATGCCGCTTAGGTGGGTGTTTCAGATAGGCCATTTTTAACCAAGTATAAAGCACATAAACAACCATAAAATTTCTGCTCCATTCATGTAAAAAATACAGGTCATAAAATTGATACAAAACACTTAATGGAGGTGTTACATATTTGCGACAAAGGCCAAAATTTAAATTTGCTTAAAATCCTTCAGATCAATTAGTAAAATACAAACCCATATTTACAGTTTACAATAATCAAATAGTAATAATACCCTTTACATATAATAACTCCTCTTTATTAAATTTAAAATTATAAATATTGAAAAGATATTTTTATTTTAAAATTTTTAATATTTTGATTTAAAAAATATTTAACTCTACTCACAATTTCTTCATTCAAAATAATCTTACCTACTTTCCCTAAATAAAAGAATTATTCTTCATTACTTTATAAGACGAATGTCTACTTGTAAAAAAGGCACAAATTTCTTTGAAAACTATTTCAATTATTTATGTTTTCATATGGAAGTTGCTAAAAAAATTAAAATGAAATTTATAGCATTGAAGAAATGAAATTGGAATACGTAATTTTCGTTTATCAATGCAGTAATTTTGTTTGCAATTTTGAATTAGGTTCTTAGTATGCATATAATATGATTCAACAATAATTCCATGTGGAATGATTTTCTATAAATAAGTACTTATTCGTTATTTACTTTCATTCATGTGTGTATACATACCTACAGGCGGGTTCAATTTGAATTATATATTATGTTTTATTCTTTCTTCCAATTTCATGAGTCGTGTAGAGTTATCCAGAGTTGTAATACTTATAACTGGGTCATGTTGTCATTTTATGAACTTAACCCTGGAGAAATAATCCTTTATTTTTTTTTTTGTGCTTAGATAATCAATCATACATATACATATATAAAGCTTTTACAAATCAACTCCAAAATTTTCAATTTAGATTATATGACAATTTTGAATTATGGATCTATAAAATCACAATTAATAAAGATCAAAGGAAAGTTAAAATACTAATATAGCATCCTATTAAAAAAATTATAGATTTAAGAACAATTAGGTACATTCACTACAAAAGTCAACGGCCCGCCGTAGTAGAACATCGAAAAAAAAATTCTGTAAACACTCGATCAACTATAAATATTTAATAAAAAAACCTTTATTTTAAATTCTTAATCACGTTTTTTATGAATCATAAAAGTTTAACTATTAATCCATCGGTTAGACTTAATTACTTTTTTAAATCGAAATTTGGTATAGCTCTTACACCTAAATTTAGAAAATGGATATATCAGTTGGATTCTTTATAGGGTTAAAGCCTCCATCACATAAGCTTTGCTTACGTCTTAAAGACGTAAATTATCTTTCTATAGTTAAAGTCTCTTTTAAGGTCTCGAACATTTTATAAACTGTCCAAGATATAATGAATGATAAAACTGTCTGATTTACAATAATATGTTATGCATGAAATATAATTTTATGAATATCACTTCCACACGGAATTGCTACCTTTAATAGTTTTAATCCTTACAAGAAATAAATTGAAAATACAATATTTCAAACTGGACTTAAGTACCAGATATGTAAAATTGTACATTTAAAGTTTTCAGTCCATATGTAAGAGATGTAAAAAAATCTATATATACTGATTCTTTGAAAATATTTCAACTTTCGAATAAAATGTAAAACGCATGATATACTAAATTTAAGGTTTCATGTACTTACATTTTATCTTATTAATCCCTAAAGATTAGTAATTTGCAATGTGATGCACACCTTATTTATATAATTACAATGTCTGGTGACAAAGAACTGTATATTATTTCATTATCACTATAGAAAAAGAATATTAAAGCATCGACAACATTAAACTCGTATTATATGACAAATACAATCAAAAATAGCATTCTAACTGATTATATATAAAATATACAATAAATTAAATATTTTTTTCTATTTGCAGGCATAGAATTTCAACAGATAAATTACAAGGTAAGTTTCATTTTGTCTTCGCATTTAAATTTAATTTTAAATTTACGATTATTCGAGCAACATTTGAAAATAAATCAGTCTAAATCCAAAAAAAAAATAATAATAATTTTTTTTAATTTTAAATTGTTTAGTTTTAATCTAGTGAAAAATTCGGTGTATTATGTATGAGTAGGTGATAAAAAGGAAGTCTAACATATTTTCTGTGAGAAATCAGCGAATGTAACAGCTACGGAACTACGTCTAAATATTTGTAACTTTGACTTCGCTATTGGTTCGAATTCAAACAGCGGCAATTTGTTAAAAAAATTTAAAGCGGCGGTAAGTTGATGAGTGTTAAGAACGCAGTAGCCAGCTATGTTTATCGAGGTTTTCTATAATTTCCCTTCCATAATTATAAACGTATGGCGAACATTACCTACCAGCTAAGAAAAAATGGTACTTATTTTACGATTGTATATCCATTTTACGAAATATCGCTTGTTACTTGTCCGGATATTAACTTTTAGATCGGAATTCAGGTACTATCTCAAAATTTGCGCTACCAAACGTTCTTACGGATATTATTTTAGAAATTTAAAGAACACACTGCCATTAAATTCACGTTAATATCATTTCAAAAATAACTTCCATTTAATTGGCTGCTTATTTTTGAGATATCATTTGAAATTCGATTTGGAGTTCAATGTTTTGGGTTAATTTCAAGTGATATCTCGAAAACTAGCCATTCTGTTATAAAATGAGGGCTATCCTTGTTTTTTCTAAGTCGCGCTTTAACTACTAAGATCATCAGTTTTGTATATTTAAAATTTATTATTTGGCGATTTTTTAAGATTATTCATAGAATCACAAAATTGAATGATATTGATGGGCCGAATATATGCACCAAACGGTAATTAATTATTATTTATCAAAATCAAGATATTTTAAATTACGATTTTTAGCTCCAATATTTTAAACCATTAATGTTTTTGTATTTTATAAATACTTATTTCGAGTGTAAAGTAGTCATCATCAATATGAATAACCAAACCTTCACTAAATTCGAAAAAAGTAACATCTCGGAAAATTATTATGTTTAGCTAATTGGTTATGATGAACACTTCTTTGTAATCGAAATACGTATTTATAAAATAAAAAAGAAATTTTTGATCTAGGTAATTGGAACAAAAACTCTTAATTAAATTGAAAAGTCCTAGAGTTTTCTCTGATAATATTCATACCTAAGTTTGAACTTTTCAAACGATTTTAACGGATTCTAAAAGATAAATTAATAATTGAATTTAAGTTCGTCTGAAAATTGTATTCATTATCGAACGCATATCACAAATTTAACTTGTAATGTCCTGAATGCATACTCTCAGATCACTATTTTTCAATAAAAATGCTTTATATAAAATAAAAATAAAAAAAACACTAAAACTAAAATATACTATAGTTTAATTGTATAGTATTTACCGTGTTTATAAAATTTAATAAACATTAAATACCATAAAGTTAAGTAATTAGTGAAGATGTATATGATGGTACAGTCAAGATGGTAAATAATTAATAATGTTAGACATTAAATTTGATATCATTAATGTCAAATGTTTAATGCGACTTGTAACGCCATAATGTCTGTCACCCAGTATCATAACTACGACTATTTACATTTTCGTTGTAGTATTATGATAAATGATTTTCTAACATTTTTTTAATACTATAAAGTTTATTATCTGAATAACATTAAAGGATGATTTAAAAATATACAATCTAATCTACTTGTTAAGGATAACGATTCAATTCAAACGTGACATAACATAGAAATTTAATTGAGTCAATATGTATTTGTATCGCAAAATCCAATTACCATTGATCTCTGCAACGGTATAGATACCTGAAATTTTTTCACAATTGGTTATGTTTGATCCATGATTGTACTTTTCAACGCAAAAATTCGACAATCTGAATATTTTAAATAAAATTTTGTAAATTTCGTTTTTTATAGTATGCTTATTTTTTTACCAGATAAATTTATTGGTCGACCGAAATGATGTCTATGGCTATGGTATTAATATTTTGCATTTCTTTTGTCTGTTTCTATCTTTCTTTGTTTGTTCCACTGAATTATTTTTTTTAAGAAAATCAATTAAACATAATAACCGGTATCGACAAAGTCAGGACCCATTTTAACAATATAGATTTTGTTTTATTTATTTTTAATTATTATTCAAGCTTTACGAAAATGATATCGTATTTTTAATTTAAAAATCTTTAAAAATAAGCAAAATATGAACATTAAAAACTTTTTCATTTCCATAGTGATTGCATCATAAAAACTTCTTTTTGCAAGAACGATCAGGGAGGGAATCATTTTGTAAGAAAGAGATCATCAGTCATCTTTCAATTATTATATTTTTGAAAAGTATAATAATTGAATAGAATTTTGATAAAATATTTCAAACGAAAATAATATTTTGTAATATTTAAAGCATCCCAAAAGCTTATACAGTAAATATCGTTTGAAGAAAAAAAAAGTTATTTGTGAATATATCAACGATATTTTATTGAAATTCTGTTCAATATACTTAAAGCCGATTTCGTATTTAAATACATGTGAAATATTTATAATGCTAAAAGGTGATTTCATCTATTATTTTATTCAACAAAAGCTCGTCTAAGGTATACATATGATATATTTATAATAATACTATGTGATGTGATTACTAAAATATCATTCATTTCTATGTGACAGTGACATTTTAAGATTATTATTAATAATAATTAATTCAAATGTCATTTTGTCAATCACAAATACTCTTTTGAGATTAAGTTTATTTATCTAATATCTTTTGTTAATATAAATGTATCTGTATAAAATTAATTAAATATATAATGTTTATAAAATGGTACTAAAATTGGCCTTGCAAAAAATTTCTTTGAAATTTCTTCGTAGATTTTCACTAATCATTTCATAAGTAAGTTAGTGAAATCATAGCTGACTGGAAATTTTAAACAATATTTTAGTAAAAAAATTTTAAACAATGTATCGGCTTAGGTAGCTCAGTAGTCCTTTAGTCCATAAGCCACTGCTGTATAATAAGTGAATAGTTGCCAGTTCTATTCTCAAAGTTGCTGCATAATAGTTTAAATACAGATCGATGATGAGAAATTTGTTAATACTTATTAGGAACTAAAATTATTAAACTTTTAAACCGATAATACTTCGTAAATATTTTTTACGAAATGAAATATTTGAAACATACGCTATCCCTATGTGATAAACAAGATTTTTTTCCATTCTTAAAATTTACAATAAAATTGATACATAATATGAGGATTGCTTAGAACTACAATTCACTATTCACAAAAATCAAGATTTGTCACTTTTTAAATAATTGTTAGTTCATAAATTTTACACTAACAGGCTGTCTACTAAATGTCAAGAACGAAGTTCCCTGATTTTTCCAAGTCTCACATTGACTTTTTCTAGACCGTATTTTTGTAAATATGATTCATTCGTCAATTTTTAAATGATTTATTTGTCATTTAATAGGTCTGAACAGTGACTTATTGATCAGTGAGCATTATTATATTATGAGATCTACAACTCATTAATAATTATTACGAATAATAAACAAATTAAATTCATGCTTTAAAAATCCCGAAAAAAAATTAAAATTTCCCTAACTATTTGCAGAATTTGCTATTTTTCCAGTCTATTCCATTAGTTTTTCAGAAAATTCGAAATTCTCTGTCTATTCCAGATTGTCTAGATTTTTCTTGACCAGTAGACTCTCTGTCTGAAATTGTAGTTATTAATTTTTAATTTTGAAAATAATATTGTTATTCATGTTAATTATTAGTTTATTGGTTGTAAACTCCCTAGTCGTAATTTTTTGACTACAATGCTGCATAGTGATAAAAATACGCATTTTTCAGTTCATTTTTTATCATTATGCTCTTATGATTAATATGTGGATAAAAATTCACCAAGTTTACAGCAAATCTACTACCGAAAGAAAGTATATCACAAAAATATGAATTTATAACACCATAATTATGGTAAGAACAAGAACTAACCTGGCCTATAAAATCTTTAAAACAAATCTACATGTATTTTTATTAATGATTTATTTTATTTTTGTTTAATGTTTATCTATATAATAATACATGATGCAAAATCTGTGTACCCTTTTTACGAAAATTGGGTAGACGGACGAATACGAAATTTGGCACGCCAATAGTTTATATTGAGTGGACAACGCTCATATTTTTTTAAAATTGTGCATAAAAAATATATTATATCAATAAAAAAAACCATGTCACACACTAGCACACAAATATTAGTGGCTTATATTACATACACTACCATATACACGCTTTGGTTTAATATAATGTTTTTTTTTAGACACGAATATATAATTATATATTTGAGTGACTATTGTTGAATTTCGACTGTAATGCTAGTTTATTTAATTATAGCTACTACAGCAGTATTATTTTAATGTATTTTGAAATATAATTTCTAATTTCTTGTTTAAATTTTTATTTTCTCATTTTTTATCCACATCTTACCAAAAATAGTGCTATAGTTATCTCCTTCTTAGCAAAATTAATGAAAAAATATCGTGTTTTGATAGATAATTTACTATATTATAACAATAATATAGATACTTGTAATATTAAGAATTATTATACAATGTTTGTTGTATGCATAATATCTTCTTTTCTAAAAAAAGTGTTTTTGACCCCCCCCCCCTCTATGTATATTCTAAGCATAAAAGCCTCAAACCTGATGTAACGTATATCGATGTGGTATATTCACTAGTACATTTCATATTGTAAGCCAACCGCCACTCTCCACCAAAAAAAAAAAAAAAAAAAAACTATATAGACTCAAAAACTCACTTACCCATTCTTGCATATTGATTGTATATATGAAAGCCATACTATACAATACTTTATGAGTTTCAAGACAAAGATAGTATTGTATAAGTAAAACAAGGATAGCTATAATTGTATATATGAGGAAAAACAATAAAACTCTGACATGAATATGAAAAATGTAAAATACAGTTTCCTTCTTTAACCGTTGTTTAGTTGATTTATTTCTCTCTCTATATACATATATAAATAAAGGTAACAAGCATAGGTATATAGTTATTGTTGCTACTTAAACAACCCGCGTTGTTGTGGAATGATGAAAAGTTTCCAATTATAATATAAGATTTTTATAGATTAATTTTATCCTCCGCTAGAATTGAACAAATATAAGCTTGACGAATTTTTCACCTGCGTGTATAATTTTGACTGATTTTATTTATGTATTACTTGGTAAATAAAAATAGGTGAAAAAGGGGTGGTTCTTTTTTAGAAACTTATCACATATCAATTACTATTCCGGTATAACAGCGAAAATGCCGTTTTCTATTCAATAAATTGCTGATATTTGTGGAAAATGTTCATCCGATTTTTATTTTATATCTTCATGCATAGTAGGTATGGGCACCGTGCATCATAATATTTTCATTCGTTTTTATGGTTACGAAATGCTAGTTTATTACTCAAATGATATATAACTCTGTGAATGGTGTATGATTTAACATGTTAGATTTCCCATGGTAAATTTTTTAATTATTTTAAATGGATGATTATTTGCTATTAAAAATAATTACTAATACGATTTCTTAAATCATTCTTACAATTTTCAATCAATTAATTGTCCTTTTAGATATTATTCAATAATTTTTGTTTGACATTTGCAATACAATTTACATGCAAACAATTGAACAAATATTATCTAGAATGTTTATAGCAAATTTAAGGCACTCGTAGTGCTTCCATCGATCCCTTTCACGTATCACGCACGGTACTGATATTTTTTTTACTTTAATATTTTAAATTGTGTGAAAATCTATTTTTCTGGGAAATCGTTATTAACGAATAATAACAAATTAAAACGAAAAAATTTAGTCAGCTTACTGTCAAAGAGAATTTTTAGTGATAAAAACATAGAATATATTTTTGTTATCTTATATACCAATTCCGACTCATTTGATGAAGACGTTTCACCAAGCTATTTATGTAAGCATATACAAACATCACAAATTATTCTAAACTTTATAATTTTGTTGAGTATCATTCGGATTGTCTGTCGCGTTAAGATTTTCTTGAATTCGCAACTATAAAATTTTTTAAACTCAGTTTAATGGACGAGTTCTTTTGAATGTTATAACAACCATGGCTACTTATCCATATCTCTTACTTTTCTCTTATTTATATCTGTAACTTTAACGTATATAATGATTTGACATTTGAACATAAATACCAAGGAATGGAAATCTATTATAGGAAACGAACCCATATTTAAATACAACACATCGAATTCTAGTATCATATTCATTTTTTACCCTTATGATAGAGCCTTTTGCGTTTTTCGGACATAGAATACAGTATGTTTTGTAAGTTTTTTAGAATTTAAAAAGAGAAAATAATAATAATTTCCTAATTGAATATTACATTTATATGACGTTAAAGCTTTATGAAAGTGGTGCGTAGTATATAAATGTGAACGGCAGCTTTTGGTTATATTTAGGATTTACAGATTTGAATGGGAGAACTGGAATAGCAAAAAATAACCATGGCAAAATAATATGTGTATTATGTAGTTGGGAACTTGAGGCTGTGAGGCATTTTATACAATTTTGTATAAAATAGACAAGAGGCAAAAGGAAAGGGTGAAGTTTTAGGAGAGGATATGAAAATGCAGTAGAATATTTGAAACTCAAATATTTCGAATAAGTTAATAGAAAACTTACTCTCAAAGTGACCTTAAGAGTTTTATAATAAAAAATTTCGTATTTTATAATTAAAAATTTTTGTTTTTACAACCTAGAATATATTTAATTAAACATTTTTTTTTTTGGTTTATTTTTCATTTTTATGATTATACAATCTATTGTTATTTTATGTACCTATTTCTTGTATTTGGTATTCAATTTTGATTTATGTATTGTGATAGGCCGATGGCAAATCAATAAAGCAATAATAATAATAACAATAATGTATTGTTTTTAATATAATATTTCTATTTTGTATAACTCTAATTTTACACTACTCTTTAATTAAAATTTAAAAGAGTTACAAGTATAATGATAATAGAGTTTGATTTTGGTCTTGCAAAAAAAAAACAAGACTTAGATTATACAACAGCACATAGACCAAAACTCAGACCGAAGCAAGACCAAAACCAAATTGGCAAGACTATACTAAAAATAACAGCTCCTCATAAGTGTATGATTAAAAATATATGTAGCAACTCAAATTTATTATTTTTGTGGAACAATATTTTGTATTTGAAATTTTTATTTTAAGAAATAAACAATCAGATATTAATTGTAAGATATTTATAATCCAGATTTTACTAGTCTTCATATTGATAATGCATAGCAAGAGAAGTAAGATAAGAATGGCCAATAACAGCATCGAAATATTGTAGCAAGACCAAGTTCAAAACCATGACTAAAAGTATATAAATATCTGCGCAGGACCTAGACTAAATATGCAACAGTAAGATGTCTTGGTCTTGCTTAGCCCATCACTTATTATTAAAATCAAACGAGACATTAACGATCACATATGCATGAATATTCAATTTTCAAATAGGCTTAATATAAAAAAAAAAAAGTCGTTTGTTGTTAAAACAAACATTTCTTACCTTTAAAGTCTTATAGTTTAAAAGGAAGGTCATGGATCAATTTGAGCCAATGCACCGATTTTGCTCATTAATTAACTTAAACTTACTTTTTATTCCTCAAATATGCCACCGAAATTAGATATTTATTTTCGATTTTTATTGATCTGGATGACGAGATGAGAAAATGGACTAAGTAAGTGAAGAATCACCTACTGCTTATAGAAATGAGCAGTTATACCAATATTTTGTTTGTGCGGACAATATTTCTAAGCATTACAAACTTTAGATGAATAATTAATATTCTCTGGTATATTATGATGTCGAGAATACAAACTTAACGTGAACATTATATAGTCTATATGTTTTATAATAATATAACCTACATGTTCATCTATATGATACCCACATCATATGTAACATTAACCATGATGATGCATACTAGATATCACACACTTGTACGATTTTGTAGAAACGTAATACCATATAGATAGTTATATGCATGCATACATACATACGTAGCAAAAAAAAAACCGTAGTAGTAGTCGTAGTCTACTACACACATCAAACCAAACTGTCAATCAAAATCATCATTTTGAAAAATTATAACCATAACAATAATAGAAAACCTATAAAAAAAAAATTCATTTATTTTTAATAATGTGTAGGAAACATTTTATGTGCTCATATATCACTCTTATAATCACCCACAATTTTCTATTGTATATGATTATTTTCTGAAATAACAAAAGAAAGACGCATGGTTGGGGTATACTATATGGTTTTTTTTATTAGTCCATTGAAAAAAATACGAAATTATCTCTATAAATTAATTTATTTCGAAATTAAATTATAAAAATTGGACATACATTTTCAATTGTTTTTTTAGTCAGTTTTCAACTAGTAAGGTCATACAATGACTACAATGGGTATTATTCTATTCAACAACAGTACACAGCATTCCTATGATGGTCACCCATTCAAGTACTGACTGCGTTTGATTATGCTTAACTTTGCTGATTCGGTTGAAATCTCTAATAACGTCTCAATTTTTTTTTTTCGAAGATATTTTTAATTTAAAGGTAGATGTTTGATTTCACAAAATAGTATTTCATCGAACATCTAAGATAGAAAATCGACTTAGAAAGTACTATTTACTGTTTATTGCTTTTACAGGAAAGTAGCATAATACTGCGAAAAATTCAAGAAAACTTTAATTTTAAACTCCTATTTACTAAAAACATATTTTTATTTTTATTTCCCGGCATTATTTAAATATTAAACATTATACAGCCGTTAAGAAATTGTAATAGAGTCAAACATGCGTCTGGATATGAGAAATAAATATTAATTCGATTATATGCTAAATTAAATAATAAAATTATATTTGCATAAATAATAATGTCTATGTTAGCTTAGTTTATTTTCAATACACATTTATTCAAAAATTAATTATATTTAACTAGTACTGTAATTTGACTGTCTATCCGTTCTTAAACATAACCAAGATATTCTCCGAAAATAAATAATAAACTAAAATAAACGATTAATCACTAATCTTGTATATATCTTCAATTTAATATACGCTCATATATACAGCAATAATTTTCTAATTCAGTTTTCCATCTAAAATTTGTTACCCTTATTATTTTTAACTGGAAAAATATCTTTTAAAAAGAATAATTCTTCAAGGATATTTTCTAAATATTTTATTTTAATGATTTTATAATTTTCTCGGTAAAATTATTACATTTTCTACAAATGAATTATTTCGAAGTTTCTTATTGAAATCTATGAACATGGTACGTAATCGAAACAATAGACGAACAGATATGTTAACTAGGAAGAAAATGAGAAATACCTTACAATCATGAATAATATAGTTCTTGAGAGTTTCAATTTTTATAATAATAATTATTCTGTACAGAGTAATTTATGTTTGTGAATACAGTTATTATAAAAAGAGATAGGTTAATTGAACCAGTCAACATATAAATACACATTTTCAAAGTATTTCCGTCTTAATTACTAAATAAAATTTCAAATAGATTTCAAGAATTTCAAATATTTAGTGACTATTGGTACCACTAAAATTAAGTGAAAGCAGTCATATTTTAAAAATAAATTTCGATTTTTACCCCAATTTCCTAGATCAAATGTTTTGTATTTTATGAAGACGTAATTCGACAAAAAAGTAGTCCTTATCAGTAGGAATTAGATGGTCGTAATGATTCTCCGAGGAGATATTACTCGTTGCTTATTTTGAGCAAACCGTCGAATAACCACAGTGCCTGTCCTCTTTAATAATATTCATTTCAAAATGTGAAAGTAATTTTTTTATTTATTTTTCAGCAATTAAGCTCGATTTTAAATTTACCGTAAACACGGTCATACGGAAAATTCTCTATTTTTTTTACCAAACATTATCTCTAGTTTACAGTCTAAAGTGGTTTAAGTAGGTTTATTATCGAGTTAGTGAAATCAACCATACTTTTAATTTTGCTCAAATGAAGAAATCCTTCCTCAAAACAATCATTTGGTTTTAGGGAGTGACACCACCATTCTAGTACCGGAAATCTTATTTTCACAGCATAAGGTTTGCGTAAGTTGAAAAAAAACTATTCAAAATACAGGAGGCAGAGGTGGTGAATGTTTCAAATGTTTACAAACGAATTTATCAGCAAACCAAACAAATGCTTACGTATTCGAATCAAACAAAACCAATTATTTTCAGTGTATATTATACAACACAATATAAATTTGATTGGTTAAAGAAATATTAACACATAAAACAGAATATATAGTAAATAAGGGAAAGTTGTCCAGGTAGTCTCAGTATGTAGGTCATTCCAATGCGATTGTTTTATTTTATTATGAATAATTCTGAAATTCCTTGGTTACCATTATTTTTCGATTGTTAATGGTAAGTTTTCATATCATTAAAACTATTGACTGCTTGGGCTATGCCTGAATTCTGTAATCAGCAGAATGTTAATTAACTAATTAGAATCAAAATGGCTAGTTTGAGACCTATAGTCATTGTAAATCGTTTGGTCATGATGTGACACAATGTCACAATTCAAAGCTCAATTGATTTCCCAGTGAAAGTACGCTATTCATTTTTTGATGCTGCAAAACGAAATATCCTGAATTTAATTTTTAATGATGTGCTGCCATTTTAGCAGAAGGAAATTTTTGATTGTTTTTTTTTTCAACTTTTGTTGAAACAAATCAAAAGTAAAAACTGTTTCGTCTTGATGACTTTCTCATACCGTTATATGTAAGTAATATATAGAACAACACAACATATAAAGTTCTATATCGTAGTTATTGTATTGTTCTAAATACGAAGAAGCCAAAATCAATCTAAACTTCGACATTAATATCTTCATTCAAATCATAAATTGTATTGTTGTATACAAATACAGGGTGAAAAGGTATTGAATTTACACATTTTACGTACAAAGAGTACTGACTGTATTGAAATAAGAATAGGTAAATTCAATGATTCTCAATTATGACGTCGTGGTGACTTTTTTTTAAGAAATAAGATCTCTTTAAGTAGTCTTTTTTCTGACTTTGCAAGAAGTCTGAATTGTGAATTCTTCAAGAAGATTTTTATAATTTTCGAAAAAAGTTCGAATTTTCAGCTCAGTAAAAAATCATTTTTAATGTGTTCCGTAAGATGGTGGAATTATGAGTTCCGGAAGAAATCTTTTTCTAGAGTTCCGCAGAATGTATGAAATATGAGCAATTTAAGAAGTGTTTTTATTGTGTTTACAGAATAATATTAAAATAAGTGAACTTGGTAATGGAAAGTAATATTACTTCCCCTTACTATACTCTACAGCAATTTGGTACTGAATAGGATATTTTGATTTTTTTTTTAGTTTTAAATGATACGTTTGGAAAATCTTAATATCATTTTTTTCTGTGAAGGCAAGGAAGGCACGATATTATGCAAACAATATTGAATGATAAAATAATCAATCGAAATTGGAAAAACCACCACCCTCTTTTCGATTTATCTGCAAACAAGGTAGATACAATTTTTTGCTTATTTCTGGGTGAGGTCTACAAATCTTAATAGTTACTTCCGAGTGAAGTTTCTTCTACTTTGTATCTTCATTTCTTCTTACTTCAATTATAATACAAACTGCCTGTAGAATATAGTATCTAGATCTACCTTCCAATACCACCAGCCAATCCCTATGAAGTCTATAGTATCATCAATACGTGTGAAGGTTGGTAGCTACGTTATATGTGTACAATACTTTCTGTTGTTATGTTTCTTGTTGTTTGTTAACAACAATTGGTAAAACTTTATTATTTTATATAAGAACTTATTGATTAAAACAATATAACATATAATAAGTGTTTGTGCTGTATAAGAAGGTGATATATTACAATACAAGCTAGCTATTACAATACTATTCAAAATATTGTTTGTTAAAGAATATTTGAAATGTTGTTTTAAATTTTTTACAACCTCCAGAATTATAAATTACAAGCTGGTACTCGATACTTTGCTGCAGTAGAGGTAAAAAAATCTCAAAATTAATAATATTTAGATTCATTGACAATTTTGCTTTTATTACTTTTTGTTTAAACCTCCACACACGATGCTATTAAGAAGTAAAGAAACTTTGGCCTCCAGAAAAAGGTATATCGGCTTCCGTCCTTGATTTGGCCTTCGACAAGTACACGCTTTACTCATATAAAACTAAACCCATCCATAGCTTTGTTATTTTAAGCGTAAGTATATAATAAAATAATTTGGACATATTGCTGCATGACAAAATAATTAAATCGTGATTAAAAAACTGCGTAAAGATGGTAGGAGGATGAATAATACTCTACGACCTTATTATCATACCTTCCAAATATGCAAATAAAATCATTAAAATCGGCCGAGCCGTTCCCAAGAGTTCGCCTTACATACATCTTGACACGACATTTTTATAAGATGATTAACAATAAATAATACATTAATGGACAAAGAACTTCCTCGTGAAGTATGAAAATGGTTTCATAAATAGCAATTTGTCAACGAGGTCTTGAAATATTGGTGAAATTTGGATGTTAAGTTTTCGATTTCTTCTAAAATTGAATTTTCACAAAGATCGATTTATAAAAAGTTTATTGACTACAGTCCAAATGTCGGAGTCACGGGAAATCTTAAGAGCGTCAAAAGACTAAAATGTTAAAATAATATTCATCATAATCTTTGTGGAAAGACTGTTTCACTATTTTCAATGAACATACCAAATTATTTCTTACATTTTTATTTGTTACAACATCCTAAGAATAAGTAGTTATAAGTATCATAATACTACTTTAATGAAAAATAATGTTATTAAAATTTATATAAACGATCTACGACTATTTAAATGATCATAATAATAAAAAACTCATATTTAAATAATGATAATAATAATTTTATTATAACTCAATTAATTTTCATTATTCACTGTTTTCCTTTATAGCTGAAGTGATATATTTTAAATTATTTTTTATTCTAACATCTTTATAATTTTTTGTTCCAAATTTGTTTCATTAATTTTTCTTTATTTTCTTTAGTTTTTTTCTTTAGATTTCCGAGAAAAATTTAGTAATATCAATCAAAAATTGAAAAAAAAAATTTTATGTCTTCACAAATTGTAATATGTTTGTAATAATGACTACCCAAGTCATAATTTGCTAGTTCTTAAACGCAAACAAACACCAAAATTATATAATATTACCGAAAATCAATAGGAAATCATTTTATTAATTTCAGTATTTTCAGGAAATTTAAATGGACTAAAAAAAGGAAATGGGAATATCGATCGAATCAATTGGAATTTATTCGAATGTCACAAAAAACTGATTCTGAAGTTTTAGAGTAAGATAAATTATTTTGGACATACCCAGATGCAAAACGTTGAGTCCCTTCAAAAATTTAGGATATTTACTTGAAACAACTGTCAAATTTCTCAACAAAAACCATTGACGGTTTTTTCAAGAAGTAATAGAAAATTTTCTGAACATAAAGAATTTCATGAAAATTTTATATAACAATCCAACAAGTAAGCCTAGTGCTGAAAAAAGTGCTTTGAGGTTGAGTAAAACGACTTTGAGCTTGAGTTAATAAGCATTTTCAAAAATTATAGCAGCTTTTTTTTCCGAAATTTGGCAATATTTTCAAGCTAATATCCCAAGAAATTTGACAGAGACAGAACATTAAAAAATTTTTTTTAAGGTTTCGGATCAGCTGTGGTAATAAATAAAATTTTTATTGTTAAATCATTAAAAAATATTCAATTTTTTGCATCAGCGAATATTTTTTGAAATAAAGCATTTTTTTTATAGTTATAATACGGAATTTATCGTATTTCGATTAATTAGCTTTTTAGAAAAACATCATTATAATTTTTTTAATAATTTTATATAAAATATTTTCCTAAATTTTTTTACCGAGATATTTAATATTAAACAACAAATGAATAGGAGTAGGGTCAAAACGACAGGAAGTTTATAGTACTCAATAGAATTATCGAGATTAATAAGCTTGACATGATATAAAAAACTATCATTAAAATAATAAAGCGATTATTAACAAAGTTACAACACGTTTGACTTATTGATATTATTATTAATAATATCATAATAATATTAATAATATCATAATAATGTTAAAAAAATTAAGGATCTCGGCCCCTAGCATCCGAAATACCTTAAATGTACAATTGATTGCCGGTAATAGGAATGAAATGTAAAATTGGAAAGGAAAAAATAATTTTAATAATAAATAATTTCCTGTATCCAATATAAATTATTGTGGTAATGGATATTATTTATTTATAATTTCCTAACTTGTCTGAATGCTGGACAATATAATGAATAATAGAAAAATGGTTATGTATAAAACACCAACTAGAAAAAATAAACTGAAATAATTGATAGAAAACTTTCTCGTTATGTGCGAATCAGCTCACATAAATAACTTTATATCCGATATGTTTTCACTGAATGAATTGGAATTTGGATTTGAAATACAAAAATCCATGTTTTAATTTTTAATCCTATAAAATTTAATGTTTCATTAAGCTAACTTTATTCTTGCGATCATCTATCAAAATCCCTCCTTCAATAATCAGAGTAATTAATTTAGAAAAAAAATTCAAAATCAGTTGTGTTAGACTACATCGAGTATACACAAAATGTCACAAAAATCGGAGGAACGGATCACGATTTATCGGCATTTGTCGAATATAATTATTTATTGAAATAGCTACATAAATGTATCAGCTTGACCAATAGTGCAAAAGCCTTCAGAATTTCACATCGAGCGAAGCCAGTGCTGAAACTGGTCACGAAGACCAGATTGTACATTTAAGAAACAAACCTAATAGTGTTTCTTTCTTTGCGAGCTTTTTGAGTTAAAAGCCCACCCTTCATTCTATGCAAGCGAAGCGAACTTTGAGGATGAATTCAAAATACAGACAGAAAACTGATATATTATTTTCTGGAGATTAAAGATTCCATCTCTCGTCTTTGAACCCAGTGAAATGTTATAGCGTTCGATGAAAAAGTAACAATAGTGAAGTTGACAGTTAAAATTAATATTATAAATATATAAATATAAATATTATGCAACTAATTTGTTGAAGAAATTAAAGTGAGCATTTTTCCCGATACTAGTTAGAGCAAAGTAATAAAAATTTAATTAAAATATGCTCAAAGTTTGATACTATTTAGGTGATGCAAAATTAAATTTGATGTTTAAATTTTTAGTTAAAATTGGATCATTATGATGAACTGCTGCCATGATATCACGCTGGCAGAGCAAATTCTGAAATGAACACTTAATACATATATTGTAAAAACTAAAATAGGATGCTTTTTGGGTGTTTCATGGTCTGCCTTCAATACCATTTAATCAAAACAATTCGCACAATATGCTTGCTTAACACTTTTCTTCAGTGATTCATTTTGCACAGATTTTTTTGGTAATTATGTATAAATTGATTATCGAAAATACTCCATTAAAGCACCTAAAAATCACCTAATTTTGGTACTTACAATATATAATAAAAGTTATTTTTACATTTAGCCAGCGTTGAGCCAGCAGTGCATCATAATGACTTAATTGTCTTAATTAAAAATTGGATTACATAATTTAATTCTTCAGGACCTAAAGAGTACTTAATATTGAGTATATTAAAATTTAATTTTCAGTTCTTTGCTTTGCTAGCATGAGAAGAATTGTTTCTCGTACATTACGAGGAAAATTTGTGTCCATTATTGGCACTGTATTGTTTTTAAGTCGGTTAAAAACGATGGACAAAGAAACACGTAATAATAATTTGACCGTATGTAGTGTGGTGTGGGGTATAAAAAAACACTTCTCACACAGAATGAATGAACGCTCTTTGTTTCCTCTCATAAAAGCATGAAGTAGATTCCACATTGAGAGTTGTGTCTGGTTCGAGATTTTTTTTTCCTGTGTAAAAAAGTAAGTCTGAGTGATTTCTAGATAAATGATTTGACACATTCTCTTTGTTTTTACTACTACATTTTAAATATGGTTGACAATGTTGTTTTTTTTTTTGCCTCTTTTGATATTTTATTTGTAATAATGTACATATTAGAAATAAAATGTGTACAGTATGATTTAATTGGAATCACAATAGCTACAAGATAAGCTAAAAACGTAGAGAGTTTATTGTTTAAATATCCTGAATATGCCAATTTTTGTATCAGAATGAAACTTTGGATAATTGTGACACAAAATAAATCCATACTACATATAACAATAATTATATAACTTGAATTGGTGAAGGCACAATAATATTTCAAAATTTTGTTAAATAATTTGAGAGGAAATGAATATTTCAGTTTTTAGGACTTTATTCCTCTTATTACGAATATTTACCTTGTTACGAATAGATTTTTTACTTTTACATGGACATTTTCCCGAATTTTTGAGAAAGGAGAATCGCATGTTTTATGCCAAACCACCCTACTTTAATGCTCTTTTTATATTTAATCAATAATCAATTTGTAAACTGAACCTTGTAAATCGCTGAGGCGTGCAAAAATTATTTTCAAAAATAAAAATCGATTTTATCGTAATTTCTCTCGAAAATGATTCTACGGCAATGAAACTTTTTTTCTTTTCAATTTCTGACGGCATTTATTTATTATTTGCCTCAACAAAAAGGCAATTTAACCTATTTTATATTTTTTTCCTACTTCTGCAAGCTTTATTTGTGGCTTATGATAAAAATCCAACAGATAAATGTTAGTCCCGGACCCTGCTTACATGTTTATTTATTTATGTACCAAATAGGCCGCTACAATAGTATTTTGCTGAATTAGTCTTTATCTGACAATATGCTTCGTTTTTTTACATGGCGTAGAAAATATATTTTAAAATCACAGATCCGTTATTTTTTAATTTGAATGCAAGGGCAAAACCAAGAGAAAATATTTGTTTACCTTAAAATTTTTAAGCCACACGAAATTTATAAACTTTTTAAGTCTTAGATCAAGACCCTATCTGGTTTTTATAATACCTAATAATTTGTAGATCACCTTATACAAATTGATATTTTCATATTATTTCCTCGCACCCAGAACCATTTTAAACAGTGAATTCTATACTTGTATCATTTAATTCTTTCATTTTCGTAAAATCTTTTTGAAATAAAAGGGAAATCTTCATTAAAAATTTTAATTGAAAAACAAACAACAACAAAATATTCTTTTTTTCTATTGTACAAAATAAATGAGTGTCATTTTTTAGTTTTTTAAAGGTTTTTACAATTGACTCATCATTGTTTGTGTTGCAATGAAATTCGATATATTTGTAGGAGGAAACATGTTTTTGACTAAGTTTCAAATTGTGAATTGCTACGGGATATCTGAATAGACTCCATATTTAGAGTATTTTATGAATGGTAATGATTAATTATATTTCACACATTATATTCACTTCTTTTGCTGAAAATAGAAGAACAACTTAAAATACTGGAAAAATGTCCAACTTTGATTGGTAATATTTGAACCAGAAATGCAACCGTTGATCGAACGGTGATTTGAATGTGATTGAAGTGTAATAAATTTTTTCCTGATTCTACATCCATTTTTATACTCGACATACAACGTCAGAGTAAATTAATTTTAGTCTAAAGTTTGCAACCCTAAGGAATACTGACCGAACAAACAAAATTTTGGTATACGTAGCTGTTCATCGAAACACCTTATTTGCCCATTTCCGGTTGTCCATCCGTACGTGTGCTATCCCGATTATTCTATAACAAAAAGAGATAACGAGTATAAAACATAGAAGAATAATTCAAATACAATAAATGTTTATTTTTTTAAAACAAATATATATTGTAAAAAATTTTATGAATAAAATAGTTAGGATTCGCCACAAATTAAGCTCAAATTTAGCTTATTATCACACATTGGTAATTACACTACTTATGATTATGCATGAAATTATGCATATAACTGGATATTTTTAGTATTTTATGAATGCTAATTAAATAAAGTCGAAACAGTGATTTTGAATCATATGTCGAGTGTCTAAACGATAAACTCTGTTAGTTGTTATCTGAACTTGTTTTACCATGTATTTAGCTAGAATGTTTCCAAAAAAAGTTCTGAAAGAAATATTGAAAAATAGAAATCGTAATTTATCCAAAATTTAACTTTTTTTTTTTTTGGATTATTTTAAGTACAAAAAATGGTAATTTAATTTTTTTTTTTTTAATGTATTATTCCAATAGAAAATTTTATTTTCCAAAAAAAAATCGTTTCAGCAAGCTTTCGAGCTGCTTTCCAGTTTTTTTGAAATAAGTGAATGATGGGCATTAGCCCTACCTAAAAAACCATACTCCTGAAAAACGGAGCACTTTGTGATTTTATCATAATATTTAGGTGCCAAGCTAACATATTACTCTAAAAAACATAATTTTTCCTTTCTAAAACCAATTTTTAATAGTCTATAATGCATTATACTCTATTCTGAAAGTTTAAAATGAGAAAATAAATTGGATTTAAAATTACATTAAATTTAAAAAAAAAAAAAATAAAAGGATTGATCTTTGTGTATTTCTAAAGTTCATTTTGAATATCTAATTTCAAAGTTAGTTATAAATATGAGTACCATATAGAATAACGAATGGTAAAGTATTACATTCATGTATAGTAAGTATATTAGGTATACGGACGGCTAGATGATGGTCGACGAACTTTTATATCCGTTTCCATTAATACAATTACCGGTATTGAGAGAAAGCATTAAAGTAGGCACTAATACATTTCATACTCGAGTCGTTCAATTCACCATATTTTATATGTATAAAGTTACAACAGAGAATTGTATGTAGTAGCTAAGTTCATCATACACATAATTTATTTAAAATAGATTTGGTGTTGGTGGTCGATGTTTCTGCAAGTTTTTGGTACTCCTAAAATGAATCGATCGGAAGTGGTTGGAAGATTGTATATAGTTTAGTATAGCCAAGTAATAGTAATCAACAAAACTCGATTATCAAAAACATTATTAATATAACACCAATATTATGGTGTGATCTATGTATGAAATAAAATTATAAAAGTTTTAGAAACATATAAATATACAGTTGATTCGATAATCAAATCAATTTTACTTCAGAGTTATATTTACTAATCTTAGAAGTGTATTTGAAAAAAAAAAATTTTCTTTACTGGAAAAACATTTATAAATCCAAAAAAAACAAATGACTCTATTTCTGAGTATTCCGGAACCTTCTACGTAGTTTCTTGAAGTTCTTAAAAAGTTTTTATTTTAAAAATTTTTGTAGCTGCAATCTACTAATTATGGCATGCTCAGTTTTTTATTAACACAACTCAGCATTAAAATCTGTTAGAGAACAATAAATGACTCCTATTTCCAACCCTTTGGGTAGGAAATTATTTTCAAATTTATTTTTGGATGTACTTCAGGGTATTTTCTTTCCAAAAAAAGATGATGTTTCTTGATTTTTTAATTGTTTATAGGCAGATAAAAACATTTTTTTTTTAGATTTTTAATTCCAATTATTTAAATATTTGTTATAAAGAAATAAATACATTTGCCTATGATATTATTAAAAATTATTTTTTTGGTTGGAAATCTTTTAAAAATTAGATTTTTCACTGTTTTATAAATTTAGTGAGTAAGTTTTTGATGTATAAATTTTCGACACAAAAAATAAAGAATAATAATCGAATATCTCAAGAACAAATGGATTGAAATAGAATAATGCACTGTACAGAGTTTTCCGCTATATCTTATCCAATTTTATCCATAGATGATCCTGATGTGATAAATTAAAAAGTACCTATTCATTTTTTCTTCGAAAAATAAAGAAGCTTCTTAAAAACAAGGTAAAAGTCATCTATTGAATAAGAAAAAAATTATTAAACTAAATTTTTTTCGACATTTATTTTATGGTCATAGTAACTTTTACATATTATACCATATCTTAATTTCCCCACAAACTATTTAGCAATATCCTTACTTTGGAAAGATCCTGTATTACTGCTTACAATTAATTGCCGTCATATAACACATACGTTTGTTAATCACTGGAAAAATTGGATAGAAAATGTATTTTTTTGTAATTTATGTAAATTTTTTTTAACTACTCTTTATTTTCTAACAGGAAAACACAAAGAAGGGAAATGTAAAGGAAGCTGTCAAGTAGTCCTAGTGCATACATATATTAATTAATTTTATTTGATGTAATAAAAGGAAGAAAAAATAAAAATGTCATTATTTTTTTTATTTTTATTTTTTTTGTATTTAGACTAAATAATTTATTGGCTATGATATATAACAACATTTATATCATTTAACTAGTCTGCTCCTTTAATTCTCGATTTATGTTTTGAAGTAAGCGTACGTTTACAAAGATAAAAATTCCTGATAAATTAGAAAATCTAGAATTTCAAACAAATTTCAGGAAAGTTATCGAAACTCATTTTCAAGAATTTTTGATTTTCACTTTTTAAATATATTAAAAGGTATACATCATTAGATGTACTTTATTGAGATTGGTTAAAGATTTATCCTGATTAAGAATAAAGAAAAAAAACAGGTAATATTAATCCGATTCCATGGTTTTATATTACCTTATGAATGTTAAAATAAAAACAGTTAAGTAACCTAAAATTATTATATATTATTTATCATTATTATTATTATTTTTTTAAATTTGATCAATGAAATAGTGTTTAGAAAATTTAGAAAATCAAAAGCCAATTGAAATAAAAGTAAGCATTCTCTTATCTTACTGACAATTTTTACGCATGTACTAATTCCCGCAATATACTTGAGCTTTTAAGACTGGTAGATTTTAGATACTTTTCATGCTAGAAATTTTTATATTGATCCCTTTTTTTTATTTGACATTGTAATAAACGTCCAATATATATATATATATATATATATATATATATATATATATTTATATTTAATAATATTTATTTAAAAAAAATTATTATTATATTTTGATTGTTTATTACCACCTTATGTCACTCAAGGCGGCGTAAAAGTTGCTAAATTCTCTGAATCTATTAGAAATAGAGTAGGGATCATCAAATCTCTATAGCCGCTGAACATTCCAGCTTAATTCTCATTTATTTTCGACAATCTGAATTCATATATTTCAAACTTAATTGCACTACAGCAACCCATCATTACAATTATTAATTGTGTCACCGCCGGAAATCGAACTCGTAACCTAAATAAGCTGCGAACATTTCATTCGTCTACTGAGTTACCACGGTCGGTAATAATTTTATAAAGCATAAAGTTCTTTGACAAAGATATTTTTTATCAAATCTTTGACAGTGAAACTGCCCGTTCACACTATCCGTTTTTTACTGGTCCATTTTAGTTTACGCTTTTTGTACTATGTGGCATAAATTTTTAAATGTGAAGAATGTTCACATAATAGACAGTTAAAATCAGAAAATATAAAAAAACAATATCAGAATAAAAAATCGGCGCAGTAAGCAAATGGATCGTGTGAATAAGCTGTAATACCTGAGTTATGGAAAATTAATAATATAAAATAAGAATCTGTGTAATTATAAAGTATTTATTTACAAGATTGGAATTGTTCAGCATACTAGATGAGCATACTATAATTTTACATTCTCCATTCATTTAGTTGTATTTGTTGATAAGTTATCAAAAGTTGTACATAAGTCATCCAGAATGTAAAATATATCCCACATCTGCATAATAGAAAAGCTAATATAAGTACAATAACACCTGTCTGTAAATAATTCAGATAAGTATTTACTTTGTAAATAGTCCATACATACAGGATACGATTTGACTGAGTATGTCTACCATGATGGTAGTAATCACACAATGTAGGGAATTATTTATTATTGAAATAACAAGACTATAATAACACTTTAATATTACATTGTATTAAGTCTTATGTAAAGTGAATGTAAGTACACAGAAATCCTACATCTACATGTTTGGCATCATACTACTTAACTATTTATATATGAAATTAGGAAAACTATTAAAATAGTAAAGTTTTTCAATTCATATCACGAAAGTGAATTAATTATAATTGAAACTGAAAACTTTTAATGAAAACTTAATCTATCTAATTACGAATTGAAAAATATTTAGTTTATAGATAATTAGATATAAAATATTTCTATTTACAGGGTTTTTCAGATTTTAATGGCATGATTTTGCATTAGTTTTGTTTTGAATCAAGTGAAACCTTGAAGGATGTTTGGGAGATACAAGTGGCGGAAAAAGAGTTTGGAATTATTTCAATTGATTATAGCTATATAAAAATATAAAGAATATATCAATTTAGTTTTGATCAATCTTAGACTCGTAAATTACAAATGATAAACAACTTTTCGTTTTTCAACGCCGTTTTAAATGAAATTATCAACACTTTTTTTTTCACCTTGTAGACTTGCATTTAATTTCAAACAGAAAAATATATTCGATTTTTTAAAGCTGTAACCTATGGGTGAATGTTTTAAGAATACCTTACGAATAGTAAGGTGTATGATTTAATTTTTTTTACAATTTATACTTTATTGACTTAATACTTTATTGTATGAAAATTGTCATCCCTGGAAAATTGCTATATAATTAGAATGTCAAAGATATTGGATTCGCCTTAAAGCAAAGTGTTTGTGATAACATCCGTTCTTGATCTACAAAGCTATCAAATTAAAACCATATAATTTAAAAATATTTACTAAGCTTTTTATATTAATTATTTAAATTCTTAAATTGTCTAAATCATGTTTTAATGATAAAATAAGTCAATATTTTTTCGCAAAATTTTAATCAAATTAAAAAGATTTCAAAATGAGTTAAAACGAATAACTGCTAGTGACGTCAGCTTACGACAATATTGCCTGTCTGTCTTATACACAATTTAATTTTTCCATTAAAAATTACAATATCAACCAGTATTTAAATTTGTTTCTTGAAAACCGATTAATTAGTTTTTTAAAGTACAATTTACTTATTATAAAAGAGTGATTTAGAATGTAATGATGAACGTTCTACTAAATTATCATTTGTCTCGTAACATTTTTTGTACTTCCCAACAATCCATAAGAAAAGTTCACCTTAAAGTTAGCTAAATATGAATACGAATTTATTTTTAAACAATTACAAAATTTTGAGTTTGGTCTACAGTCACTTTCCGGATATAACTCTGTATTAGATTTTATTTCTTTTGCAGAAAATACCGTTTTATAATTTTGGAATCCAAAAGAGTATTTGGATACATGTTCCCAATTTGTTTACCAAAATAGGCCCCAATTTGTTTACCAAAATTTACGGACGTTGTTGCTGCTAAATAATTTTAATAATGTAAGAAATGGGTGTATGATTATTACCTCATGATAGAAGTGGATACTGATTGATATCTAACTCATTTGTTGTTGTATACTATGTGTATTGGATATAAAAACATTAATTCAATTTTTAAAGCTATAATAAAAGAAAAAAAAATTATTATCCTGGATATTTTGAGCCTCGAACTCTGTTATCTTTACATTTGAAACACAAACCTAACCATTGTATAAATTTCGATTTTTTGCCCCAATTTCCTAGATTAAAATATTTAATATTTAATAAATATGTATTTCGAATACAAAGAAGTCATTATTAGTATAAATTACCTAGTCATAATGATTTTCCGAGGAGATTTACTCGTTGGTTAGCTGGTGACGGTTTGTACGGCATGCACGGTTGTCAAATAAACGACGCGAAACATCTCAGAGAATCATTACGACTAACTTATTCCTACTGATGATGACTACTTTGTATTCGAAATACAAAACATTCTGATCTAGGAAATTAAGGCAAAAATACAATATTTATTCGAAAAATCCTACAGTTATCTTTAAAAATATACATACTAACGACGATTGTAGTATGACTGATTTATTCATTAATTTGTTATGTTATTGACATGAATTAAAGACAGAAGTTAAGTCGAGTAAACCCTAGCATATTAGTCTTCAAGCATATGTTCATTAATTAAAGGAATTCAGAAAGGACAAGATTATATTTATAAAGAAAAATCTTTACCACTTAAAATTGTTAAACCAAATATATAATTCGATATACTATTTTACTTTATTCAATGCTGAATACATAAACCACTTAGTCGTTCTGAAACACCTTTTATAACATTTGATATTACTAAATAGTATAAAGTCTCTCTCTTATTTGTGCTCTCGTTAGGATAAATAAAATATTAGTTTTTAAAAAGTTTTAAACAGTTTTGATTCACGCAAGAGTAAAAGTTTTTTGATAAACTGTTGTGATAGTTATAATTTATTTAGGTAATTTCACATCAATTCATTGTGTAGATAATGCGTAACTATGAGTTTAAATTAAATGAAAAATTAGGTAATAAATACAAACGGTGTTAGTATACAATAATTTATTAAAGGAAAGTTTTTTAGCACAGAAATCATATGGAAAACTTTATTGTGAATAAAATCTTGATAGAAATGTAATTATTATGTTTTAGTGTTAATATTGCTTACATGCCAACACAGACTTAGTCAAGCTAACATTTTCAATGGAAACATGAATTTTGGCATTAGAATACAGAATAAACCGTTTTTGTATTATGCGTATTATGGCGATATAATTTTTGGTTTTTTTAATAAAAACCATGAAATAATGAGAATACAAAAAATAAAAAATTATTTCTTGTTAAACAAGTTAGTTTTACTTTAAAATTCAAAAAATAAATTGTTATATAATATAAATAAATGAATAACTTGAAAGACCCGAATAATTTCCAGTGTAAACTTTTTTTAAAGGGAATGAGTTTCAATTAAGTAACCAAAAGAAAGATGCACAAATTTTTTTATCACTTCATTTGAAGTATCTATACTTCACAAATATGAATTTATTTTTAAAATATTTTTAAAAAAATAGCCAAAATATGTACGTTTAAATTTTCTAAGAAGAAGAAGATTACAAAGAAGATTTACAAAACTGTACAAAGAAGATTTGCATAAATGACGTCATACATGTTCATCTCCATAGTGATTATACATTAGGATCATTCTACGGTAAGAGGTCCTATTGATGCCCTAGTATGCTCAAATGAGTTGACTGTGAATAAAAGTACCATTTAAAACATTTTTTGAAAGAAAGAGACGGATAACAAATTTTAAGAGCTTTCAACTTATTCGGTTTTAAATCAATTTTATTTTCGAAATTTGTTAGGTATTGAGCTTGGTCTCACATTTTGATAGGTATAATAGAAAATTATTTGAATTACATGTTCCCTATTCTTTTTTTAAGTGGATTTTTTACAATATTTGTTGTGGATTTTATAAAGAAAAGAAAGCAATTTAAGCCTGAAATAAATTTTGTATTATGAATATTTTTCGACTTCAAACATATTGACAATGAACCTGAATAAAAAAATATTAAAGAGGATCGCTCACTTTTCGAAAAAACTCAATAAATATAAATATTATAAATAAACTTTTAAAACTATTCTTTGACGTGTAAAAAAAAAAAAAAAAAACTTCTATAGACTTTCTTCAATTTACTATGGACTATAAAATTGACATTAAGAAATTAAAAGCTTTAGAAATGAAGTTTTGTATTAAAAACTACAAACGAATGAAATGAAGAAAAATTTTTAATAAATACGAAATTTCTGAAACAATATATCCAAAAACATGTTTAAAATTATAGATTTTCGAATGTACATTTTACTACATATTTTATGTATTCATCCAATTATTTGATTTATCTATGCCCAAAATCGATACAAATGTTGTGGTTTTTCTCGTGGTGGTAGAACTTTTGAAAAACATTCAAATATTTCACATACTATTTAGAAGTTGGTATTTTTACAAATATTCAAAAAATAGTATTTAGTATAATTAATTGAAATTGAGTTGAATGGGACCCGGAATTGATATTTTAGCAGCGCATAATTCCAAAAATCGTATATTCGAAAGTTATATTCTCAGCTAGTTTATAACATTTGCAATATTGTAATGCACAGTGTATATAAAAATAATATAACCCATCAAATAACGAATTGCATAGATATACGTTGAATCGTTTACAGATAGTCTATTTGTAAAGTGGATACAAGTTATTCCTACCGTGTATAATACACGAACGGGCTTCTTAATCGATTGACGCGCTTCGAATGTCTAAAATTTGTACTAAAACATTTGTATTCTTCAAAATATAATTATTTTTTCAATTGTTTGCATATAAACGGTATAGCAAAAGTCAAACACAAATTATAAAATAATTACAAAAAAAAAAATAATAATAATAATAATTTAATTGAAGTTATTTGGTTGAAATTATCAAATAAATAGTTATCAAAAATAATTATTAATTTAAATTAGTTGATAAATTTGTGAAAAATATCCTATGTAAAATCATGCACTATTCGCAAAGTTATATATCATTAGATTGATATACTAGTATTTCGTAACCATAGAAACGAATGAAAACATTCAGTACACAGTGCCCATGCCAGAACATGCAATGTGATCTCGAAAATGAACCAAAATCAACAAATTCGTGGATTTTACAAATAAGAGACGATTCAAAACAAAGTATACATATGCTATGATCTCATATCATTTTAATTCATATCGTTTGCATACAACCATGTCTTTCCTGCTTAAATTGGAAAAAAAAAGATTTTAGAAATGTTTTCCGTTGAATGTGCAATAATTTCATTTTAATATCTGTTTATTAATTATTTCACTTCAAAAAATGCATCACCCTTCTTTGTATAGAAAAATATTAGTTTTTTTAAGACTTCCTCCAAAATGTGGGTGAATAAGCAATACACAATTTACTAGCATTCCAATTTCCTTACCTATTTATATAATTCCTTACCTGTTTATGTAACATAATTTTGATTAAAAAAATTTATAAAACTTCAAATAATTGAAAGAGTCCAAATAAGTCAATTGATCCGCGTATATTTGTGTGCATGTCAACGATATCATATCTAACTCACCTTTGTTGTGCCGCAAATCTTTAGATGAAAAACTATCGGGTAAGGACTGTCAGGTGCCTCTTTATTATAGTAATTTTCATGGATTTTTTTTTCTCAGAAATTACTCCAACGATTTGCCTAAAACTCTATATATTTGAACTATTTCTCTAGGAAAAATTCATATAACAGAAAAGTTTCAACTAATCATATTTACCTAAATATGTTTGAATGTCGATCCATTACAACTCAAAAGTGAATCTCACTGCCATTTATCAAAATAGTATACATGGTTGCCTTTATACAGAAGAGTATATATGCGTGTGTATGGTAGTGTGTATATTATAAGCCTCGTGCGTGTAATGATTTTTATTGTTTTAATGTATTTTGTTTGCATAATTTAAAAAATTGTTAGCATTATATAGTCCTTCTCTATAAAAACTATACAGTGTGCAAAATTTGATACTGTTCCGTCCGCCCAATTTTGTTAAAAGCAGTGGGAAAAAAGTTTTTGCTTCACGTTTTTATCTATAGATATACGTTTTTAAATCTAAAATTTTATAACAATTTTTCATAATTTTATAAGCATAATGAGATAAAATAATAATGATCCTTATTATGGAACAGAAGTTGATAACATAAATTTTTGAATCATATTGGACTAAACGGTTCTTAAATAGGATAGAATGATAGTTAAATACTATTTTCCATCAGTAAACAGATGACACAACAACCTACATACACTTAGTTTCCACTCTTGTCGGATTTTCTTTAAGTAAAAGAATGTACGATGATAGTTCACAGCAGATATTTGTAATAAATCCAGTTTTCGTTTAAGTGCATAATTATTAAGGACTTATATACAGTTAGAAGGCCGAAAAAAGCGAATTTTCCAAATATTTTAAAACTTAGTATAAGTAAAAATATTTATTTGGAAAGGAGCTGATCTCTGGGAGTTGCTCTCAAAAAAGACGTTTTGTGGTGACCACTATAATATCTCTGAACTGGATCCTCTGAAATTAAAAAACCAAACAGATTTCGTTAAAGTAATGTTAAATCTAGTAATTAATCGAAGGAATAAGCAAAATAATTTTTACAAAATGGTGGTTTCTCAAAAAAAAAAAACAAAATTTGACCCAAATTTTGGCCTTAAATTGTTATATAAAAAAAATTTATTTATTGGTGAGAAAAAATCTTCGATTAATTACTAAAAAATACATTTAAAAAGCTCATGTTAAAATTTGAGACTAATTGGTTAAGCCGTTTTTGAGTAATATTGGTTACCGACTTTGAGAACACCATTTTGAAAAAAACACGTTTAGAGTTTGAAAAGTACTTTCAAGCGTGTAACTTCGATATTATTCTCCGGAACGATACGAAATTTTCTGTGTGTATTCTTAAATATATGTACATTAAGAGAAAAAAAAAACTAAAAAAAAATCGTTTTTTTGAAAATCCTAACTTAAAGAGATACACTATCCTCGTTATAATGCACGATCATATACATTTTATCGGACGATAAAAATAAAATATAAATACCAAAGATAACTAACTTCACAATGCAAATACAGATATCGTAACATATGCATGCACATATGTATATATATTTTATTTAAAAACTAGAGATATGTGTTCGATTTAAAAATTGATAAAATATTTGAACATTTTTAAATGTTTTTGCTTACCGTATTCTGTATGTTATATTCGGAACGAGATAAAACTGTATACGACATTCTTTTCATATAGTATTGAGTCGATAGATAGATACACATTACATTTCGATGAAGTAAATAGCTAACGGTTGTAAAAATGTATATCAGAATGATTGTAAGACGAAGACTACATTTATTTTGACTAGTTTAAGATGTATATCTTATCTGTATATGTATGTATCGATACTGAGCGATTTATTTCATGTGGAAACAGTATATAAAATAGTAATAATTTACTTTTCAAAAATTTTTAGTAATACATGTTATTTAAATATAACTATTTCATCAATTTTGTTTTTAAGAACTTGGATTAAATATATTTAGTTTGCGTTTCAATTATTTAAAAAGTGTAAGAAGTGACTCAAAATAATCAAGTTTGTTTTTCAAGTAAGTGGGAGCACTATGGAAGTTAACTGGTTTAAGCGATTCTGTGCATTATACTGAGAGATTATGAATTAAATGTCTATTGGTTCTATTATAATAAATTGGGAAGTTTATAATAACTAAGCAGAAAAGGAAAAATAATAATTTTCTGTTTATCTATATTTTCTGTCTATCAACATTTTCTGTTTATCTATACTAATATTATTATAAAGGAACATTTGTATTTTGTGTGTAACAAATAAACTGAAAAACAATTGGACCGATTTGAAAAAGAATTTCGTCGTTCAGGAGCTAGTTTTTTTTTTGGATGATATAGCCTATTTTTTATCCCTGTTTTACCACGGGAACGGAACTTGCGCAAGTTAAACCGCATGATGTCCGCTAACACAATCATTAAATTCTATAAGTTGCCAAGGCAAGGTATATTATAAGCAATTTGTATGATATAACGTCATTATAATATTATTATTCAGTATTATATTGATTATTAATATTCAATAATAAAATAGATATTAAATCATATTAAAATTTAATATCAAAATCTGCTCACATATTTGCGTTTATTTTCTGTAAGTTCTTTTCAAAATATTTCGTTTTTAAATTAGGTTTTATGGGATCATATTAATTGCTGTGCAGATATTTTGCAGATAATATTCAAGCAAAGTGTAAAGTCTTCCTTAAATTGAATGTGATAAAACTGAAGCTTTAAATTTTATTATTGAAGATTATTAAAATCTAAATCTGAATTTATCCATTAGAACATCAAACATTTATGTTCTGAATAAATTTCGTATTAAATGTCGAAAATTAAAACAGTTATTTTGCAAATAAAAATATTCACATATTGAAATGGAATATTATTCTATTTCATCCAATTATAATCATTTTTTATGCATATCCAAACATTAATAAAAAAAAAAAGTTTAAAATTTATAGAAATTTCTAGTTACATATTTGTTGTGACTAGTTTTAAACTCGTTAAAAAAATAACCGTAGGTAAAAATTTGTTTATAAACTATAAACGTTACTTGTGACCATACCCGAACGTTTTGTACGTAAAATTAAAATATTCTCCGGTGTAAAAACCGTTGAATTATTTCATGCATTTTCTAAACAAACAAGCTGCATGCATGTTCCATCATTTTTTTAAATACTTAATATTATTCTTTTGTTCGTAGGAGGCAATGGAATGGTCAAAGCTAATTATTAAGGAACTAAATGACCCAATCACGCATTGCTGTGACAATTTTCAAAGAAAAACTTAAAGTAGATTGGACCAAAAAATCACGTTGTCCCATGCCAAATTTGATTTCGTTTTTCAACTCCTTAGTGTTTTAATTTCGGAAAATCGTTTCTTATCGGATGTCCATTATTCGGTGTTGGACACGGTGACACGAAATTCTTATACATTCACCCGGTATTTTGTGTTATAGTATTCATATACTTGACGAACAGTAAATGGAACTGCAGAACCACGCCGTTTATATAGTTGACAATCCGACATAATGCTAGCGAGAAGAGATAAATAAAATTAATTTTGAATTTCAAATTCAGTTTTTGGTTTCGATGGAAATGATGATACAACAAATTGTAACATTTGTAACAACTTATTGTTAAATTCAAATTAATTCTTTTTTAACGATAGCCTGGTTCAATGGCTGTTCTTTATTATCAATTTCATAATTAATAAATTAATTTAGTTTTTCATAAGAGTTTAAAGCAGTGTAGGTGGGTTCAACAACTTTTCAAAATACTAACCTAGTCGAAGTTTTTATATAATGTATATTCGGAACAAAGCTATAAAATAAATAAAACATGTAGGAAATATTCGATAATATATTCGAAACATCTTATAATAATTCTACATAAATATTATTTACTTAGATCTTAGAACTAACTTTAAAATTTTGTGTAGATAGGATATTTGAGTTTATGAGAGAAGTTTTCAGTGAAATTATGAAAAGTGAAATTTCAACTATAGAATACAAAATTACATCTATAAGTCGAAACCCTTCATATAGGTACATAATACACGTACATATGTACGTATGTCTTATTGATAATAGGGATGAGTAAAAGTGATAATGAATTTATAAGATTATTAAATATATGGTTTTGTGTATGGTTACAATGTGGTTATTAAGTTTTAATACCTATAAGTACTTATCGACAACAAACTTAGTTTAATTCAAAATGAACATACATTATATATTAAGATTATGTGTTATTTGAGCTAGCTGTCTGATCCATATTAGGTGCAACAGAATCATTTTCTGGAATTATCTATTGAGCAAAATCTCAAATCACCATATAAAACCCAGGAATTTCGTTCAAATTCGAGAAGGAATATTTGTAATTATTCAAAATAAAATTTTTTCGATTTATTTCCGATAAAATAAATTTTTTGGAAAAATTTGATCATTTTTAAGCGTCATTGTAAGCGTCTAATTATTGGTATTCCAATTGAGTCTCGAAAATACAAAAAACAATTAGCTCAAAAAAATTTAATCTTGGTTAATAAATAACACTAGCGTCCCGTTAAAGCGTTCGAAATTCGACCATAATTACTCTAAAGTGAAATCAAAATATATGCGTGCCTTTAAGGTAGTTTGGTACTCAAATGACTTAAAGTTAACCCAATATTTTTTTGTGTGTATTCGAAAGATTATTATTAAATATACCTATAGAAAAAAAATCAGATTTTTTTAGCACACCGTTTAAGAGATATAATTAATTAAAGTTTAGCAAAAATACACCAGCTCTAATGAGTGTCCTTGTTCAATAATACCGGAAATGAAAGATTTTTAGAAAATTGGAAAAGTTGACCCCGCTAAAAAATAATTTTTAATTGATAAAACTATATCCCAAATATACACTGAACAAACTTGAAAATAATTTACCAAGTACTTTTCATGTAATTAATTTTTCAATATTGACATGTGGCTTCTATCTCTCTCCTCCATATTTACTAGGGAAAAAAATTATGGTTCCGTTAAGCGCACCAATTTCAAATAGTAACTAGCGTTTTTAATATACTTATAAATAATATATAACAACAAAAGGATATTGAACATAAAAAAATCTAAAAATTATTATTTTTAATATTAAATTTATTTTCTAACGAAATAATTTATTTATTTATATTAAAATTAAAAAATAATAATAATGAAGAATTCTCGATATAAAAAATAAAGTTGACAGTTCTGGTTTATGTATTGAAAATCATTTAAAGTTGGTTTTTAAAGTTACTAGTGACAGTTGACTAGTCAAATAATATTTTATTAATTACATTTATTTATTTATTGAATTATAAACCGTATTAAATTATATCAATTAAATTCTAATGTTAATTTCTATTTATTATTATAGCATGTTTCGTGTATTTGATAGTAAAAAAAATTTAATTCACTTCGAATTGCGGCTACCAAATTAACTTAAAGTACAGAAGTACAAAAACAGTAAAGTACACAAGTAGTGTGTGTTATATAAGCCACACCTCTTATATATGTGTATATCATAATGTGTGCAAATGTTTTTTTATATTTTTTTATATTTTATTTTATTTTTTTTATTTTTTTATTGATTTAATGAGTTTTTTATGCATAACTAAAAAAATATTAGCATTCTTCATTCCATCTCTATATAAACTTTCAATATGCGAAATTTATTAATATATAAATATGGAGTATAAAAATAAGAAACTATGCTATTTGGCCTGAGAGATGTTATTTGTATTATGTTCGACAAATCATCTGTATAAAACCAATAAATTCTTCAATAATAAGTTTTAGACATTTAGAAAACTAATAACTAAGAAATTTACTAAAAGTATTATGTAGAAGGCTTTATAATAATTAAACATAAGAGTACGAAATGTGACTTTATTTGTTGACATATTCGTGACATAATTTATATTCGTTTATGTAATTCTGTACGTTACATCAAAGTAAATACTCGTCGAGTCGTATGGAATATAGAATGTTATCAACTAACCAACCATTCAACGAAGCAAGTTTGATATATGATAATTTCGTTCGTTCGTTCGTTTCGTTAATATTAAACACAATTAAATTTAATTTAAGTTACTTAATGTGTTATTTAAAATAAGTAATACTGACATTTAAAATATTATATGATGACTACCTGGTATCCGAATACTACCATTGTATTTTTACTGCCATGTATAAAGAGAACGGATAATATATTGAAAAGTAATACGAATTCAGTTGCTGTAAAATTTATAGAAAACGATGCTCACGCTTATAAATTTAAGGATTTCCTTGTTACCCGAAATCTTATCAAACTGAATAAAAATGATTTCTGCTTCACAAAATTTTTAATTATTATTAATATTATTTTTTTAATATTTTATTTTAGTAACTAAATATAATACTACTATGTAAACTGTTCATGTTGACTTGGGAGGCCATAGGGTCGAATCCCGTCACCAAAAGTTTATCCGATCTTTATATTGAAAAATACATTATATTCTAAAAGAGTTATATTTTTACGTAAACTGAAAAGTAAACTCGAAGTAATTCGTTCACTTTCCAAAAAATGGCATTAAAAATGAGTAATTTAATGTTTTGTAATTAAAATTGTACATATATTGTAGGTCCAGTATATATTTAAATGAAAATAATTTTTATTGCTATATTTAGCCCAACGAATTAACAAAAGTTTAAGTAAAAATATAACTCTTCAAGAGTATAATTTATTTTGCGAAATGAATATTGGATCATTTTGATTTGAGGAATTAATGATTTTCGTGAGTGCTTTTTTAATTGAACCAGCGATTTTCTAACAAACTATATATTTCTCAGAATTTTTACACTCGAAAAATTCTTGCAAAAAGTTATTTCAATTTAAAAACTTAATATTTTTATAAACCGATTTTAATTTTGCATCATTTTGTAAGCTTTTTAAATATATTTATGTTTTGCATTAAATGTTTTTCAAAGCTTTACCTAGGAAATAATTTGAAAAATCGAAAAGAACTTTTCCGGCCGCCATTTTTTTATTTTCAAAAATCAAGCCGGGTTATTTATTTATTTCATGCTATGCCTATACTTTACAAAATTTTTGTGCCCGTATGTAGTTAGTATCTAAATCATGACGATATTTAATTTATCAAACTCGTTACAACATTTTTTTTGATATAAGATTGGTTCTTTTATCTTATTAAGTCAGATGCGACGCATACACTATATCACGTGTCCTCTCCATAGGCCTTTTATACAGCCTGCTCTCAGGTAATAATTGTACACCAATCTCGAAATGTACATCTTCGATAATACTGTTCTACTAACATACAAACATTTTTGTTCCTCTATATAGAAGTTACATGGCGCACACAGATATATATTTTTAAATATTTCTTTGTTTTATTTTTTGCTTTTACTAAAAATATAAAGCCATTTTTTGTTTCATGTTTTATTAACTGTAATAACATGAAAATAAGATATTTTATTATTGAACTTGACTGCAGGTAATAATAAACAAACTGTAAGTATAGCTTATATTAGACGCTTTGTGTAAAAAGATGCTCATGTTGCTGTTCGTATATTGTATTTTTCTGATAATAGAATATTTTATCAAACTTTCTCAACTTGAACATTATTACTATGCTTAATTAAGAGTGATTTTAAACGAATCGAGTAAGAAAATATGTGTAAGAGGCTTAAAATTTTTCTTATTTTTGTTAACTAAGGTGGAAAGAGTGATAAATATTGCGCAAATGTAAGCAAAAACTTCTACAAATGAAAAAATTTAAAAGTTATATTACAATTGATTCAATGTTTTCTCCACCATAACTAGATTTTGAAAAAAAAGAAACTTGGTTTCCATATCTGAGAAAATTCTTTGAAATTGGTTGTTGTTTTCATGTTATGGTTAACTCTCTAGGAAACTTTAGCAAATGTCAAGAATAAATTTATGAATTTATTTATGTTTTTTGTTAGTCATAAACTCTCATTTTTATCTAACGGGAAAAATTTTTCTTATGAATGAAATGTCTTTTTCCGTGCATATGACAACGTGTTTAAGATAATTTCATCATGATCCACTGAGTAGGGAAAATATGATAACGACACCATCAAACAAATAAAAAGCTAACAAAGTTTCACTTGTATAATATTAGATGAATTTTCATACACAAATTTTCAATATAAAGAAAACAGTACCTTATCAATTTAACGTTTACATGGAGTAAACAAAATTATAAACTGTCCACTGCATAAGGGTGGGAGTAAGACTGTGTGTGTAGGTTCTATAAAATTGAATATTTTCAAAAAAAAGCCCTTATATACTTTTTCTCAAAATCAGAAAAATATATGATAAATATAAAATTCGTTCACTTTGATGTTTCTCAGTATCAAAAAAAAAAAAACAAAAAAAAAAACAAAAAAATAATTTTTAATTTGTTATTTTTAAGTATAGTCGCCATGAAAAATGTAAAAAACAGTTTCTATTAGAGATGTCACAGGCCTTTTTATACGCATAAAAAATGGTTTTATTTGTACTTATATTTCAAAGACATATTTTATTATTTTATTCGTTTATACAGTAAATGTTTTCTTTTCCGGCATACCTTTTGATTACAACATTTTTTTTTTTTTAAATCTATCTGTATAGCTTTATTCAAAATATGTGAGGTCTTTGTAAAGGAAAAAAATCTTATTTATATCGTTAATTTTTATTGAGAGTACGGTATTCTAACAATTCAATTGGGTAAATTATAGCTTAAATATTAAAAATTTTTAATTTTGTTTTGTTTTTTTGTATTAGGAAATAAATTGTTATGTAATACTTCTTATATCTGGTTTTTATTTTCCTCATAAAATTTTCGTTTCTTAGGGTTCCCGAACTGTAACCATATTTCGTAACAAACCATAAACCATTTTTCGAAAAAACCGCAAAATTTTTTAATTTTTGTCTAATTAACATACAACAAACACTTTATTCTCGAATATATTTCCGTTTTCGAAAAATAAACCTTTTTTAATTTATCATTTTTCAAAAAATTTTGGAGTAGCAGCCAGTTAAATAATTTTTAGAAATCGCGTTTTTTTTAATTAAAATCGTCTATAATACAAAAGGGAGTGTATATTTCAGCTCAATTTCCATAAAACAGTCATTTAGTATTTCAACCTTACAATCCGTTTAAAAAGGGTTGGCTCGTAAAAAAAAATTGGACCAATGATTGGTCCGGCAATATTCGGATGCTCAGAATACGATTCTCTATTTTCGAAACCAATCTGATGGATAGAGTAACAACTGACAAATCTAACAAAATTCATCATTGACCGCTAGAAAATGAATATTTTCCTTACAATGATAGCTTAGTTTCAGTAAAAACGTCGATATAGAAATTTCATGCACTCAAAAATGCATTAAATTAAATTAAAATCATGTTTTATTGAATTTCTATGATAAATTATGGGTTTTTCGAATCAATTTCTTATATATTTTGTGGTATAATCTTCCTCAACTTCATTTTACGCAAACGAATCTTTTCTAGTTTAGTTCAATATTTTTTAATACTGCTGTACAACAGAAATTTCATTTTATAAAAACGTATATTTTCATGATAAAATAATTAATTACAGTTTCGTTTTTCTTTTGCGATTTTCAAAGTATCAATATTCATGTATATTTGTTTTTAATACAACTAATCATCCATTAATTTCTTGGGAATAATTTGTTATTTTATTATAATGAATTTCGTTTGATGTTTGCGGGATTTTATTTTCAATTGAAAGGAAAAAAGACAATAAATATATTTTAGGTAATTCTTTAATAATTTTGTTTATTATACTGAGCAAATTTCATTATTTTTTGTAAAAACTTTTATCTACTATGCGTCTCCACCCATTAGAATACAAAGTTGATGACCTAATAATAACTAATTAATATGAATTGCTGATATTATTTGCACAATGTTTAAATACATGTTAAATACGTGTGAAAAATGCACGTTTGAATCACTAGTTATAAGGTGTATTATATGGCGTTTTCAAGTTTAAATGAATGTTCACGACAGAAAAACAAAACTACTGTTTTAAAATAGGTAGAGTAAACTATCTAACAGTGGACATGTTGCATTGATTTTTTTGAATATTAAACATTGAGCAATCCATAACAGTAGTTCAGAAACCATGAAAAGTCATATCACTAAGCGAATCCGATGTTTTTAGAAACTGGCAAGTTGTGAGAACGAACTGGTATATATGTAACTGTTTGTGTATGTGGACAGTCACGTCTTTCTGTTGAGGTATTTCCCGTATACATTTTATAAATTTTATGATAAAAATTACTCCACCAAGCTGTAAGCTTGTTGTCTAAAGAGCTTAGATTGTATTTATAGTTTTATTTATATCGACCACTTTAAAAAATAATACAAATATCTTACAAAAATAAATAATATGTTTCTAATTGAATGCACAAATTGCAAGTGAAAACTATAAGGTTTCCTTTGACTATATTTTTTTAAGTATAGTTATACAACTTCGAAGAAATATCGATAGAAATAAAAATCCGTACACTTTTGGTCAGTTTACCCTTTACAAATTCAGTGTCGCAATTTTTGTTCTTTTTGTGTATACTTATCAAAGATACATATAACTTGGTTGACAAATTGCGAATGTTATAAATAACAGAACACTTAAATCAATAAAGAAAAGGCTGATATATTTTTCTAAAACGGAAAATATATTCTTTTCATTTGTATTTCAAAACTTGTTTCTTATTAATTCATGTGTAAAATATAAATAAAAAATAAAAACGGAACGGAAAGAACAAAGTATATTCTATAAAAAACTATTCATTGCTATGTTGCAGAAAAAGTTTTTGCATTCAATTCAATACACATTTATAAGTACAATACGGTCATTGTTTTAAGCTTATTTCAATCATAATACATACATTTTATGACATTTTATAAAATAAGAGGGAAAAAAATGTTAAATTTTCAACGAATATGCACAACTCGTAGACAAAACCTTCTTAAATATTAAATAATACCTTATCATAAAAGCAATTTACATAAAATTTACATTATAATAATTACTTTAGTATAAACGGTTTTCCAATAATGTACATCTTTTAAAACATTATAAAATGCTTAACATTGCAGAAAAATGTACAAATATATGTATGCATAAAATAATTTTTTTTTAGTAAAATAATCACGTCTATTTTCTAAACTTATTGAGTATACATTTTGTTAAAATTATATCGCCTTAAGGACCTACAAAGAAATATACAAGCTTGGAAATCAAAGTATTCAAAATTGAATTTAAATATGCTAAGAATTCGGTGCTTTTTTGGTACTGCGAAATTAAATTGGATACACAAATTGTTAATTAAGAAAATTGAGTCATTATGATGCACTGCTGCCATGAAATCACACTGGCAGAGTAATGTGAAAAAATGAATTTTATAATGTAATATATGTTAAATACCAGAATGAGGTGGTGCTTTCTAGGTGCTTTTGTGTTGTGCATTCAATAAATCAATTTAATTAATGCACTGCTAAAAATAGTTTAAACCTATAGTTACTTGTAATTGATCGTTGTAACTCATTTTGATATCGTTTTAATCCGTTTCAATGAACTTGGGTACAATTTAAGAAATTAAATAAGAACATTTGTTATTACAAACAATATGTTTCAATTAGAGCGCAATATGTCATCTTTGAAAATTATACCACATTAGAATTATATCGCTAACAGTGATGTTAGATTTCATTAAATAACATAAGATTTTGTTAAATTAATGTATGAAAGTAAATCAAATTTGTAATCAAAAACATATTAAAATCATACTACGATCTTTTCGTAAAGTATTGCAAAATAATTGAACCATAACTTACTGCTTAAAAAAAGCAAATGTATTTTTTATTAAATATGTTTTTTGTTATTTACAGGTGTAAAAATTATTTATTAAAATTGTTTTTACATACAGGTATACGATTTATTATAATAGAATTGTAATCTCTTTTTTATTTTTATATAACCATAATCGCATATTTAACTAATGAGTTCACTCCATACACTTTTACCGCATATTTTATCTGCCAAACATACCCAATTATCTTTAAATATGTCAAGTGAGTATATTGCTTGTGATTGAAATTACGTATTACGATTCATTTGAGATGAAACTTATTCAAAAAAATGACGTTCAACAATCAAAGCTTTTGTAATTTGCAAATATTAAGTAATTTTTCTCAGTTTCAAAGTATCTTAGATAATTGAATATTTTGTATTTTCGAGCATGTGTCCTTTTCGAAATTGCATACTCATTTACTTAAATTGATCTTTTTACTGCGTAATACAAAAACTTTCTCACCGTTGTTTACTTGAAATATACTATCGGTATTCAGAAACTTTCAAGCACAAACTACATAGTGCCTTAAAAAAGAGTATATACAATTTGATTGGTTATAAAAACAGTACATAATATGTAGATGCATTATAGATTAAACCTACAAATTAAGGATGTGTTGTCTCTTCTCTTGCGATGCTTGAGGATATCCGTCACCCAGAATACTGTTTATGGTCATCTTGAACAGTATCGTCTCTTTCAAACTCAAACCTAATGCGAGTAATTGTCACTCTCGCCGGTGGATCAATCTGAAACTTCCTTCAAAGCCTGCACTTTCGCAATGTTCTATGGCTAATGGTAGCACTAAGTTTACGTTCTTCAAAGTGTAGTCTAATATCAGCCATTATTTTAAATGGGTTTATACCGACGGCTCACCTAAAATTACAACCAAATGGAAAGTTGAAATAAATCGGTTAACAAATGTTATACAACTGCTCAATATAATTTTAACACCTTATTGATTATATTTATTACAGAGTTATAACTAAGATAATTTATGTTGACCTAACCATCTTAATAAGATCTTTAATGGCCATGTCGTTACAGATTAGGAATGAACAAATAAATTAGAAAAAATGAGGCATTTAAGTGTATATACATTTTTTGGGCACCCCGTATTAAGATAAGTTACTAAGGTCCACTACGGAATCAGAACAAACATACCAAAAATACATGAATTTCTAAGTTTTGCGGAATTTTAGGTTCATTCAAAATTTCTAAAAGATAAACAATTTCAGTTGTTCCAAATTGCATTTTTTTATACAACGATATCTAATGCTAATAAAAAATATAGTGATAGGCGTCTTTATACAAATAAACATTTTCCAGTCATTATAGTACTAAAACAATTTACGTTTCCTCAAAACTTTTATTTCAAATTTGAGAATTTTTTTCATTCCATTTTCAGAATTTGTATTGAATCAGAGTTCAATTAACGAAACAATGTTTCCAACAATACGCCCTTCTTCGAAGAAAAACTTTTTAAATTATTCTTATATTATTAAAAATAACGAAGTTAAATTAATTTTTCTGTGACCGTGAAGGTGATTAAATATGCATTTTAAGGTAGAACACCTATGTAATTAATTTTTGTTTGAAAAACTTTACCTAATTTGTTTCACAACAGACTTCTCAATAAAAGTTAAAATAATCCTGTATAAAATATTCCAAAATATTATCAAAGCACCAACTGCAGCTTACGGTAGTAATTCGTAACGATAAAAATAAAACATAAGAAAATGAAAAGTTATATAACCTCCATATGCAAATTACTTTGTGAATACGAAGAGTTCTTGCGAATTTGTTTTTTAGGAAACAGAATTTTTTTTGTACGAAAATTTCTACAAAATATAAAAGTAATTAAAATCATTTAAACTGAAATTTAAACATGAATTTTTATGAGGAATGAAGGCTCGTGTCAAAAATATTCCTTTAATGTAATAACATTAGCTGTACATGGATGTTGAAATGCCTTTATAGTTTATAATAGTTTTATAACAGAATTGCCAACTGTACAATATTTAATAGGATACGATATCATATCTAAATGGGATATTTCAGTTCTATTAACTAAGAACAAGCTATAAAATCTATCTATATCTATAATATAAATGTGTTATTAATAAAATATACAATTTTATTGAAGCTATTATTGTGTCTTTTAAACATAATTATACTACAATTTCCATCATTATGAAAAAAATTTAAACAAATACCTATTAACTTATATTGGTCAAATTTCCTGAAGTTAATTTGAATTTTATTCAAAAATGTACACTTAAAATGATTGTAAGATAACAATAATGGGATCTGAGTAAATAAAAATAATGTTGTGACCAACCAGGTGTGTCATATTCTTATCAATAAAGTGTCATAATTTATTTTAAAAAAAGTATCAATAAGTATTATAAGTTCTACGGCGCTTCATGTTGGTATATTAAGGAGCACCGTCGTGTAACTTTGTACACTAGGTATTATTTGATTTTCACCGCATTTTACAATTTACGAATAATATTATTCAATACTCGTGTATAATTAACACTTGAACTGAGACAAGTGATTCTAATGTAGTTCTATTTAATAGTCGAAAAACGGTAGGAGATTTCAAGTCGATCGGTAAATTTTGTTAAATATATCATCACAAATAGATTTTGACAGATTAGTCTTTTAGAATAACTTTTTTTTATTGGATAGAGTAGTATACTAAGTATATTGGTAAGATAAACATTTGAAAAAAAATTCTAGATCTAAAAAAAAAAGAAGGGTACAAGACAAATTTTTGTTGATTTATTGTCATCCAAATTCCGGTTATATAGAAAACCCAAAAATAAAATCGATTACAGCTTAGAATATTAATTAATAATCGATGGATTAAAGCTGGAAATAAAGCATGCCAAAAATGCCGAATTAAAGATATTATAATCCAGACAAAACCACTTTTAGTTATATATTAAAATAACGAAGATAAGCATATACAATGAAACTGGAAGAGTAAGCACTCTCGTCGAAGTTTCAGCGGATAATAGAAAAGAAAATATATAGACCACATAGAGAGAATGGTGCCTGAAGAATCTTATTCAAAATCAAAATCAACTATATACCTCGCGTAGACATAATCCATTTTGACAAAGTATAAAAGCTATTTTAAGTTCCGTTAAGAGAATCGAAACGGATAAGTCAAAAGCTCACAATGGGCTGTAAGCCCATATGGATGAATAATAAAGGTGAAATTCCGCTGGATACGTAGATGGGTACCATATTATCTTCGGTAATGTGGAATGAAAACTCTTCTATTTCACATTTTATGTCGACGAATGATTAACAAATTGTTGACAAATTTCGTAAATAAATTTCGAAAATGTATTAAAAAATTTAATTAAATAAATTTATTGAATTATTTAAAATACGAAATTCTTATGTAAAATGTTTTGTTTTTTTGTTTTTTTGTTTTAATTACATTTTTACAATGCCACAATTTGAACACGACATATTTAGCTAATAAATAATATCACATATTTTGAAAAATTCTTATGGGAAAATTATACTGTACACTCAGTAATCACACATATATATAAAATATGATAAAATATATAATCGTCCAATATTTAAACAGATACAAGGTTTGTTTTACCCCCGAGCTCAAATTATATTAAATTTTATGTTACATTTAGTGGATGTTTGATTTGCTTTAATCTTAAGAGAATAAAGTTTCCTGTTTCCAAATTTCTTCATAAATGACGACAAATATTAATTTAAATGTCGACGACAAATATTTAATCAAAATGAAGTTGCATTTAAAGTTTGTTTCAATAAAATAATAATAAAAAATTCACTTCATACATAATAAAGAATTTTTATATAATATTTTATTATAGCATCATGAATGTTCAAGAGCAGAATTTGATATGTAATTCTGAACAAAAGTAGTTTGATTTTAACAAACATCTTTGTTTTTGAACGTTCGTTCATCTCTTAAAATATGAATCATTGATCAGATCAACTGCAGATCTTTGCAACTAGAACATTATACCAAAATTTAAGCTATCTCATTTCATTAGTTAAGTGGTAACGATCAGATAAACAGAGCTATAGAAATTTGGTAACAAGGCGATCCTATGCACAACTTTTATCAAAATGTTATTAAGGCCGTTATTATTGCTATGCATTAGAAACTTATGACCTTATTTGTCCTGATCATATTTGCCGAAAAAGTGAGGTCTATGGTATAATAGGACGATTTTGCATTTCGTTTGAATGTATCTACCTATCTATGTTTGTTCCGCTGTAACTGTCGAACGACTACTTCGATTTTGACGAAATTTGGTAAGAGCTTTGGAAATTCGTTGTATATATTTTGAACGATTTGCACTAGCCCCTTCACATTTTCCCAAAACAATAAACTTTTTTTTTTAAATAAAAAAGTCAGTAAATAACCGAGACCACATGTTTCGAATGCATGCAAAATATTTAATTTCTTATTTTGACACTACATTTAATTTATCTAATTATGAACATGTTCGATATTTTCTATATTTTGTGTACGTATAATTTGTATATACTTTGTATTTACATTTAGTGAGATTATTTGTATACAATTCTCAGAACTACCAGTGATCATTTTATAGCAATGGTAATTTCGTGACAATTGATTCATTGTATAGCTACATAATCTTGCAATATAACGTGAAAACGCTCTAACTGCATCCTGAATTTGTAGACTTATTCTCCTAAAAATGCATCCAATCTGCTAAGTACTCGAATTAAATCAATTTAAAACAGACCTAAATGCCATACACATACACCATGCATACTCCCCATATCACCAATAGTACGAACTAAAAACTACGAACAAACCATTATGTAAATTTTCCTCTAACAAATATTTATATTCACACCTTTAAATTTGCTTGGTAATTAGTTTTTCATTGAATTTCAACACACTCTTTAACCCTCTTCCCCTTACGTACTAACTTATGTACTTACAACCCTTATTCTACCTTGCTACCGCTTGCCGTTTATTATACATAATATAACACAATTGCTTTCTTTATTTTAGATAAATTTTCGTAGTGGTAGTGAGTTTTTCTACCTTAAAAGTGGTAAAATATTGTATGGGTTTTTATTTTCAATAGAATATTAATTATTATAAAAGAGTATTTTAACAATAACTATAATTTGTTTACAAATTTTTAAAAGTGGCTTCTATTATTATTTTCAAAATGTAAGTCTACGAAGTTTTTTGTGTGTTATTTTACAGAACTTTTTGTTTCAAAGAACGTACATTCATTGTTTTTATACGAAAAACTTGTCTAAGACGTCTTTTAGCCTTGAAAGATTTTTATGTTATAATTTGTTTATTTTGATAAAGTGTTTTTTATTAGCGATTTTTCCTCTTTATGAAACTAAGCTATGAATAAGATTACATTTGGTTAAGTTTGGTTAACTATAAGTATAATTCAATGAGGACGAAAATTAATATCCCAGCTAGTTTTGGTAATAAATTAAATTTATTAAGAAGAGAAAAAATCGGAGCATTTCAAAGAGAAGGTGATTGAAATTTATAAAATTTCTCGAAAGATAATTCAAAAATTTAAAGATAACAGGAATAGTTTAACAACCTAATAGAGATAGAAATTTTATATTTAAGAGTTGTTCAGTAAAGATTTAAGTACAATGATCCAACCTCATATTCATTTGGATTTTCAATAATTTTTTTTAAATGTATGCAGCTTCTGTGTGAAAAGTTGAAAAGACAACCAAGGTTGAAAAGACAGAGGAAAATAATGTCTTTTATATAATTTACCTTTTTCCCAATATTACAATGAGTATCTCACTCTCATAGTACAAATCGAAAATTCTGTACTTACAGGAACTTATTATTAAATTAACTATTTTTAAGGCAATACAAGAAATAATATTCTTAAACGAACGAAATCCTTTAAGAATAAAATTAATTTTTACGGTAAGTATAATTATATTGTGGTATTACCTCCATAGTTGTCTACCACCTACATTTTGACATTTAATCTTTATTTATTTAAGGCGAATTAAAAAGTAATTTTTACATGATAAATGCCAGTTGGAATTTATCGTAATAAACTTTTTAATGATAAATATAATATAAAAAATATATGTAATGTGGATTTTGAGGTTATGATTGAACATTAAACGATTAATAGTATGCTGAAACTAAGTAAACAATTTATTTATGATAAAAACAATATTAATAATATTAATAACTAAAACAATATTAATTGAATTACCTAAGTAATTGATTAATAGTTCTTAACTCAATTTTAATACTATCCACACTTCCACGTGGTTCATCTAATCTCGAGATCCAGTGCGACGTCTCTGGTCTAGTGGGTTAACTAATCCCCCACTAGACCAACGCGCGAAGATTCAAATTTATATCTTCCTCCGCCGCTGACTCTTTTTCTCCAGAAAAAGAGTAAGGTACCAACTTGTTTGCGTGGAATAAATTTGATTCTTTGCGTCTTTTTTTACACTCCACCTCGTAGATAGATTTCGATATTCTCTTCAGAATTTTGAAAGGACCCTTTCGTACTTCATCTAGTTTATTTCGGTTTAATTTATTCCCACTGGAGACATATACTAAATCTCCTTCTCCAAACTCATGGTCTTTTCTGTTACGATCTATTCTCATTTTGTTATAATGAAAGTTTTTTTTTCGTATTTATTAATGCTTCCTTTCTCGCTTCATTTATATCATAGTCTGTTGACTGTAATGACACAGGAACGATTTCAGATGTTTTTCCCAAGAGCAAAAAGGCAGGTGAAAATTTTGTTGAGTTGTGAATGGTGTTATTATATTCTTCAATACATAATTCAGCAATAACAGTCCATGGTCTGTTCACATTTGTATTTTCATTAATTTTACAGCGGATCCTGTTTACCAACGTTTGGTTCAAACGCTCATTTAAGCCGTTTGACTGAGGATTATCCACTGCTGTAAAAATCACTCGAACATTTTGGAGTTTTAAGTATTCCTTAAATTTTGCAGAATTTACCCCACTATATTGATCAACCATTAACATTTTGATCTCATTATTTTTTAATATAGGTTTAATTAACTTGATGAAATCATTTGCAGTTTGTGTACTTGATGTTAGAATCCATGCGTAGCGGGTGAAATGATCCACTAGCAGATGTAAATATTTCTTGGATGATCGGTTACCACCAAAACCACCAATAGTATCAATAGACATTATCTCATATGGATATGTTGCTGGACCTAATTTGGACATTAGTCCTATCGTTCTTGAAGATCTTGTTTTGTTTTTCACACAAACTTCGCATTCTCTGCAAAACTTTTGAATCCTCTTGTCCATATCTTTGAAGTAGTACAACGGTCTTAATTTTTCGGCCAATTTATTTCCACCAATATGACCATAATATTGATGAACTTTAAGAATTAATTTCAAACCAAATTCTGAGGATACATATATTCTCTTCCTATTGCGTACATATTTATAACTAATGTCTCCTTCTCTTGAAATATGTTTTTCTTTTGCTATTTCTTGTTTAATAGCTTGTTGATCATTTATGATTTCCTTTAATTCAATTATATTGACCATCTTCAAACAATTTTCACTACTTTTAAAACTTTCAAGAACGGGATTTCTAGATAGAGTGTCAGCTTCTATATTCTCTTTTCCTTTTTTATAAACTATTTGAAAGTTAAATTGAGATAAGTATAAAATCATATCTCCCAACGCTTCATCTGTCCTGGATTTTGAGCGCAAATTAACTAGAGGTTTGTGGTCAGATGTTACTTTGAATGATTTATCGATCAAATAATACTGCCAATATAAAATTGCTTCCTTTATTGCTAAGCATTCTAGAAACATAATTTCTTTTTTTGTTTGAGCCGGAGTGAGTTTCTTTGAAAAATATCCAACTGGATGTAATATACCGTCTTCTTGTTTTTGTTTTAAAACTGCACCAACTCCTAAACGACTTGCGTCGACTTCTATCACAATATCCTTATCTTTGTCAAAAATTGCTAGAATCGGAGCCGAACACAAATAATTTTTTATTTCTTCAAAACAATCTTCACAATCCTTAGTCCATTTAAATTTCAAATCTTTTTTTAATAATCCGTGTAACGGAGCCAATTTCTGTGTGCAATGATCGATAAATTTATGATAAAAATTAATTTTACCCAGTAATTGACGAACCATTTTTTTATTAGTAGGACGTTGAAATTCTCTTATAGCTATAAGATTATCATTTATTGGACTTACTGTTCCATTTGATATAATATGGCCCAAAAATTGCACGGAATGCTTAGCGAAAGCGCATTTTTTTAACTTTAATTTGAAACCTTCCTTTTTAATTGCTTCGAAAAATACTTGTATGTGACTGAGATGTTCTTCGAATGTCTTTGAAGCAATTAAGATATCGTCGATGTAGTTTACGCAGTACTGATCCATATTATATCTTCTTATAACATTAGCTAAAATTCGTTGAAAAACGGCTGGCGAATTCTTGAATCCGAAAGGTAACACCTTCCATTGCCAGTGACCCTTCTGAGTTATGAATGCAGTTTTCTTCCTATCTTTCATTCTTATAGGTATAGACCAAAATGCTGAGTTAATATCCAATACTGTAAACCATTTGCAACTACCCACATTCACAATTAAGTCCTCTATTCTGGGAAATGGTTGTGATTCAGGAATTACTATCTTGTTCAGTTCTCTGAAATCAACACAAAGACGAGTCCTTCTACCATCTTCTTTTTAAAATGCCAATGTTACCGGCGATGCAAAAGGGGAATCCGATTCTTCGATAAGCCCTTCTTTTAATAATTTAGAAATCTGATATTCTATTTCTGTCTGATCAGTCAACGAACATCTGTAAGGTTTCTTTGAGACATATTTTTCTTCTTTTAGTTTAATGCTAGCTTCTCTAGATTTGATGGAACCTACATCAAACTTATTCGAAGCAAAGCATGACTTATATTCTTGAATTATTTTTAAAATCGCTTTCTTTTTATCTTCTCTTAAATGTTCTAAATTCGTCCGGAAATCATAAAAATCTGAATTGGCATGTACATGGAAGTTATGTTGTTGTGTACTTGTATCCTCTGATTCAAGTTTAATATCTATAGTTTTGTTCAACAGTTTTTGCTTAATTTTCAGATTTTCATCTTGAATCAGTCGAAATTTCTTTATTGCATCTAATCCCAACAATAAATCATAATTAAAATCGCTATTTTTTACAACTATTAGGTCCAATTTATCTTCTATTTCGCCGATTTTTAATTGTATTGTTGCCCGGGTTTCACTAAAATTTACACCGCTAATAGTTCTCAAAGCACTTTTGTTAATTTGTAATTTTGATTTCAAGATATTTACCAGCTTCTCATTAATAATTGAGCATGTTGAGCCATTGTCATAAACCGCTTTGATCAATTTTTTTTTATCAATAATTACTTTTATTTTTATGAGAGAACAAGGTGTAAATTTTCCCGGGTTTCTTAGTTTTTTTCTTCTTCATTAATTTTACTCAATTCAATGTTATACATTTCATTTCCAATATCCTCAACCTGTTCTGTTAAGTTAATTTGATTCTTAGGTGAATCTTTGTTTCTACAAATTTGAATTGGATGAAAACGATTTTTGAAACCGAGTGAAGTACATATAGCGCAGGGTTTCTTTCCCAATTCCACAGATTTTCCAAAGCTTTTCTTAGTAGTTTCTATTCGCCCCTTTTCTTCAATTTTCTGCTTGATGACATATACATCGTTAATATTTTTCAGCTCTTGAATTAGCTCATTAATATTTGTAATTTTATCTCTGTCTAATTTATCTTGGACCTCTAATGGTAAATTGTATACTATTTCGTATATTCTGAAAATTTCTGGCATGTTCTGATCAGCTTCCAGAAGAAGTCGTTCCTTTGTAACCACAAACTCAAGTAAAGACCCAGAAATATACTTGTAACTAAATGCTATTCGAATGGGAGACCAACCCTTTTTTCCATAAAACAATATAAAAGACAATTTCCAAACTTCCCAGTCCGAACACGATAATTTTATTAGGTTAGCATCATACCATTCCTTAACCTTTTTATCTAAAAATAATTTTAAAACTTCCACTTTCAATGTTGCTTCATTAACGTTATGTCTATTACATTCTTTTTCAAACTGATCCATCCATGTGACTGCATTTTGTTTTCCCTCAAATTTTCTTATTAAGAATTTATGTTCAATTTCACTTAAATTAACTTTTTTTTCGTTGATTGCTCGTTGTTCTAATTCTCTGATCCGATTCATTAAAACAATTTCATTAGAATTAGCTTTGTTACAATCTTCTGGTGCTAATTCTTCCAAATAGTAATCATTTATACGAAAATTACCGTCATCGTCCAAGTATTTCCTTTGAAGTTCTGGTTTTAAAGCTATAGCAATTTTTCTATAGCCCCCAATATTGTTTATCGAGTTCATACTACTAACAACTGACTTACATGCCAGTAGTTCCTCATGTATATCAATATCACTGAACTCTCGTGGAACCAAAAACCATACACTTTTATCCAATGATAAAGCTACTAGTTCATATTCTTCTTCATCTCTCTTCACAACGTGAAGGTGTAACTTCTTTTGTTCAGTCATTGTATCCATTGAACAATTAATCAATTTGTAATGTGGATTTGAGGTTATGATTGAACATTAAACGATTAATAGTATGCTGAAACTAAGTAAACAATTTATTTATGATAAAAACAATATTAATAATATTAATAACTAAAACAATATTAATTGAATTACCTAAGTAATTGATTAATAGTTCTTAACTCAATTTTAATACTATCCACACTTCCACGTGGTTCATCTAATCTCGAGATCCAGTGCGACGTCTCTGGTCTAGTGGGTTAACTAATCCCCCACTAGACCAACGCGCGAAGATTCAAATTTATATATATTTATAGAATTAATATTGCCAAGCGATGCAGATGAGTAACGGCTAGTTTATTTTATAAAACCAAGAAATATAATCAAATAATATTTATTATTTCAATAATGATGATGGTTGAGGAAATTCTATTTAGCACACTTAATTTTATATAAATCGGATATTACCACTGCAAGGAGTTTCATGGTTTTGAAGAACTATATTAATTTTGTATAATCACGCACAGAAATAAATAAGATTTTACAATGATATTACAATCATATATACAAGGTAATTCTAAAATCAATTCAACAGAAATTGTATGGTGGTAAAAAAACAGGGTGAATCATTTTCTCATTTAATGAAAGAACAGGCTGATAAATACATTCGAGGTGATTAAATAATATTTGTAAAAGTATCGCATAGAAATATATGAAGCATTCATTCAATCGCCTAGATTGAATTTTTTTATTAGAAAAATTACATCGTTATACTATAGCCATATTTAAGTGGCGATTAATAAAAATATATGTGTTTTTATTTCGCTTCTGATATCAGAAAAAAGAGCTTATTTAAACAAATCACGATAAGACAATTATGCACACTTATTTTGGCACAAGCCTTTCTAGTAATGAAAAGAATAAAAATTAAAAAAATAATCTTAAATAAAATATCATTATCAAACCTAATGCCAAACAAAAAACAGTCAACCCAATGTAATCCGACAATTGATTTGCAAGGGGATTCTGGGCACAAAAAACTTCAGAAGGTATGATAGAGATGAAGAATGGCAAAAAATTGTTCCATTGTTTTAATTAATACTGATATACTTTTAAATGTTGTCTGTGATGTACCTTGATTTATCAATATTACAATGTAATTTGGGAATTATTAATGAAGGCTAAAATTTTTTGGAGTTTATGCATTAATTGAAAGCAAAAGTATTATTAAAACACTTTTTTCCCGGTAGGTTAATTAAATGCATTTGCGATCCAAATGTAAACAAATAATTCTGTCAAATAAATTGAGGATCTGTTGTTCATTAAAAGAGCTTTTAAATGTCTACTTTTCAAATATATGCTCTCCACTTCACTACTAACATACTATCCTTATAACTGTATATCCAAAAATGTTAGCCTTACTCGCATTTCAAAATTGGATCAATCCATTGTAAACTATAATCAAATGAAAATTGGTCAAAGTCTAAACTAAGCTTAGAAAAGAAAGCTTAGAAAAAAGAATTTTATTTACTTCAATGTAATTGTTTTCCTCTCAAATGTATCTCTTTAAATGCAGATTGCACATAATTTTATTTGGGTTTCCGTTCCTGAAGAGTAAACCGGTAACATATTACTTGGACTCCGTTGACTGAATTTTTGTCTTTCTGATTGTTTTTCTTGCCATCTTACACCAGACAGTATCTCATTAACCGTGATACTTAAACGCTATAAGACCAAATAGTAAAAAAACAGAATAATTTAAATATATTTCAGTGGGCTCGCATACAAAAGGCTTGATTTTTTTGCCGTTTTTATAAATAATGTTACGGAACATTTCGTTCTCGCACTTGATCGGTTTTATTTTATTTTTATTTCTAATTTGTCGATGTCTAATTTATAGCTGTAAGAATTCCAAATGAATATGCAATAATTGAATAGTCAATAATATTTAGAATGACAAATGCAATTAGAATTTAATCAAGAACTCCAACAAAGAAATAATTTTCCACTTCATTTATGTAATTTATTCGACCATAAGTTTCTTGATAATTTTGAATTATTTGAATGTAAGACCACTCCTTATGTAGCATTAACCGCAGTTCTGTATATATAATATAACATCAACTCCTTTGAAAATCTACATATTATTCCTACCATTGAATTATTATTTAAGTTCTAATGTAGACAGGTACTTTGACATAAACCCACCTACCAAGCGTAACCTCTTATATATACTATGAACTATAACCAAACCTAATTTAACCTGGATTTCTAGTAAATATCTCACTTTATTACAGATTGTTACAGGTATTGTTATTAATATCATTACCAGATATTATTAACATTATTATAATTATATGTGCTTAATCTAAAACCTTTAATTTCACAGTTAGGTAAATGTGGTTTGTTTTAATGACTTACATTCACACCTAGAAATGTGCGTGCTATAATTGTTATACAAAAAATTTTATTATTTGAATGATTTTCTTACTATTTGATATTCAAATATATATAATTATTCTCTTATACGTATAGAATATAAAGTCTTTAATAGAAAAATATTCTTAAATAAGTTTTTTTTATATATAATTAAAATTAGGGTAAGGTTTGAAATGCTAGAAAATATTGAAAGCACTGACGAAATTTGGGTATGGATGTTTATAGGATCACATACTCTATTTGTGCCTATGTTTCGTTATCTATAAACGAAAATAGAAAGCAAGGTGAAATTGGGTGACTAATTCTTAACTTTTAAGTTTTTGAATGATGAAAATCAGTCAAATGGGTCAAATGGATCATGACCCGGCATTTAAATTATAAAAGAAGATTTTTGTCAACGGTTTTACGTAAGCTGCTTACATTTACAACAATTTCAGGTCAATTTCAGATAATAAACACATATACAGTTATAAAACTTTTATTTTATTATAGAACTTAATATTATGATAATTCAGACAGCGTACTTAGGATGTATTATTAATTTTAATGATTAAAAATAGCTCAATTAATAATATTACAGAATATTTCGTCACTTTACTGACGTAATATCAATACTTGGATGGGTGACCACCGATGAATTCTGTGTACTGTTGTATAGAAAACCCACTGCTGTCACTATATGACCTCTGTTGTTGAAAAATTACTTAAAATAAAATATTTAAAAAAATCGAGTATTTCTTTTGTTTTTTACAAACTGGTAATATAGGTAAATAAATGCACAATTACAAACGCTATTAAAGTATGAACACGATGAACCAACAAGAGATAGTATCCAACAAGAGGTAATTGCAATTAAAAATCGCATTTTTTGTACACGTAGCATGGTAGAAGCGTGAGAAAATGACAGATATGGGTTTTGTGGTTGAGAGAATAATATCTTAATGAAAAATTAGTATTTGTTAGAATAGTGTATAATGAATTAACCACGTCGTTTAGGTTAACAATTAAAATACTAAAATTTTCGAAGATTATTTCCATGCATGTATGTGTGCATTATAGTAAGTGGGTGTACATGTGTACATACTGTAGTGTACGTTAGGAGTACAATAATTTGTTAAAATATAGCTATCAGCCTGGGTGCTGTATGTGTGTTATACAAACATAAAATGTAGATAGGCTAATACTTTTGTCACCGGACAGTCGAGAGCGGACTACCTTCAAGAAATATACCTATAAACTACCATATATACCCTTACTGAACAAGGGGTACTTGTAATCATGAAAAATAAAGTACGAAATTATTCACAATATACGAAATGACATTGTTAACACAATATGTCGCCAATTAAAGTTTGATTTTAATTTTTAAGTTTGATTAAATTTTGAAAACACCATGAAAAAATGTTATTTATTGTCCATAATAAAAATGCCTCTTAGAATTACCATATTGATCTCACCGTATTCCACTCTAAAATACGTAATTTTTCACGCATGCTATAAAATAAAATAAGCAGAAGAAAAAAATAAAAATGTTTGCGAACAAATAAAAGAATAACAATGACTGTATTATGATATATATTTTATAATACTATAATAAACCAACAATAAGCAATAATAATAAGAATAAAAATATACACTACTGTCCAGTATTAAATATATTCTGAGGAAAGAATATATAAAGTATAAATCAAACAAATATTTAATAATTGCCCTTTTAAGAGTGGCCATTTTTGAATTTCCTTTTTTTTTATATTTAAAGTCGTTTTTCTACCACGAGGCTATTAACGACTACAAGGATGTTTTTTTTTTAAAATTTATTGTGCTAGGTATTAGTGGCCAAATAAGCGTATAATTTCCATTGAAGTATTAATATGCATGATACTCTATCATGAAAAATGCTGGACGTTGTAATCAACATTTGTTAAAGCGTTCTATCAACAGCTGTTGTGTTGGCATAATGGATTGTGCTTTTAAACATCTGTCAACATTTGTTGACTTAAAATCATCTACATGAAAGGAATAAATTTATTTAAACAATGAATGTATCCAAAAAAATTGTTGATAATAATATAGGACTTTTGTACCTACAAGAAAAAGAAAATTCCGGAACTATCTCGCACCCCCAATTTATATATAATCATGTTTGCATAATATAGTGTGGTGAGTAATGTATACATTTCATTTTATCACATAATATATTTCATCACATAAATCTTTCATGCTATAAAAATCAAAAGAAAAGTGTGTACTTAATTTTAAATTTGAAATCAAAAATGTTTCATAATATGCTTTGATATTATGGCATTTAGTGAAAAACTTTAGTTAATACAGCTGTTTCACCAAAATATATAAATGAGAAAGATTTATTTAAACGAACATTTTACGAAAGTGTAAAAAAGCTGATAAATAATTTGTTTTAAGTTTACCTTTATATATTGTATTTTCAATTTGAATGCGAATAAAGTACATAGGTGATATTTAGTGTTGAGTAAGTACCGGAGTGTACATTTGGAATTTACCACAGGCCAGCGGAGTTTTTGGATCTTATTTAAACATAGTAATTGAAATTTTAATGCGATATAATATATATACCTCAATTCAGATTATTTGTACAAGAGAGTGAGTCACACTTGATTTTTTTTTTTTTTGGGAAATTTTCTCATGTTGATATTCTGTCGCGCGATTATTTTGTCATTGATTCAAGGCAAAATCTATAGGGATAATTGTCTGGGAAATTGACTATTTTCATATAGCTGTTAAGTTTATAACAGCGAACAGCGAGTACCTTCAACTAATTTGAAATTTGGCGACAGACTTATCCACCTGAAACTATAATGCTATTGTGTAATGTAAAGATTAAATAAATTTACATTTCTTCAAAAAAATGTTCATATACTTATGAGTCTTTCGTATATTCATATTATAGTTAATTTGATTTCAAGTCATATAAATCACGAGGTTCAACAAATCATGCTTACATTAGCCATTGTATACTTTATAAGCCTATAAAATAAAACAATAAAATATAACAACTCTGTAAGATAGAAATTATAATTTTTTTTCACTGTCTTCAATGGTAATAAATAAATAAATAAAATGGTAAGGAAAACTAAAACTGATATAGTTGCATGTGGTATTATAAATATATAATTAAAAGCGTGAACAATATTTGCACTTTATTTCGAACAGTATCAGTGATTTTACATGCATAAGATATAATTTTAGGTTAAATTTAATTTGGTGTAAGATAAATTGGACATTTTTTAGTTGTTCCTTTTGTTTATCCTTTGTTTTCTTGCTAGGGAATTTATTCCTGTTTGCTTCTGCTTTTAGGCATACTTTTTTATTATTGCAGTTATTAAATTATTGAAAGAAGTTTAATTTATATAAATAAAAATTGGTCATTAAGAAATTAATTACATAATTTTTTTTAATTTCTAATGAATGTTTATATTTACTTTTCCGCTCATAATTTTAACTTTCTTTATTTTTTACATTTTTGCCATTGTTAACTAAAATAATAAATTTGAATTGAATGGATAAAATTGAATGGATTTTAACAGGCTATAAAAGCTACCATTTCATAAGAATCTAAGCTCAAAATTTTTAAAATACCTTCAAAAGAATACTTTTTAGGAAATCCGTGGATATGAAAAATGTTTTTTTTTTTAATTTCTTTTTTTTTTAAGCCTTTCTCTTTCTCTTGGCGAAATGCCCAATGTAAGTGCCTATTTTTAACATAATCGGAGATATATCAGTACCCAACATTTGATGATTTGGAATGGAATGGCCCTAACGTTTTAAGAAACTACCATATAATGTCTTTTTTAGTCCTGTTTTTATCATTCTAATTGAATTAGATGCTTCTTAATGTGGAAAGATTAAATCGCATTACTATTAAATATGATACGTAACGATTTTGTACTTTTAAAGCGTCGGGTACCTGCTAGTTTAAAAATAATAATTTTCGTCTTATTGTTACAAGTAGATTTTTCTGTTAATCTAATGCTTCTAGAATTGTATACTAAGAAAGTTTTGATATGTAAATATTATTTTAAATTACGTAATCCTACATAATATTAAAATAATTTTCGCTTTATTTGTTTAGTGACAGACGGTAGGTTTAGACAAATTTGTTTTCAGATTGAATTTTATTATCAAGTTCGGAAATATTGTTGCACTGTTTTAAAAATTATAAAAAAATTTTGCTGCGGCTAAAATATTTTGTATATATGTCGGCGTTTTGGAACTCTTTGAGCAACTATTTCGTGTTCGTCGGTCCGTCGGTCTGTGAAACTCATTCAGACGAACGCGTATAAATTCAAAACTAAGGAACGTATATTGGTTCTATTTGGTCCCATTTAAGAAATTCTCATCTATCAACTATCGTTCGAGGATATAACGCTCGAAATTTACATGCCGATATCTCGTGATTCTTGTGAAGTGCATTTATATAAGCAGTTTAAATTGTTTCAAAATCGATTATTCAAAAACATCGTTATTCAAGAGAACTTGAAAAGCGGAATAAGTAAATATAAAAGCATCAAGTTAGCTTAAAATATTATGCTTTACAAATATAGAAAGTATATTTTTTATGTCCAATTTGAACTTGGATTTTAAAATTGGCTATTCTAGATATTGAGAAATTAGTTATTCAAGATATTGAGAAACTGATTATTCTGGATATTGGGGGAAATCTTAACAGAAAATCGAAAAAATTCCAAGAACCTCATCATCTTGAATTTTATATGATTAAAATGCAGAAAAACTATCCAAGTGAGCGTATTCGTACATCGCAAGGAATTTTTCTGTACATTATGGGCCGTGTTAGTTAATACACAAAAACATACACTATTGCATTAGTTACATAAATGGATATGTAATAATTAAAGATTAAAATTATAAAAGAGTCCGAAGTATTCTGATAGTAACTTATTGTAGCAATTTTGTGCAGATAGTTTTTTTATTTTTAATAAACAGAAATGATAATTAAATAAGATTAAATTTAGTAACGAAACACAAGTGTGTTAGTTACGATTGAATGTTTGTCTTGGTGAACAAAACATAAGACACTTTTAAGGTTTCTTGCTGAATATTGCGTGTCGGTTACAAGGCACTTCAGATATCAAGATTATTAAGCCAATAATCTGAACAACATGGTTAATTTTATAAATTTATCGCAATTTTTATGTGTGACATATTTTGAATTTTATTCTTGTATAGGATAATCAAATATACGGAATTTAGTCGGTAAAAGTAAAAATAACAACTAACAAAGTTAATCTGATATATACTTGACACATGGCTAAGTATCAATGTTGTCTTTTTTCAATGATAAGCATTAATTAAACAGCCTTAATATTAAGTCCATACAATTATAATCACATGTAATGATAATAATGTGTAATGCAAATATATACGTGCTTAGAATATCTTGTTTTTAAAACACATTTATGGTTTTTAAATTTTTCTTTTATCTTTAATGGTTTAAAAAATTGGTCATGGATCCATTGGACCCAATACAACGCTTTTGCTCATTAACGAACTTAACCTCATTATTTATGTCTAGAATACTTAACTAAAAATTCAACTTACTATGTTCTTTTGTTTTTGGGTTATCTTAATGGCAGGCTAAAATTGATTAATTACATTATTCTATGAACACTCACTCACACCAAAATTTTCTTTCTGGCTACAATAATTTCTACCATTACAAACTATCGACTAAAATAAATATACTCTGACATTTTGTATATAATATGTCGAATATAATAAGAGAATAAAACGTCTTAAAATTTTAATACAAGAGAGAATTTAGTAAATAATATGTATATTAATAATACGGATTAACATTTATATTCAACGATATATTTTTTTTCATAATACTATCTCAACATAGTAAATACGTAGTTTAGAAAATTTATGCAAAATAGCACATTCAGAAGAAACACGAACAAAAAGATTGCTCGTTTAAAATGTACGTCTGTATAAGCGTATCTATTTTATTATGTAATTTCCATCTTAAAGCCTAAATCATTTTGTTTTGCCATTTTAAAATGCAGTGTTGTTATTATAATAAATACATTGCTTATTATCCGGCTTATTATAAACGGGTTGTATCTTAAAGATGAGCATCTTTAAAATATAATATTAGTAATAGTGTATCCTGACATAAGTACGTACGTTTTCTATTTTTATATTCGACATAATATGGGTCATTTCATTCTAAATTATCAAATGTGGGGCGCAGACACATCTCTGATTTTGGTGTCACAATTGTTAGGCTGTTCGTCAAAAGAAATGAATTAACCTTATTTTTATTTTTTTTAATACTTATTAATGAGAACTCTAGGATTTTACGAATAAATTTCGATTTTTTTTGTTCGTTACGTTATAACCGGTGGGTTGGTAGTTTTTATAGACTCATTTATTCTCTTGGTGTAATATGTAACCCACCAAGTTATTGAAATGCTGTAAATCATATTTGAATGCTTTCTTAAAAAGATTTCCTTTGAAAAAATTTTTAATCTTTTGAGATGTTTCACTATCGAGCTTTTTGCAAAAATCACTTTCTCATATTTTTTAATATTAATTTTAACGTTTTTGGCTTAGCTATCTATAACTATGGACCCGAATTCTTAACCACAATTTTTGCATTTACTTGCATATAATTCTATTATTATATGACATAAGAAATTTTAAGATTTTAAGAATTTTTAAAATGCTTTAATATAACATCACCAGCCATCTGACCATCCAATTTTTTATTTGATATTTTCATCATTTAATATTTTTGATTAATTTTCTACTCCAAAAGGGGATTTGAAAATTTTCGACTAATATCTTTTTTTTTGAATAGAATGATCTAGAAATCTGAAAACTGCAAATTAGTCAATATCCGTCCGCCTGTCCTTACGTCACGCAGATAATACAAAATCAAAAGGAGAAGTAAAATTTTTATGACATAATTGAGACCAAAACAATTACTTTAAGTTAGTAAATGGAGAAAATCGTTTCATTGGATCCACGGAAATAAGAGAAAAATTCAAAGACCTAAAATGTTTGTGTATGGATATTTAAAGTATATTTTATGAATGATAATTGATACTGAACCATATGTCGAGCACCTAACCAATCATCTACGTAAGTTGTTATCTTCACTAGTCAAAGCTTTGTTGTAGTGAAATCTTTTTAAAAAGCTAATGATTTTCGATGAAAATCACTTTCAATTTCACTTTCAATGAAAACTATATTAATTTTTTTGGTTTTTGCTGTTTTTTTTCACAATTTTAAAATTTCTTCTTTTACTAAGGTCCCCAACAATTTATTAACATAAGGCACTTAGCAAGCCAAAATCGTTTCTGAAAACAATGATTGGTTCATAAAATCTAAAATATAAAACCATTATTTGGTCGACCCAAGACGATGGCCAGATACGGAAGAAGTAAATAAATGTTTTCACAATATAAGATAAATAAATCCTTTCTTTGTATATTTATAATCTTTTTGCTTTAGCATTTGACGTAAAAAAAATGAACTTGACATATTTTTATTCAATATAAAAAACTATTTTTAAATTAGCAGAATATATTTTACACCATAGTACATGTATCTACATGTATGTACGTTGCGAGCGTAGATACACATACCTACTTAAATTTATGTGAGTACAGAAGAAAACGAGTCTTTAGAAAAATATTATTAACAAACAAACGTTCTTAACAACACAAAGTAAGTGAAAATATATAACTTGGCTATATGGTGTTTGTTAGCTCAAAGTAAAATCCACAATATCATCATCATATTTTACTCATATATATATCTACGACTATTTATTTATGTGTATCCCCGTTTATTTAGCCTTAGATAAAGATATACATGTTATTATATTCTCTCATTTAGCCTACATTTTTTTATAGATGAGTATGGACGGACAAGTATGGGCAGAAACCGTGTACGTTTCTATTAAACAGCTTTTTCATTTTGACGTAGATTTCCTTAATCAATTTACTATTTATACGAAGCAAAAAAGGAAAGAAGATTCTATCATAAAAAAATTGCTATTGTACAAAATAGCAAAATGTGAAACTATCCTCAATATCAAACGAAATTCGAAAATCAAATTAAATTGGATTCTAAAGCGAATAAATTCAAAGTTCATGAAGTAAAACGCTTTAATTGAAGTGATAAAAATAATTTGGACATCTTCCCTATTTAATGAAATTTTTAATACATGATCTTTATGTATTTTAAATAATAAATAATTTGCAAAAAATTCAAATCTATCATTTTTGTTAATTAGTTAATACATTGAAAAATATAATGTGCAGCTTTATTTTAATTTATATTTAAGAGTTTAAGAGCCATGCATAGAGTTTAAAAGAAAATTCACCAAAAAAATCTTATGTTGAATTTTCAAAAAATAATTTTATTTCGTCTAATTTTTAATACATATCTCTGATGTTTATTTCATACTTGTAAATATCAAATTTTTATGCCTCTTTTCCCCCCTTTACAAGATTAATTTCAAAAAATCGCTTAATGCTCATTCAAGTTATATAAGAGATACTCATGCAAAGTCAACACAAAAACCATCAAAAGTCAACCATTCTTTTTATGGTTTTGCTATAATAGAGATATTTATTTCAAATCGATTAATTGTCTTCATTTATTCAATACTACATAATTTTACAGTTTTATACTATAACTCAAAATTTAGTAAAAGTTAGAAGCTAATATTTTTTATAACTCAAAATTTCCATCTTGCTGGTTCTTATACTTTATTTACGCTGTTTTCCGAGATTTACTTATATATATATATATATATATATATATGTGTGTGTGTGTGTGTATAACATTTTCACACCTCTTTGTGATAAACAAAACGGAAACGGAAGAGCGTGTGTCATATATAAACAAAGGGTCAGTGCTTCAATAAGGTACTAGTAAACTTTCTTTCAAATCAGAACAAATCTTCTTTCATTAAGTTACTCGAGATGCTAAAAATTTTATCAACATATCAGAAAAACGTTTCACCTTTTTTAAATTTATATATGAAAAAACTTGGTATTAAGTATATCATATTAAGTATATTATATGTCTTATATATATTAATTATATATAAGAATAAGATAAGTAACACATAAATTGTCAAATATTAGATACTAAAATAAGAAATAAGTGGCTACAAAGCAATCAACAAACCGACCATTAACTTTACAAATAACTTAAAACAAAAACAAACTTATATATAAATTAATTCTAATAAATTCCCGCAAAATCTAAATAACTGCCTTATTTTGTATTGAATAAAGCATGTAATTTAATGGCCTATACTTCAAACTAATATTTTTTATAGAAACAAGCTTTGCCCAAGATTTCGCCTTCATTGAATTGCGATTATACTGAAATTATTTGTTTTAATTTTTCACACACAAGTTAAGCCTCGTATCTTATTCATAATGTTGCTATAACATGTTCTATATATCAGGGAAGTTGAAATTGGATATGTAATTTCGAGAGTTAGTACCATAAAGACCCCTTTCTTACGTTCATAACAACGAAATTAGATTGAAATCATTTAGACCTAGTCAGATATTATAGCCATACGATGCTAAACATTCTGTCGAATAAAAAACATGGGAAAAAGTAGCCTATGATACTTCCATTTACCTGATGTTAATATTAGCAAATCGATTCACCTCTTTCTGAAGTAAACTTGAATATATAAATTGACAGACATTCACAATTATATAGATATAGATTTATACAATATGATTCCGTTTCGCACCCATTAAACTCTTCAGAATAAGACAAACAAGGTAAAATGCAATAGTTTTAATCACAACGTTGAAAAACGTTTACTTACAAAATAATTGTTTTTATGAAATCAATTTCAAACAAAACTAAATAAATAGTAAAGTGTAGGGCTGTCATATGATCTTAAGGAGGTTTATCAACAGCTTTTAGAAGCATACACATTTCCAGCTCAAATAACGTAAAATGTCATGAAATTGGGTTCGAACAATTTTGACATGAAAATCTAGGTCGAAGAGTTTTTGTGATAAAAATATTTCTTAATATAAAAAAAAATTTTAATTTTCAGCTTAAATTTCGACAATCACTAGGATTTCATGTCAATACTTCCATAACAAATTTCATGACATTTGGATAACAATATTTTGAGTTAAATGCTCTAGAAAATTGAAAAAAATACAATGTATATTACATTTTATTTAATTCAACAGTTGTTTAGAAGCACACTCTTTTATGTCAGGACAATAGATGTTGATAAACCGCCCTAATATATATTGTCTTCATACTAAAAATCACAAAATAATGTCTAAAAAAAGGGAAGTACTAAAAGTAAACATTAATTAAAACTTTTTCGACTTATAAAATATTCTCTGTTATAAAACTACCTTAAATCTTTTTTTAGTTTTATTTGTTTTTGTTAAGTTGTAATACTGAATGTCAACATATTACAATGAAATACAATCTTATTTATATTATCACTCCACTGACAAAATAGATTCCTTATATATGTTACAGCTACAATGCAATTTAGTGAATGTGTAAAATCACTAGTTTACAATAAATTAAATAATGCGGATAAGATGTTATTAATAATTTTAGTTTATACTTGAATACCTGTTTTTGGTAATATTGAAAAATAAAGATTTGCTAAAAGATATGTACTTCCAAAATCCTGAAAATTCGAAATTTACGCCTAAAAGTGATCCAAAATGATTCCATACTGTTAATAGACTTCGATTAATTTACAGAAATATCAATTTTAAGAATTGGTCTTTAAAAACAAAATCGTTTTTTTAATTAAGTATAAAACTTTATAACTGACAAAATTGATAGAAAATTGAAAAACTTTGAACTTGAAAATTTTTTTAAAAAGAATTTATGAACAATTTAAAACATTTAAAAAACTAAAGACATTACATGACGTAAAAATGTTAGAATACTTTTCAAAGTGTAACATCCTGGATGGGCATTCGCATAAGAAGACATCTAAATGTGATATCAGTGTTGCTATTGTCAATATTGATGACATTTTATGAACATGGCATCCTTGATCAAATCATCCTTGAAAATTTTAAACTTTGGTCTGGGAATTATCATAATGTGGTGCGTACTGAATTCATACACTTCTTTAATTTGATATAACTTTTTAGGTATAACAAAAATAATTTAATTAAAATTGTTTTATTATAAATAAATAAAAAATATTTATTAAATATAAGCTTTTATACTTTTGAGAGATAAAAGACCCTATTAATGAAAATTTATATATAAATTTTTAGTATAAAGTTGAAGGCGTATTTATTATAAAATGGTGGAGGCGCAGTCAAATATAGAATAACAAAGTATTTCAGCGTTACCGTATAATTTTTGTCTTATTTTATATGATAATATTGTGTTGTTATCCGATTTACATTCGAATGACCAATTTCAGCTGAATCTGTAATTGTAAAGTGAATCAAATAGCAATATTTGATTACTTACATACATCGGGATAGGTGAAACTAATTTAAAGCTTGCGAAATTAAACATGATCTTTTTCAATTATTACTATATTTTATATATACAACATACTGTTTAAATAACTTCAAATCAAACATACTGTACACACATACATGGGTATATAAGTTGATGGCTTTTCATAAAAGATAAGACGAACTTAGTGATGATATATAAATATGTATGGAATGAGAAATTACATGAAGAAAAACTAAAATATATAAAAGGAATGAGGTTTTTAGCAAAAATATACACTCTTTTGTAAACACACACAAACGTGATACACATGCAGTGTGTCCCGATTTAAATGTTACCATGATATAATATAATTTAAAATTTGTGTTCCCAAAATTTTCTATTCCTTGTGATCATATTTTGATTTTCTATCACAATAATTGATTTTTAATATTTAGGAAAATTGGTTTGTTCATGACCCAAATACACTAAAACGAATCATCAGACTATAATTAAAGTATAGAACGTTACCAAGATTCGTAAGTGCTTAACTGAGAGACAATCCTTATGAAAATTATGATAGCTACAATTGAAAAAAGGATGACCTTCACTGTGCTCCTTCCATTGTTTCTTCAAGCGTAAAAATTCAAAACTAATTTCCTTGCACCAATTTTTTGGATTCAAAACATCCAATAGATTAGAAAATATCAAAGTTATTTATTTTCATATAATCTTATACCTAGATACATTTTCAAAATCATTAAAATCGTTCTTTTTACTTGAAACAACGACAGTGATTACGCTCGCAGCGGGACACTCTGTATATAGAGAGAAAAGATGTGCGATGAAAAATTTTCATCTACTTTTATTGGATAGTAAAACATTCTGTGAAGTACGTTTGTATCAAATTTAGCTTTGTGTATTTTGTGTATAACCTTCGGAAACTGAGCTTTTTTTTGAGTGACGCGTTTTCAAACTCCGATGGTGATAATTCTCTGCTGTATAAATTCTCATTGATAAATAGTACCTGTGTATGTATGTGTGTGTGTGTGTGTGTAGAATTTTATTGAGAATGGTATGAGAGATATTTCATGTTTTTCATTGGATTATCTTTTATTGGAAAAGAATTTGTACATAAATTTGTGAATTTTTTTATGACCCTTACTTGAATTTTTCACTTATCATTTTGTTTGGATCATATGTCCCAATTTTATACATGTAAATATATAATGTATATAATCGATAAGAATTTGCTTGTTTTATAACCGGAAAAATTACTTGTCGATATTTAGTTTTATTTTTTATACCCTCCTCGTTGTAAAGCTTAAATTTAAATTTAACTGAATTCGCATAATATGTTATCATTTTACACACATGTGTTATGTTTAAACAAATATTTAAAATATGTAGTTATAATTTATTCTTAAATCATGTATATTGTAATAGTAATAATCTTTGTGTTGCAAGTTAGAATTATCGATATCGGAAGAATAAAAAGGAGTAAAAAATTATTCGTGTCTACGACGATAGATTTATATCATGAGTAACTATTATTTTGTGTCAATCTGTTGATCTGTCGGTCTATTAAACACATTCATATAAATAAATATATGTATAAACTTGTGGTATTATAGTAGAGGTATTGATTCCATTTTAGAAACTCCGCATCTACCACTAAACGGTCCATATATACAACGCTTTACGTTAATTCATAGTTTTGTAAAATGTTGCAAATGTATTTTATTTTAACTAATATCCCGATTGCAGCTCAAATTGACAAGCTATTCCAGAGATATAGCTGTTGAAGTAAGTAAATTCAGCAATGAGCATGTTCCTCGATTAATACCGAAACATCGTTAGCTATTCATTCAATTTTGATGTAATATTTCCAGATGAATCAGGTCAGACGATCATTTTTCACAACTAATTACCTAAATACATTAACTTTTTAAGAATTCTCTAGAACTTTAGTATGATTTACACTATTTGCAAAGAAGTCTTACTAGTCACATTTATGTTTTCTTAGGCGAGATAAATTTTTCGCTATGAAACACTCAACAAATGTGTTCAAAAACAAAAAAGAAATCCAGTTACAGATGAATACGATGTTTCCCATTGTTGGTTGAATTGATTTATTATTTTAGTTGATCGTACTTTTTTTATCTTTCACTTAGTTTCGATTCAATTTCAATTAAATTTCGATTACATTTTTTTTCGATTAAATTTCGATTAATTACAATTCGATTCAATTTTCTGCTTTATCATTGAATTTCCTGGAGGTTTCTAGTAAGTATGGTGATTCTAAGGTTTTATCTAGAAAACATGTTAAAATATTATCATCTGAATGTAGATCAATGGATTTAGCGACTGTACACATTATTCGGAGTTGAAGTCCTCTTTTGGTTTTTTTTTTTTTTTTGTTTGGTTTTGGCTTATTTTCTATACAGGTACTTTAGGAGAATTTCATTCCAAGCCCAGCCTCATCATCAGTTTCAAATTCCTCTGCCATCTATTGCCTTTCTGTATTGATAGATATGCTATTTGGTATGGTTCCGCTATATGCTGGCTTAGTTACTCTTATAACTTGTGTGTCCTTCTGTTGTATACAGCTATTAGGTGGTCGTTCTTACCACAGTTTGCAAAAGTTTTTGGTAGATTTTCGTAAGTGTTTAAATGTTTTTTTATACAGATTGAAGATGAAATGCTTTTTCAAAATCATTGCACTATCCAGTTTCCATTCTTGAAATTATACTATTTTGGTGCATATTGTTCAGACCAAATTTCGTCCTGGATTTCTAGAATTTTACAAATTTTGCTAGTTTTGTCAAAACCTGCATAGAGTATACGTAATTTAGTAATTAAGCCGTTTTCGATTTTGATTTTTCCTTCTCCAATAAACTTCGTGATTTCTATGATATTATTATATATTATTGGTTCGTTTAATTTACGTAAAATTCATTAGAAAAATTTTGATTTACAATTAATTTTTCGTCTTAGTTACTTTATTCTTTAGATTATCAGAATCCAAATTTTCTTTTATGGAAAACAATTTTTTATGGTTGGTTTTTCTGTATCATCTTGTACAAATTCTCACCACTATAGGCTATTTATTCGTAATACCATTTTTAATGCAATATTTGGTTACTGATGCACACTCAAATTTTTATACGTAAAATTTTAAAGAGCACGGCCCATAAACGTAGACAGCATTTTCTAAAAGGAACAAAATTTTGAACCACTATTCTAACAAATCCAAATTCTTTTTTTAAAAAAATGTATAATAAATTGTTTAAGATGAAATTTAAAATAATAATGTCGTTTGATATTAAACGTATGTGTTTTACAGTATAATGAGGTTCCACTGTATTTAATATTACTGTTTGTAAAAATGGTTTCAAAAAAGTAACACATATGCTTTGAAGAGTTCAACATCATCGATAGATACATAAAAATTCATATACTTATATTAATTACATCATTCCAGGGGCGTGTTTAATATAATTGTATCATTAGTAATGAAAATGTGTATTAATTAGTCATTACGGAGAAATTTTTAACTACTAAATAACAAAGTTGTGTTTTAAATTCAATCTAAACTTCTGCTTATCCTTTTTATTATTTATATATTTTTATGTATACATTTTCCAGCATTTTTCATCTTAAATTCGAGGAACAACTCAACAACAAAAATCTCTATCAAACTTTTTACTAATCTAGATAATTATGTTAAAAATCAAACAATTCACTCAGAATTCATTTGTCAGGCATATTCGACGGCTTCAAAGATTGAAAATGTTTATTTTCTATCAAAATCTTCCAATAGAAGTCATCAAATTCTTGCTAGGATTAATTTTAATAGAATGGTACGAGAGTCTTACCTGCGTTTTTGAAACCTAGGTACAGCTGCCTACAACAAACGAAAACCACGCTAATTAACATCTTTGAAAGACATAAAAGGAGCAAAAAGCGTTGTAAGGATTGTAAAGGGGATTACGTTAGTGATAGAAAAAATACGCAAAAACCATCAGATTCTTAGTTCCATTCCTCTCCATGCCACAATAAATAATAATCAATTAAATCAACAAACTACTTCTATCCGGAATCGAATACAAAATATTTTTGTTTATGAAGATTTAGCCACCTTGGTTACTCTTTATGCTACAAACACTTCAACTATTTTAGGCAAGAAATATTGTTATTGATAATCACCAAAGAGTTTTACAGTCTCGTTTGCAAAGACATGAATGGCACTGTAAGGCAAATTAAGTTATCATTTTGTTCATAACGGCTTGCCTGCATTATAACGAGTACCATGTTGCCAAAACATATCAACAATTCACCTCATAATAACTATAATAATAATAATAATAGCAGTTTAGGAAATATGGTTGTCAACGCATTTAGTTCCAACAGAGTTTATAGTAAATATCGTAGGCACAAAAAGATGGTTACTAATACACACAAACATCCACCAACATCTATAATTTTCTTATCATTTTACCGTTCCATAACAACTAACCTATATGATAGAATATGTTGTTCGGAGATATGATGGCACATGTGACGGGGAGAGTATTTTGGAATAAAAAAAACACATCTACCACACCCGGTCTGCCTATCTGTCGATCCACACATCACACATGCATACATTTACCTAGTTCTATATATGTATATGTTTAACTTGACTTGTCTTGCCTAGCTAGTGTTATGCTGTGTGAGTCTTGGTTGTCATGCTATTTAAGCAATATAAGCGAAATATGATAGCTTACTTTTAGTGACTGATGATCGAGAATGTACATACTTTATATGTATATGAATTCATATATAAAACCATTCGGAACGGCACATATGCAATATTATATTAGATTTATAGGGGTGGTTTGGAAGTCACAATTTACTAATTTACTAGGGTTGATCATTTTTGAAACAAACAAAAAAAATATTATTATCTGCGATCTGTGGCCGGGAAGGCGTAGGGGTGAGTTTTTAAGTGTAAAACACTGTTTATTTCGATTTCCGGCAAAATTACGTCTTTTGGAAAAAAAAATGAATAATATGTTTTAGGTAATATAAAGATCTACAACTTTTGTATTTACACTTTTTTGTATTTACACCTTAAAATCTATGTGAAAAATTGAAAATAAAAAAAAATAAAAATTTCACAAACTTTTTGGTGAAAACTTGCGTTTTTATAATCCATATCACTGTAATTTTGTGGATTTAAAATAATTACTTTTTCACCTTATTTTGAATAAATATCCAAAAGCAACTTGTAGATCTTTTTATTACCTACAACTATGCTATTTAACTATTTTCCATAGTTAAATAGCAAAGTCTTGTAGTTTCGTCGGAAATCGAGATAAAACGTGTTTTACCCTTAAAACCTCACTCCTGCCACTTCCTGAGGTTACATCGCATGTTAATTATTTTTCCTTTCATTTTTGTTATATTTTCTTTATACTAATTTTAAAAGCATGTACCCTGGTCTATACAGTCATTTTTGGCCAAACCTTAACATGAGGATAATTATGATGAGAAGGAAAAACACATTCAATATCCATTTCTATGTACCTCACAGTGTTTACCCAACTACGGTAAAGGAATTGTTATCATTTAAGTAGTCTATGTAGCGCATAAACTAGTCAACCGATTTGTGGTAAACTATATATACTATAAGAATAACATAAATATGGAGATTGTAATTTCGGAAAAAGTGAAGGTCTCAAAAATTTCTTTTATTGAAGTGTGTCTCTTGTTGGATATTAAATGAAAATGCAAAATTAGTAACGCTTACTTAAAATTATGAGATACACTAAAACTCGGGTAAATTTCATAATTTTTTCAGTTTAAAATGAATCGTTTAGATAGATAAACAAAATTAACCATGATAAACAACTCAAATCAACGTAACAATCGTTTATTTAATGTTTTTCAATACGCTAAATACGCAAAAAGAAAATATTGATTATTCATATAATCTTGGACTATAATATTTTCTTTTTTCTTATTTTTTAAAATCATTCTGTATCCTATTTGAATTACATATTATAGAAAAAAAAAACTCCCAATAAAATTTCTTTTCCCTACATAAATTGATTTTCAATAATCCAGACATTTTCTAAAAAATAAAAATAAAATACATCATCTAATTTAAAGATCATCCAATTCACTTGATGATAAGATAGATACAAAATAGAATAATATGAAACCATGAAACAGATGTTGTTAGATTTATATAGTAAAATACATTCTAACCCATGACATCGGTTATCATACAAAAACCCATCTGTTATCTAAAACAATGCCACTTAACATAATGAATTTAAAAATCACACGTAAACAATATTCTTGTAACAATCTATCAATATATAACATTTCAAAAATGTATTGTATGACAAAGAAAGGCGTACGTTGTTATACGTTTTTATTCAAATGGTGTTGTTGTTCATGCTTTTTTCATTGGGTGTATATGCTTATATGTATATAGATGAATTTTTATACTCGATATGTCAGAGAGTAACGCTAGATAATTGACGCCACAATCAAAATTTTGGTATAGATGTTCATCGAGATTCACTAGTAAATTTCCGTATACCCGTTCGTCTCTCTGATAACTCAAGTCACGAAGATAACTCAAAAATGACAAGAGATAGCGAGTAGAAATTTTGGTAACATATTTTCTTAGGGCAGGGTAGGGTTAAGTACTGCAAGAAAAGACCCAATTTGTGAATTTGTTTGACTCATAGTTAAAATCTATTTATTAAGCCGAATGGTACAATGAAGTATATCATTCCAGGAATATTACGTAAAATTTTTATCAAATAAAAAAACTACGGCAATTATTTGGAAGTGTCCCGAAAACAGCACAAAAAAGCGGTGCCCCTCATAAATCGATGCTAAATCGTCCAAAATTAAAAAGACAAAGTTCTTTCGTTAGATAATCGATTTCGTAAAGAACGCCGTCAAGGGTTTTTTAAAATTTCAATTTTTACTTTTTAGGAGCACTTTTAAGTGAAAAAGTTATTTTAAAATAAAAAATTATAACAAATATCCAAAGAAACTCTTCGGCGTTACCTCGTAAATTATATTCAGAAATGGTATTCAAAATTTCAAAATTATCGGTGAATTAGTTTTGAAGTTATGAGGGGCATCTATTTTGAAAACGTAAGTTGTGGGAGCACCGCTTTGAAGTTTTGAATACTATTTAATATAAACGAAAACGCTCATAAGCGTGTTACCGCACACTGAATCATCCACACCACGCCTATAAAGGATGTTGCTTTTATCCATGATTTCTAAAACATTCTTTTGACGAAACTTGCTTTCTTTAGTTTGTTTTCAGCTTGATGCTTTGATTGGTTTATACGAGTGCTAAACAGCGAACGGATGCCTTAACACTCATAACGTCGTAAATTTTCTCCGAACGACTTGAAATTCTTAGGATATTATGCAAAATAACAAAAATTTTAAAAATAATAATAATAATTGTTTTGTTCACAAACGTAATGAGACACAGTTTTCTTAAGTTGATAATTTAAACGATTCAACATTGAATTTCCAAGATATCATCAAAAATTCGATTCTTAGGTCAATCTCACGGAAACATTCAGAATTTATTTTTCAAGCTGAATGAATTAATTAATTTCTATATCTTTTGGGTCAAAATTACTCTAATAAAACAAAAATGCCTCACAGATTTGCCTTTGAAAAAATTTAAATTATAAATTATGCAATCTTTGCAAACATATTAAGCGTTACAATCTTTAAACTGAACTATATATTTCATGTAGTATGTAAGATTTAAATATGGTTGTATCTTGATAAGTGGATATATCCTTGCTCATTGGTGTTTAATAATTTCAAAATATGCACACTAGCTTTATACCTATAACATATAAACCATTTAAATTCATAAAATCGTTGCAAATCATCCCGTACCTATTTATACCATATATTTTTGGTTATAGGTATATAATATAATATTTCGTTTTATGAATGTATTATTATCAGTGAAACCGGGAATAATAGATAAGAAGTGTTGTTACGCTTGTATATATTTCACTTATACACAAATACATATTATATATTTAGTTGAAAGATGAAGGTGATATTTTGAAATGAAAAAAATAACCATGTATAAAGATCAAATATCTCACTAAAGTTATTTATTATGCTTAGTACAAAAAAACCGTTGAAAACTGTTATACAGTAAAAAGTATTATTTATATTTAAATACAAGCTTTATGGTAGTAAGAGGTAAAAGATTTTGAGGATTTTTTTTTTTTGTAAAATTTTTTATAAAAGATTAACAAGTAAAAGAGATAAGAATTTTTTATTTGAATAGAAGGAAATAAACTAACTTTTACAACACTTCCATATTTATTTTTGTGTTGTATGTTTGCTCAATCGAAAACGAAAAAGTTGGACAAATTTAACTTGAAAGATTTAATTATAGACTGGCACGCTTAACACACTGAACTGGTGACTAAGTAGGAAATGTAATTTCAAAGTTACATAAAACCTCATCTTCGTAACATATTAAGAAAAAAATAAAAGTTGGTATTTTTGAGCATAGTGAATACGTTATAGAAAAGAATTACTTTCAAGAATTATACATTAAATTTCCTATATGCGTTAAAGGCGCTTATCAAAGTAAATCGAAAGACGTTTTCGAAAGATATAGCGAAACAAAAAAAACGGATACATATATTTCATTTTTATCAACTTTTAAGAATGTTTCTTCTCAAAATGAGATCCACTTTTAGAAAACTAGTAGACCCAGTCATTTCACCCGGTATTTGGAGTATCATACCTGTTATTTTGTGGGACAATCGTGATATGAAATTTTTATATACACCCCCGTACTTCGTGCTGTGGTACTCATATTCTTAAAAAGTATATAGACCTCCATAACGAGGATTGTTTCCCTGATGTGATATGCACATTTTATATAATTTATATAGTTCAACATACTGCTAGTGACAAAATATATTTATTTTGATTTTGGTTTCGATAAAAATCATTCTAATACGATTTGTAACATACTTCAAGTGAGAACTTGTAATAGGAAACTTGCCCTGTTTTTGGGATAGAATATGGAGCTTAAACCTATCCTATCTCCTAGTCAGGGCGAAAATAAATCCAAAAACATAAAAATTATAAAAATTGATCCAGCCGTTCTTGAGTTAAAAGTAGTATTCCTAACACGACTGTGTTTTATATATTATACGTAATTGTACTTTTATATTTTCTACTTTTAAATAACTTCACATAATACTAATTGAACTTCAAAAATATTCTTACTACTTTAAAATTTATTCAATTTAAATTTATATATGATATTCTATACTAAGTAGTCATATGTACATTCATCCGATATCATTGAACATTCAGGAAATTTTTATTTAATTTTATAAAAAGATCGATGTCTTACATAAAAATAGTGTTGGTTGGAAATATTTTCATCCAATTATTCTGAATCTCTTTTAATTTGATTCTCAATTTACATACTCTTCAAAAATAAGAAAATAATAACTTTCGATATTCGATCGATTGTAAAATAATTCTAATAGGAAATATTATTTGCAAAATTAAATATTTCAAATAAAATATGACGACTTACATAAAAGCCTTGAATGCACATTACAAGTCTGATTTTTTTTTTGATTTAGATAAAGTTAATTTCAATTGTAAATTTTATCATGCAATGGTTAAAAAGATGGTTGTATAGACATCTATATGTTCAATTTTTACCATAGTTGGTTGTTTTTATGTTTTTAACAATATTATTTTGAACAGTAAATTCTATTTTATGAGAAACGGAATGAATTTTATATTGTATAAAATATTTTCATAGAATTTTACAAACCACAAAAATTAATGTCAATAGAGAACCATGACCCATATGATGATATTATGACATTATGTTGTTATTTTTTTGCCTTAAAAGAACGATAAGAATATGAAATAATAATATTTTTCGGAAAATGATAATAAAATTTTGATACGTTCCATATATTTTATTTATGATTATTTTAAAACGTAAACAACGGATATACACTAGTAAAAACTGTAGTATATCTGTCTAAATAAACGTATAATAAGGTACTGTTACAGATTAACATAATGATATTATCAACAAGACATGAACATAAAATGTTTTAAATCGTAAATTGAATTTTTAGACGAATAATAAAATAAATGTAGAGCTATTTACTGTGTACACACCAAATACAACAGTTTTGATGCAATTAGTAACATAATCTGTCTGCTTGCCATTCCCCATATCTCACCTACCCCAAGAGGTCATTTAAACCACCGTCGCCACAAAAATTAATTTTTGTATTGGAATAAGATAGGAGTGAAAAAACAATAAATGCCGTCTTGTCTTAAAAGTATACCTTGCTACATTACTACGACTTGTACTATTATTTCACACTTTCATTTTTCATATTTTGAAATGAACGAACAAGTAAAAATTATATCGATTTATTTAGCTTTAAAATTTGATTTTGCTATTTAATTATTAATTACTACTAATATAATGGTCCATGATCGGCCTGTATGAAAAACCTATTGGTGGTCTGTACGTAGTATTACTATAGATCTGTAACTCAATACCTCTAAATTGTTAGTACTTCCAGTTGGCGCTTTAGATTGTCATCTTTGTTAATAAAATGCATGCTCTAAATTTAAACAAAAAGAAAGGTTTCGATAAGTGGAATAAAAGTTTCTTGCATCAACCATGCAATTTTTTATGATGACTTCAGTTGTAGGGATGATTAATTTTCTTTTGAAGTATTTTAAATTGAGATATTTTGAGTTATTTCTTATGGAATTTGTTGAAAATCAAAAGTCGAATGAAACTGTCTGGTATCATTTACAATACTAAAAAATGTATGTATCCACGTAGTTTCAAAAATACGAAAATGAATAACAAACAACTGCCACGTGTATCAAATTTTTCGGCTTTTGTTTGTATATATAACATAACATTCAATAGTTAATTTTTCTTTTTACAAAAGTTTACCGAGCGTTAAATAAATCTAATTCCGATTTTCAAATTTCTTTAACAATATAGTCTGTTTACATAGCTTTCTTGTTCTTACTTTTCAGGGATGAGCAGAAGTTCTGAAAAATATGGATACAATAATACAAAGCTATAAATTGCTTCCAAGAACTAGTTAAGAACACAACTTTTATCCCAACAAAATATTTCGCCAACAATCTGTTATTTCCAAACTTTCATTTTATGCATTAGCAACACTAATTTCAATATAACGAAATACTTTTTTTACATTTCTCAGAAATATTTTATAAATAATAAAATTTTATCTTTCACGTATATCAATAAACTTTTATGAGATATAAAGAATAACAAGCCAAAATAACAACTAAATATTTAATTGTTTAAGTAATCTATATTTTACAATTTACATTTATAGAATACTATATTAACTGTCAAACACATTAGTTAAAATTAAAGTTAAAACATAGAGATAAAATTCTGGTAAATACATTAACTCCACCTCCATTCCACGACAACAGTTCCCTTAACTCTTTTAAATACTTTAGCATTTATATTTGCACATTATTCGATAGACTCACCCGCGAATTTCACTAACGTAATGATATTGTAAAATTTAAAAAAATGATCGCTCGCATACCCAGAGAGTGGAGGTCGTTCAGATAATACATTATAGACATGGAGTCTGCCTTCGGTCAGAAACCTTGCATCACGTATAGGGTAAAATATGATGTCTTGATATGGCCAGACCACGACCTTCAAGTTCAGAGCATCCATAAGATACTATTACCATCCAGTCTATACATTATGTATACTTGCATAATAATATGTATTGTTTTTACCTATATGAGTTTATTAGCCAAATTAGAGCATAAATTTTGGAGAATGTAAACATTTAACAAAAAGTGTTTCAAATAAAAGTTGTTTGTTTCAAAAATAAACATTTTTTATTTAAACTTTTCTTCTATCTTTAATAGTTTAAAATTTGGGTTAACGATCCATTGGACCTAATGGACCGATTTATGATTTACGAACTTAAACTCACTTTCTATGTATAAAATAAGTCACCAAAATTTCAGATCGCTATCTCGTTTTGTATTTGTGTAACCGTGATTTCGGACGGGCGGACAGCTAGTCGGACATGGACTAATAAGTGATTGTATGAATACCTTTACCAAAATTTTGTTTGCGCAGTAAATATTAGGAAGCGTTACAAACTTAATACTAAAATTAATATACTCCGACGTATTATGTATGTCGAGTATAAAAAGAATGATTGCTCTTATAAAAACTCTCTGTACAAAGAGTGTATCAACAATTCTTCTTTTCTGGCAATAAGAATACCAGTTTAATGACTTTTATCATCATTAAGAGTGACATTGTAATAAAATAAATATGTAAAAAAGAAAATTTTTATACTTATTTAAATAGTAAATATAGATAGGTATTCTACGGTATCATCTTCTTCCCTTTTTGTCATTTCCTATTCATTTTCATTGCTGAAAAATGTTCAAGAAATGTGTTCAATATTTTTTTAATGCTTTGAAATAAGGGAAGAATAATATATGTCGTGTGTCCTGAATAAATTAAACATTTACTTATAATATATAAGGTTTATGAGTCAAATAAGGCCCACCTAACTTAAATATGCCACAAATGCTATATTTGGTCGATTTAATGGATAATATCAAGCTTTCTAAAAAGTTTATCAATTTTGTTTATCATATAAGGCTAAAAAATACAACAAAATACAATACATCTAAAAATATATTACTTTAAAAAAAAAGTACTTTAAAAATATTACTCTTTTTAGGTCTTATTAAACCACCGTAGAACACCTATTTTAATTGTAAATTTGTAAATTTTTTCTTAAGCGTAGAATATATTAAATTTACCCAAGTGAGAAAAGGGACGTTATATATTAAATAGTTAATTACATATACGCAGTAACGTGTCTTACGAATTCAATTAAAATTGGATAATAAGTTCAAACGCTTCGGGGTAACGTAACAAACACGCATATAATATACAAAAATATAGAAATCGAAATTTTGAAATGTCAAGTGAAAAACTTCGTTTTATCAATAAAGTTTGGAAGTTGGAAATTTTCTATATCAATCAGACTTTTATTTAAATTACAATTTTAGAACTCTACAGTTTTTAAGTGCTAATATGAGTATGTGTATATACATGTACTTGGATGTGAACATGTACTTGAACGAACATTTTTGTATTAATTATGTCAAGAACGAAATCGAAACGAACAAAATGTAGCAACTTAATTTTTCAATCAAGTTGAAAATCTTTCAAATTATAAATATTTTTCTGTTTATCTATTCTGTTACTTCCATTAGAAAATAAGACGTTTGGGTATAACTCAGAACACGTTATTATATAAAACAAAAATCAATTCAAGTCAAAAAGAACATATATTGATATGCAAACATTTCAGAATTTTCAAAATAAATATGATTGTTCATTAGAACTTCTAATAGAAATAACCGATCGTGGGTGACGAAAAATGAACAAAACATTTTTGTCTATTTTAATTTCATCTACATAAAAATGAACTCTACGATTGATGTGTTTTCAAAGTAAATTTCCTATAAAGAATTTGATATTCATTTTTTATCTTGGGAGTTCAAAGTTTTAAGACAAATCATTGTACTATATAAAAGGCTTTTTTTATAATGTTATTAGAAGATTCAGTTTATTTAACTAAAATGTTAAGTAACGTCAACATTATATTACAAACTTTTATTCAACTTCGAATATGACAAAAAAAAAACCTTTAAGGTAGTAAAAGAGTTATATAACTAAAAATAAAAAAATCGTTTATGTGTCAAACATGAATAAAATGCCCATTTTAGGCTTATTATATATTGGATTCAAAATGAAGGAATGTATTGTTTAAATGTTCAATACAAGTAAACACATGTACAAACCTTTTTCTATTTTGAATCGCCTGCTAAATATTCACGCAATTTTGATGAAATTAATAGTTGATCATTTAGAGAGCTCAGGAGCTTATTCATCTTGTATTGAAATAAAAAGGCGTGGCATATATTTAATTCAAGATATAATGATTTAGTTTTGAGTGATATCTACAGATTGCAGAATAGCTTAAAATATTGTATCAACATCAGAATAATTTTTAGTTAAAACCAGAAAAATAATAAATATGTATTATGAAATAATTTTTAAATTTTCAAATTAATTTTAGAATTATTATTTCATGAATTCATAAGGACACTGATTCGTAATCGTTATTTGGTACACACCTTACAATATTGAGTTTTAAATGAATACCGTTTGTACAATGGCAGTAAATCAGCTGTAAAGTAATGAGATTTTTTTTGGATTTTTTTTTATTATACTTTAATTTGCTTTTACTGGTACTGTGAGCTTATTTGACATGTTTATTTATGGTAAATAATAAATTTTATGTCATTATGTCAATTCCTCTATTTTGCAATTTAATTATATATATGTATACTTTTTTTTCTGTGTATTTAATAATGTTTTCTAAAAATTAAAAAATAAAAAAAGAAGCGGGAAGATTGATTTTCTTTCATTATGGAAATTGAAGTGTTGTAATATTTATTGTAACATGTAATTAGTTTTCTACTGTTTTCCTTACAAGACAGACAAAATGTATTTGCTCATATTTTTCATTTAATTAAATTTGATAAATTTTGTTTCATTTCTTTATTTTCTGATGTTCGTCTTAGTTAACTATAATAATGCGATTCATAATTCCTATGAAATTTCAAAATATGGCCAAAATAATTATAGATAGACCACTGTAGGATGTACAAATTCAGGATATGGAAAAATTGTACACTGTTTTCCTTCCAAACGTCGCTCATTAATATGATGCTTCTATTAAAGCATAAACATGAGTCACTTAGCTATTTGAGAATCTTGAACAACTGTCAATGGAGTATGAAAAACCGATTTGACGTGTTTATAATGATTCTAATGATGGTAATTGCACGAAGTATTTTATGAAAAAATTTCCAAATGTACCAAAATTTGATAGGCCAATTTCTAAATAAATCAATTCAAATGCCTCCATAAGTCTATCGAAGTGGGATAGGAGTCGTTAAAAAAACTATCCCAATAATTTTCTTGCAACATGCTTAACGTTTATATTTGAGCTCATATCAAAATAATTGCATGTGGAGAATGTGATCTCTAATTTAAGAACAATCTTCAATTTAGTGGATTTGTATATAATTATTCACTATCACGGTGCCATTTACTATAAACATAAACATCGGGAAAAAACGGCAAACCCTCGCGGAACGTTTATTCTCTATGTTAGTAAATGGATACAAGTTATTTATTTTCTCACAAAAAAAAAGTGTGTGTCAAGATAGTTACTAGTATGTATTTTCATTGTAATGGCCCTTTACTTTATATCCAGGAAGACACATCTATACCAAATTCAAGTAGATATGTCCTCTAGTTCGCTTTTTGATATTACCATTAGAGCCATTTTTCCGGAATAAATAGTACAAAATGCGTGTGTAACTTAAGATCAAAGATATCCGTATGCTATAATTTCATCCAAAGTTTTTGCATGTTTAAGTAACAAACATGCAAACTTACGCATTTATGATATTTCGAATAAAAACATTGATACAATAATTGATATTTCGAAGCGGAACAAACAACTTGGTATAGGTTTTCAGACTTGGTACAGTTAATTTCTCAACGGGAATTATTTCTTGTATTTATATAATATTAAAGTGTATAACGGATTTACTATTTACATAATAAAACATCAAAATTATTTTAGAAATGTAATGAAACAGAAATAATTAATCATTCAATAACAACAGTGTCAAATATTGTTTAATGGTTAGTAATGCCTATTATATCACAATCATTGTTTATTTGATTGGTTTAAATAATGTAGGCCAATATACGGTCATATGTATAGGATAATTGGTGAACTCTATGACAGTTTTCATATTAATACATTTAGCAAAAAATCGGAATTTTACTTTTTTTAGTTTTCGATCTGGCTTAAGTATTTGTTCAGCTTTTTGTAATTTTTTAAACTTCACATGCTAAATAGCGTTTAAAAAAAATAAAAATAAAAGCATTTATTTTAGGATTGAATGGTTTTAGAGATATCGCTTGAAATTGGTAAGAAATATACACCTCCAAATCGAATTTAATCGTTTTTTTTTTTTTTTTTTTAAACACATATGTTAAATTACGCCTGTAAATATAATTTTATCGACATCAGAGGGAAAGAATATGTCCCGAATTATGGTAATATTCTTAATGGTTTAATCGCAAAAATCAGGAAAAATTTTTTGTCTCTTATTTCGATAAAATATGTTTATAGGCGTAGTTTACCCTGCAGATTTCAAAAGTCACACCCATTTTATGATTTGATGGACATATTAGAGATGTCACTTGAAATCCGATCGGGAGTTCAATATTATACAAGGCAGAAGCGTTATCTCGAAAACTTACCATCAAATCGTAAAAAAGAAGTTATTTTTTATTTCCTTAGATCCATATCTCCCAGAAACACTAAAACAGTCATACTTTGAGGTGTTGCACAGACTTAAAAATACTACGTAAAATTTAAAATATCACCAAAAATTATACATAAATTTGTATATTAAATTAATCTTATGAATTTTTAGAAATTTATGAAACTTTAAGAAATTATGAAATTTGTTAATTGAATAGATTATTATGAGAAAATTAAAAAAAATCTTTGAATTTAAAACATTATTCCCAATTTGCTTATGGTAAAAAAACAAGCACCCCTTTCGATCGGAACGCTTTTCGATAAATAGTTTTTATCTTCAAAACTGTTATGAATAAATGCTATGGATATTCAAACAATGGACTCTACTTGAGAGTCAAAGATCTTCTGGAATTCGTGAATTGAACAAATCACCCTATATGTAGCATAGTTTACAATTGTAATACAATTTGATGAAAACGATCTAAGCAGAAAAAGTACTTATGAATATTGAGATAACCTCTTTTATAGTATAAATATTTTTAGTTACCTGGTTTTCAATTTTCCTGAAATTGATCATGCATAATTATGACTGACAATACAATATTATGACATTATATTAAATAATAAAAAAATAATGGTAGTGTTATATAACTTATTGTATATCATTAAATACGATAACAAGAGGACGATGAAACCTCCATTTACGTCATTTGCACCTGTAGAAATCGTCAGGATGTTTGATATAGAATGTTCGCATTTGAAACTCTGGATCCATGTATTGTAAGAACAATTCCGACTGAGAATCTTGGGGCATTTTTTGGGTGGCCAGATAAGACCCTATAGCATCACCAGCCCGGGCTGGATCTTTCTCTGCACCTTGAGCCAGAAGGAATAATGGTCTTCAGGGATGAAGTGGTCTAGAGGAGTGGTAGTTCTCCTCTCATTATTACCGATCTATCTATGTATCTAAAATCATAAAGTTTGGAATCCTGACATTTATTTGAAATTTTTATCAAATAAGTTCCTCGTACTTATGACTACGTTCTAAAATCATACTTAGAAGACAGATACTTTCAAGTCAAATTTCAAGTAGAACTGCCTGATTTGTTTCCTATCCAATCTGGTATACCACCGGGCAGTTTTCTAGGCCCGTAGATATAACCTTAACAGCTACATTTACTACAAAATAGTATCGATAAAATTTTCAACATTGCATTAATAGCGTATCCAAGTCCAACGAGACGAAATCCGTTCCAGTAACATTTACTTTGATAAACGAAACCTGCTCTGATGATACAATGAGCGGGGTTATTTTTCCCCGTAAGTCAATGGAGTGGAATATTTAGGTGTAAACATAAGTCATGCAGAAAATAGCTCTAATTGTAATTTTGTAAATTTTATTGGCTTTTGAGACAAGGTTCTTAGTTATCATTAGACAATACAGTGCTAGTGTATAAAACCGTACTTAAACCGGTGTAGACTTATGAAATTTGAAAAATTTTGTTTCCCTGTTCAATCGATAAAAGATTACGAAAACAAACAAAAAATTCATTTATCAATCAAAATGAAAATCAACATAATTACAATTACAATTTAAATTATATATTTATTATAATTTCAACTGAGAAGTCAAAATTTTAAGAAAATCCTTAACATATATCCTTACAGAATAATAATATAAAAAAAATTTGCATAAATCTATTCCCACCTTTCAAATTACTATATCGAATCGTATATTCCAGATACTATACAAATTATTAAAATATGAAATAGTAAGGTAATCAAAGATAAGAATAACTAAGAGTTATTTTATTGAAAACAACTGAATTCAATTAAGTATTTTATTCAAAAAATAATAATAATTTAATATTTGCTTAATGCATTTTTATTATTTATTCGATAGTAAATAAAAATATATAAATAATGATATTTAAAAATAAAATAGAGAAATAAATAAACAAAACATTCATTCGCTGCAATAATACGAATATCCATTGTTAAAAAAAAAAAGGAAAGAAAAACCCAATGACGAATAATAATTTAACTATTCACATAAAAATACAAGTAATAAAGTAAATTTATTGGCTTAAGACGCACAATCTATTTCTTTAGGATAAGGACGCATACGTTTTACGTTATAATAAATAATTCTAGAATATTTGATAATATTGTACATGGTTTTAAATGGTCAATCCTTTTTTGATCTAGAAATCGATATATTATCGATTTCGATAATCTAAGCCTGCAAAGAAACTAGACACTATTTTGTTCAAATATCAAAATATCATTGAACGCGTTTAGGATACTCTAAACATTTTTTGTCTCATATTCTTGAACAACCCTAATCAATACTATTTTAGTTTTAAATTTAAATTCAAACAATCATTCATACTCAACATTTGCATTTTTTTCTGTAATCCCAAGTCCCGGCACAGCGGTGGAAATTCAACCATAATCATTCAAAATTGAATTTAACTGCCTTAGATAAAACAGTATATATACGTGCCTTTAAACAAAATTTATATAAAAAAAAATAATATATGCGTGTGTATGGTAGTGTGTGTAATAAAAGCCACACCTCTTGTATATGTGTCTATCATGATTTGTGTAAGGTTTTTTTTATATATATTTTTTTTTAATTTAAAGTATTGTTTATGCATAATTAAAAATAATAAAATATTATCAGTCTTCAATCCTACTCTATATAAACTATCAGTGTGCCAAATTTTATACTCCTCCGTCCGCCCATTTTTCGTAAACAGAGGTACAAAGTTTTTACTTCACGTATTAATATATAGATTAAGTAATTATTTGGGTAGTTATTTTGAATAGATTGATATTCAAAACTCCTCTAAATTTGATGCCCTATGATTACGATTTTGAATATTTTATTTTTTTATTTTCGGTTTTGTCGATTATCTTAATGGCTATTATAAATTATATTGGGGAAATGATATCGAGGTGAACAAACCACATTTATCAACATCTGTGAACAAATGCAGCTTTATTATTTGCAGTACAACAAATAAAAGAATTGTTTGGTTATTTTTAAATAAGATACTTATTTTCTTTTGAAAATTCTCTTATTTTTCCAATCCATCTTTTGTCATCGATACGATCACAAACATTAATGTTTGTGTATCGTATTTTTTATTTTAGAAAAAAAATACTTATCCATATTGGATATTTTTTTTTTCTGAAATTTCTTATTTCAAAAACTTTAATGAGATATTTTTTTGTATACAAATATTTTTCTAACTAATGATTGCTTTTTGATCCATTCATTTTATTATAAAATTTAATTCTTAGAAAAAAAAATGTTATAAAAAATACTTCTTATTTAATTAAGTTTTATTTTTTCTTGAGGAAATGAAAATATTACATGGTTGAAATGAAATTCTTTCTGTATTGGATAATAAGTTTTACATTTATATACTAGCAGACCTGGTCACGCTCTGCTGTGACAATTTTCACTTAAAAAAGTTGAAAAAACAATTTTCTCATCTTATCAAACGATTACATGCAGAAGTAGATTGGACCAAGGCATCACGTTGTTCCATACAAACTGATCCCAAATCTCCGTACTGGTAGAATTTTAGTACTTTTCTATCGGAGGCCCGGTTTTTGGTGTAGGACATCCGGTATTTGATGTGGGACGCCCGTGCCATAAAATTTTTTTGTATACACCCGGTGTCGTGGCCCGTTGACTCTCAGGCTGACTTCCGGACTTGACTCCACGTCACAGAAATTTACATTTATAATACTCATTAGAACGTGCGATACTTCGTGCTGTGGTATCATCATATACTTGATGAAAAGTATATGGACCTCCCAAAAATTTATTTTTTTTTAAATTAATCATTATTATTGCATTAATGTATTTTTGTATCCGTAGTAACAATAAATTGTATCCTGAATCATCAATTCCAATATTGAAAACTCAAATCATAGATGTAAACCATGCATCCATCCACTCACACAATTTCATCAAAATTGGATGAATGGTTCACGGTATATCGGCATTTATGTAAAAATACCAATCTACCCACTATCAAATATACTTCCTGAAATAGCTATATCCCTGTAACGGCTTGACCGATTGAGTTGAAATTTGAATACAATCTAAAAGATATTTCCAAATTTTATTATATAAAATTTTCATAACAATCACAATTCACAACATTACAATCGTATTTAATGTTATTAAATAAGAAAATAATGAAAATAGATAAAAGTGTCGTATTTTTTGATTCCATGAGTATATATATAAAATTTCATCAAGATCGGATAAACGGTTCACAAGATATCAGCATTTAGGCGAAAAAAAGAAAGTAAGTTTCAAGCACCATATCTTCGGGACGTTAATAGGCAGGTAAGATTTTTTTTTAATGGGACCACCTCGAACAAATCCACTATTGTTAACCAAAAATTTATAAATATTAGTCAAGTAGCTATGCTTGTTTGTGTAAATGAGTTTCGCATACCGAAAAATCGACAAACTGATATTAACTTCAAAAGTAACAAAACGTCAACATTCAATTTTTTGAAATCACGAACACAGTACTTCCGATATTTTAGATATAGCTCGGAAGAAATATTATTAATGGAATAAAATTTACAGATGGTAGTATAAATTTAAATAAAAAGCGCTTTTTTCACTTGAATATCTGGATAATTAATTAATATTCAACTTATTAAGTTGGACCAGACATTTCTGATTATTTTATAAATGTTGCGTGTGTTTTTGTTCAACATTAAAAATAGCACACAAAAATGACAACAAGTATTATGAGGAGTTCAAAAATTTGTATTTTCACATACAAATACTTATGCGTCCTGAATGGTTAAGAAGGTGTGACTTAGTAGTGTGAACTATGTGACCATAGTTTGCATAAGAGGTCTTTAACTATAATTAAATTGTCATTGGAAACGAGTTTCACATATCATATTGGCCCGTAAAATACAAAAATAAACTAACAAGTAAAAAACACGCAAATCTTGAAATTAATAATAACAATATGTTCATTTTTTATTACAGAACTTATTTGTCGTTATAAAATTTACAAAATTCTATATACATACCTTGGTATACGACGTTACATTCTATTACATTTCTTAGAGTGTTTTCCCGTTTTCTTTTCTGTTTTTTTTTTTTTTATTTCTTAATAAAGAACATATAAAAATGTAAATTGTATTTATACTACCTACTGAATAAAAATTTAGAATTTATAAAATTTAATAATAATAAAAATGGATTTAACAAAACATAAAATTATAATTTTTCTAATATAAAATATGAAATACAAAGAACAAAAAAAAATGGTTTATCGTAAATTATTTTATATTATATATTTTCGTTTTTTAAAACTTTACTATCGTCAGTGTTTTTTTTTTTTTTATGAAATGCCTAGATTTGATTTTTTATATAAGTAAAAAATGATTAATTAGGCTTGGTTTTATACCGATATGAACTATTACCGATATATTAAGTCGTGTGATAGTATTTTCCAAAAGTACAAAGATCAATGACTAATTTATATGTTTATCAAGATATAATCAGTTGGATTTGAGATGGTAGAAATATTTTGGATTTTGGATGTTTGAAATGTAGATACTTCTTTCGAAAATATTCATTAGTTCAATAGACACATTGCGGATGTGAACCGTAGATATCTCCACTATTATAAAAAAATACACAGCTTCAAAGAATTTGAGTTAAGACCTATTTCAGTCATTTCTATAAAAACCATAAAAAGCGTTAACCTAGTGAAGTGCAATGGAATTTTCTATATTTGTACGATGTGATTCAAAAAATAAAATATAAAATGAGTATATATTTGACAGCAATCAAGCTAAAACAATTTGCCTATGTTCATTTTAATCAATCTTATTAGCGCACACCATAAGAAATTCTGATCTCTGTCATATTAGAAATTCTTTTACTTTCAAATATTTTAAATTTATTTATTGCTTTTTTGACTAACATATGGCCTACTTCTGTTAAGAAATTCTGATGCAACTTTATACAGCAACATATGTTTGTGTAAATCAGAAAATTTTCTGATCAGAAAAGATTATGTTGTGCGCTGACCATTATAGATAACAACAAGCGGATCTGTGTACTGCTCCGCGGCATTCATTGTTGATAATAATTAAATAGCTTAAATTTGAATCTTAAATTCTAAGCAACTGTTACATTTTTCAAACATACCTGATACTATTAATAATTCAATTCACACATATAAAAATGATGAGTGTGTATTGTCCTCTCAACAATTTCGAACTCATCCAATTTGACTGTTTAATAGCTCAAATGAGATACGTTGAGTCACTGAGTATTCTTAGGCCAAATTATATAATATGCAGTTCTTATGAGGCGTTTCTTTCTCAAAATTTTGTTTTCTATAAAAATAACTCAATTCTAATCAACATAGAAAGTTCGGTCTAATATTTGATCTAAGAACACTCAGTGACTCAATAACTTTTATTTGTGTTATTAAACGCTCAAATTGAATGAGTGGGTGGACTTCCAATTATTCATCAATTTTTGTAGTATAATTTTTTCGAATTATTTTATTAACAAATTCATTTGCGATTATTATCGGCTTTAATTGTTACTTTAAATATATTTATAAGTAAATAAATTATTTTAAAATTAATTAAGCATTTTCTGGAGTTGATTCTATATTTTCTGAACTATCAAATTATTTCTATAATGAAGTTAATAAAATTTACGTTTAAACTTTGTTTTGTCACATATATCCTGCATTGAATAAAACTATGAGATGTCAGAGCCATTGAACAAAAGAAATGACCTAAATAATATAACTCTTCATTACTCTCTTTTTTTTTGGGTTGGAAAACTTCTCAAATATCATAATTATTTTAATAAATTAAAACAAAAAAAAAATAGGTAAATTTTATGTGCATATTATAATGAAACCAGAAAAACACATTTTTATTACCATTGTGTTAAGTAAAAGACGAAGAGAGAGTTTAGCTAAAAAGTAAGTACACGTAAAATGCATTTAAAATGCACATCTAAAGATGTAACTACAGATGACATGGTTGGTTGTACAGGATACTCATTCACGACTATGTATAATTTATACACACCTACGTACGGGTTGTTGAAGTACAAACTGAAAGGAAACAAGTGGTGGTGATGATGACCTACAGGAACTTATAACTTACTGGTTATAAAAAGCTATCAAATTATTACGATCAAATACAAACACTTTAGAAGATAGGAACTGAATTAATATTTTCTAGCGTTACAAATTTTAGACTAAAAATAATTTACTCTGACATATTCTATTTAAGTCGAGTATAAGAATCCAAAGTTATAGTGTTCAAATCGAGAAATCTCTTTGAGAATTTATTTTTTGTTTAAGTGAACGAATCATGGCGTGACTTTTTCGTAATTTAACCTATGTTCCATCACTTATTTTAAATACCATTTATAAATACTGATGATACAGTTCTGAAAAGCATGACTTTTCCTTGTAGATTATTTGTCCTTTTGGAATTGGAAAAATTTGTATATAAATTGTATATATACTTCGAAATTTTTTCGAGTAGGTCCCTTATTTTAGAAAAAGATTTTAAAATACATTTTGAACCGCATAACACCTTCATCATTTGTATTTATAAATCTTTCTACCCATCTCTCCATCTGCCTATACATGTGTTTTCCATTGCGTTACCTTGAAACGCTATGTCCGAATGTTATTAAATTTGGTTGACACAGAATAAAATTTACTGTATTTTTGACATCATCAGACTATCGGGGACTTCTTTTTCCACATTCTTTCTTGTGATATGATATTAGTCAAGTTTACTGAACAATGTTAAAATTAGGTGCTTTTGAAGTGCAGCAAATTAATTATGTGCTCAAGTTTTTAATAAGAAAAATTAAGTTATAAGATGCATTGCTGCCGTGAAATCACGCTGGCAGAGCATTGCGAAAAAATAACTTTTGTAATTTTATGTAAGTATCACAATTCGGTGCTTTTTACACGCTTTTATGGTGTGCATTCAACAAAACAATTTAATCAAAATTTAATAAAAAAAAAAGGGTAAAGTTGGCAGTGACAGTCAAAATTGAATACTTCTAATTGAAATCGCTCTACTAGCGTGATTTCACGGCAGGAGTGCATCATCAAGAGTCAATTTTTCTAATTAAAAATTTGAGCACCTAGTTTAATTTTGTAGTACTTAAATGTACTTCATTTTGAGCATCTTTAATTTTGAATAAGATCCTCTGCTAGCTTGATTAGTATTGCGATATGATGGAGTGTGTAGGATAAGTATTGGAACATTTTATTACAATAAAATTGCTTATATTTATTCCGGATTAGTCGAGTATTTGATACTAATGGGATATCATTATGAGTGAGATTTACAACACAACGAAATTTCCAGAAAGTTTTATTGATGACAAACTCCCGAAACACAAAATTGAGTTTCTAAACTAAACAAATATTTCTCCAAAAAATCACAAAATTTGCATTTTCATTTACAGGCTAAAAGCCATAAGTTTCAAATAGAATGTTAGAAATATGTAGAATATTTTTCATCAAATATGTTAATGCTTTTTTAAAATTCCCAGCAGTTTATAAGATGAATTAAATACATTTCTATAGTCAGTTTTAAATTAAATCTTTTGTTTGCATTTAGAATATGTATATTAAAACAAGTAAAAAATAAGACAAAAAAATGTATAGTGTATAGATAAAGAAGAAACTTTCATCGCAACCAACCATGAATTTTATAAATGCAACTATAATAAAGTTATGTCTTTAAATATTCGGTATAGTGGTTAAAGTGGCCGAAAATACTCATAGACATGCATACACCACCATCAAACTTTAAAATTATATTTTAGTATTAGTTTCTACACCATAAGATATGAGATATGCGGTAAATCAATATGAATAATTTAGAGGAGGGTAATTAGTTATTGCTGGTTATAAAAGTGAAGAGGTATAAAAAATTGTGCTTTTGATAGAGTAGTGTCTGTTCAGAATGGAGTCATTTGAAATTGAGTAAATTTTTGTACGTAACATCACCGATCCAGTGTGTCAAACGTGGTAATTTGATTGGAGAGAGGTAAAATTAAGTAGCTGAAGCCAGAAATAAAAAAAAAGGGTAAAATTTTAAAAGGGTTTTAAGATTTTTAGCATTTTTTTCCCCAAATTCTTAGATAACAATATTTTGTTTTTTAAAATACGTATTTTAATACATCAAAATAGTCATCTTTAGTATGAATTAGCTAGTCTTTATGATTGTCTGAGGAGATGTTACTCGTTGCGAATTTGGTGACGGTTTGTAAGGCAGCTAATTCATACGGATGACTATTTTGTAGTCGAAAGACGTATTTATAAAATACAAAATATTTTGAACAAGGAAATTGGGCCAAGTAATCGAAATTTATTTACATGCATGATGTTGAAAAATAAATCATTTTCTTGTAATATGAACCAAAACGTACTGAACGTGATAACCACGTGATTCATCCTTTCATCCTTTCTTTCAAAATAAGCTGATGTATACAATTGATCTAAATCAGAAAGTACATATTACAAAAAGTATGGCTTATGGCACTGGTTAGAATTTTTTCGAATGATTGAATTTCTACGTTCTTTACAATACAAAACTACAAAAATGGCAAGAAGGTAGGAGATATTTTCTTCAATGATTATGACATGCTTAAAATGAATATTGGAAAATTAGTTTAATATAATGTTTTCAATTTCATAACTAACGTTCTTTAAAGGGTAAATTATCTGAAAGGAAACACAGTCAATATCAAATAAAACACTGGGTAAATTATGACGTATTTTTATAATAAAAATGTTTTTCTTCTTAATGGAAAAGTTTGTTAATCTACATCGACTACAACTGTGGGTAGTATAGTTATGTTTATAAATGTTCACGTTAGTACAGCAGTCCTTTGTTTAAAAAAAAAAACAACTTAATAATTTCCACAAAAAACGTTTATTTATCAAAAGAAAAATTAGTGCTGGAAATATGACACGTAAATATTAATATAAAAATAAAATTCATAGCGTAGTAGTAACGTTTTAGTAGGAATTCTTAAAAACATTATTATCTTTATTTTTATTATTATTAATTAGTCATCTCAACAATCTAATTATGATTAATCAACTTTATTCTTTTAGAATTTTCTACCACACGCAAGAAGTACACAGTGAACCGCTAGTTTACCTACGTGCTCCAGACAACCTGAGAGCATCTCTCCAGTTTATTAAAATTGTGGGGAAATAAAGATTAGCAAAATGATAGAGAATCCTTATATCGATTTAAACTGCGCTTACACTAGCGTTTATTGTGATTGCGCTGAAACACTCGTCAATTCGAAATAATTGTACTCTTGTATTTTATGATTTAACAAAATAATAGTGTAAAAAATTTGTCTATGATCAGTTAACTAAATCATTTTTTGTCTTTTTTCACTTGAAAATTTGGTTCCAATGTAGATATGTTAAATTCGATTATTCTCCAAAACCTGATATATCGATTTCTAGCAAAATTCAGGATTTGGTTAGACTGTCATGGAAAATATGACTAAAAAACAACGACAGCAGATATTGATATAAAATTCGTGTCTTCAAGCTTTGATTTGAAAACCAAAGAGAAATTATGGTATGAGCTGCCCTCTGAATGATAAATATCATTTCTATATCAAAGTTAGTGATTTTGTATCTTGGTTAACGTGTCGGATTTACTCTAGTTTTCTTTTTATACTGCTTAAAAAAAATGTTTACTTCTTCGTATAAAAGCCGTAACTGCATGCTATATATATTTCCATTACCGTATAATTGTACGCTATAATATATAGTGTATGTATGTTAAGTTTTTTCTTTGTTAAGACTATGTGCCTTGTGTATTAACTTTAATTCCTTGTTTTTAGTAACCACATTCTGCAGGAAAAGAAAACTGATTAGATAATTTTTAGAAAATGAAACTCTACGCCAGACATTATTTTCAAAAGCCTGCCGTTACAGCTGTAAGACGGGTTAATCGAACTTCCCTCATCTTTTCATAAATCAATTACTTCGTTAACTTCATCACTTATAAACAAAATATCCGAAAACATTACATTTCAACGAAGAACTTTCTACTTCATCACTTTCTCAATTTCACAGGTTAAGTATTCTCCTACTTGTTTAACAAAAATTACAATATATTGCTCAAAATTTTGCATTTTTATTATATTGTTATGTTAGATATTTGTTTCCTTAAAAATTACTAAACTATTTTTTGATGAATATAAAAAAAATAATAAAATAAAATTTAAAAGAATGCAATGGGAATCGAACCGAGATGATTTTATACAAAGTCAACTATATTAGTTATGTTACTAGTTAGGATAGTTGCTGCTATAAATATGTAATATAAATACTTATATAAAGAAATGCCGTTCATTGAAAATTAGTAAGTTATAAAAAATAATTTAGAATTGTAAATAATTTTTGGATAAATATTTAAAAAAAACAAAAGATATAAGAAAAATTAAATACATGCGATAGGATTCGAACCGAAGTCTTTCTAATTCAAATCAAATTTGCTCTACTTAGTGTTGATGCCATTGTTACGTGTCAGATGTATTACATGCCGTAACAGTGTCTCAAGTCCAATGGCTTTCTCCCATCTCAAAAAATGATTAACGTCCCAAAAAAAAAAAAAATGTTCACTAAAAAAATATTTTCCACTTTCAATCTTGACCACATGGTACAAAATATTTAAGATAGCACTGAGTTACTATTTTCTGGTTACGAGTGATGACGTGTAAGTAGTTATTATTTCAAACATCTTGACATTTTTTTAATTGGTCACTAGAGGCAAATAACAACATAGAAAGAACATGGAGATATATGGTAGACATGATTTGGCACAGCTATTCACCAGTGTATTGTAGGTAATGTTGTAATCATTGTGGAATACATAATATTTATGGTGTACTAGTGGTAATGAATGTGTGCTATAGTTTATATATTTTAGAAAGAAATACAAAATTAGATTAAGGAGTAAATTTTCTTCAACAAAATAACACAAATTTTCATTATAGAAACATTCTGAGTATATTTTAATTTAAGTTTTAGTATTTCGAAATTTATTGGTATGTTTATGTTTTGGGGCCCATGAATTGCATGAAGTCGTCTCGCGATAAACAAGAGTTTAAATAATGAATAATTTATAATCAAAATATATTAATTTCAGTTTTTTTATTATGTTTCAGGTATATATTAAAAGTTGTCGGTAAGCAAATATATATATAATATAGTAAACAAATTGTAAACAATTTATTTTTTTTAGAACTGATAAAATTATAAAATACCTCAAAAATTCTTATCCAAATTTGATGAAATTTGTTATGCACAGTATATGTGATGGCAACGGAGGGCTTGAAAAGACATTTTCTTGAAAATACATTTCTGAATATAAAATCGAATTTTTTTTCTCACCCTTTTTATGTCAATATTATAAATACCAAAAAAAAAATGGATTAAATACAATGTTTTAGGTTCATGTTATTTAAGTCAACAAGTGTTAAAAGCATACTCCGTACATAAAAGAGTGTTCTTCTGACAGCTGATGATAGTCCCTCTTAAGTAAATTTAAACCACAGATTAATTTGAATCAACAAAACTCAAGTAAATTTAAATCCAAAATTTTGGGAAAAAAAGAAGGATTTACCATATTTTTTGTGTAAGTTTCTATGGTGTGATGTTACCTTCAAGCCGATGTTTATTCTTGAACTGTTTATTTCAGTAATTTATTTTAAATTGTTTATTTTAGCACTAAATTTTTTTCCAATCATTTGGAAATAAAACGTAAATATTTATATAAGCTTGACTAATTTTAGTAAAAAAGAAATTAAGTACATAAATTATTTTCAAAAAAAAAAGCTAATTGAAACATAAATTACATTTTCTTTCGAATAAATGTAATTATCCTTAAATTCATTTTACGCCACTTAGTATTGTAATATTAAAAAATACATATACTTTAAATTTGTGTTTAATAAAAACAATATCGTAACAATTATCGTAATTTCGTAATTAACGTCATGAATAATACCAAAAAATTCTTAACTATTGTAACGATAATAAATAACCAGATACACACAACGGAAAAAAAATATATACACATACCATAAATTAATTTTTAAACCAATTAACTTTTAAATATTCTGGTTATAATACACAAAATACAAGAAGTAGTATACGTACGTTTACGTATTTCCACTCAAACCCGAAAAAAATATATCCGTACGACAAAACAATGATGAACGCGTTCTATAAGAAAAAAATTAATTCGACAAAGTATTAAAAAAAAAAAAAACTTTATAATGAAATAATGTGGTTTATAAAAAGTGAGTAAAACATATTAGAAATAAGGATAAAATTTGTATGGCAAAGTTAGGACTAAATAAAGATGAGGCATATAATTGACTCGCTCTCTCATGGATAGATAGTATTGTAGTGGTTTCTCAACTGACGCCAGTTATTGTATATCATCCAAGCGACATTTTATTTTGTAATGAAACGAAACTACAAGCTGTTGTGGGGAAAATGTTTCCATATTTTTCATAATTTCATGCTATAGACTCATCTCTTTTGCCCTCTCATTCGGCTTGTTTTCCCATATATAAAATTACTTCCAATATGCACTTTGTGTTGTAGTAACATTAATTTTAACATCCACCATTACGTACAAAAGAGAATAATAAATTAAATCTCAGTTTATTTAAAACTTATTAAAGACTGTAAGAAACTTTTGAATACAAAACTCAGAATATCGCCTTATTGAGCTATTACGGGTAGTAAGAGATAGTCGAAGATGTCTTTCTGTTCGCCTGTTATCACGATAAATCAAAAACAAAAGTTAAAATATCCCGAGTAGAATTAAAACATTCCTGATCACTTTGTGGCTAATAATTTGGGGTTGTATCTCACCATTGGCCATCCATTACCTCCCTATACATTTTATATGTTTATATTGCTCTGGTTGGCATTTCATCCATTTGAATTGACCGTCCTATCCAATGCTGCATGGCTGACTGTTCATTATATTACATGGACTGAAAAGTCCCGGGCATAACACATAGATGGTGCTAGTTTTATTGCAGTCACCTTTTTTCAGTTAATACTAACCTTCAAAAGACAGCTGTTAACATTTCATGATATTCTATTCATTAGTTTGTGAGTTATTGTACTAAGAGTGACGCTACTTTTGTTATTTTCAAAACAATGGATCAAAAACAATTTCGTGTTTTAATTTTACTTTGCTTCTTTATGGGAAAAAATACCGTTCAAGCGAAGCAATGGCTTGAAAAGTGTTATGGGGACTCCACTCCATCAGAAACAACAATAAAACGTTGGCTTGCTGACTTCAATCGTGGTCGTAGAGACACCGATGATGCAGAACGCAGTGGACTGGAATGATTGCGTTGCTCTTGATGGAGATTACATTGACGAATAAAGCTAATTTTGAACAAAAAAAAAAACTGTGTTTTCTTTGTTAGGCCCGGGACTTTTCAGTCCATATGTTACTTCATAATCATTTTTAATAATTAATTAAACTAAAAATATTGAGCTTTGTTTTTGCAAGAAAAAACAACAGAAAAGTTTCAGATGTTGTGGTTAGAGTAAGGACTCTGACGTAGTGTTGGGCAAGAAGCACTTCGACAATTAGCGGATCGGATATTGAGAGATGGAAAGGCTGATTTTTTGAATGAAATTGAATGAAATCGAGACAAAGTTAGGCTTTATTTATTAGCTGATAATGCATTCAAATATTATGATTTTTGCAATTTCTCAAAATTTTTTAACATAATTTTATAATTGTAATGGTTTTTCTGAAAACACTAATGTGACTATAAAAAGTTTCACTTATTTATCGTTTGAATCGTGGAGTAAAAAAGTACATTTATTTATTAAGATTATAGTTGAATTGTTTATTTTGAGAAAAATAATTTTGCGTTTCAGTCCCAAATTGTGCCTTTTTGATAGAATGTGATTCAAAATCCCGTACAATTAACGGCCTAGTAAATAAGTTTTTACCTTTGATACTATACAGGACATTTGGGAATATTTATCCATACGACTTTCTTTTCACCTTAATTTCCCTCCAAGTGTATTGACCCTTACCTCTTTTATTACATCCCAGGTTCATATCTATTTTATTCCAATTTCCGCTCTTTCCAATTTTAAACTAAGCTTTACCAATCTTTACTGTCATAAAGTGTATAATATCTAAAAATAACAGCCCAAACACTCATAGCAAATCGATAAAATCTAATAATACATATACATTATATTGGAAGTGATATATATACATATATCAAATTATCCCACCTTTGTATATTTTTGCTCTACATCTTTTTATGGCATCTTAGTATAAAATTCAACATAGATGATACTGTTTTGATTGTGTGGCAAAAAAGAATGGGATATAAACGTATAAGCAGACTATAAATATACTCCCTACTACTCTTTTCTCAAGTTTAATTATGGAAGGCTCATTATTTCTGGTATCTTATGAATTAACAGAAGCATTTAGTAACGACAAAAGTTTAAGTGGGAAAACTTTCTCTCCACTTGTTATTTCCAAAAGGAGTGTAATGCAAAAAAAAATAGTCTTGGAAACTTTGTTTTAATGTATATCGTTCTTCGTTAATGGTACTATTTTCTGTTAGTAATATCTATATTTTCTACGGTCTGTAGAAAAAAAACGTACAGAAATAATACCATAACAATTGAAAATTGATATTTCAGATTTGCACGAAGAACATTTGTTTTTTATTCAATACAAAAAATTTCTGTATTTACCTCAATACATCAAAAAAGTAATTGTGTGTCCTAAAAAGTTTTTATACATTCCCGTCTATGAGGCTTTATTCATTTCAATCTAAAGTTTTCAACAATCAAACATATTAAAGACACGAACGGCATATACTCAAAAAATCTAGAAATCATTCGGTGGCATGGATATGATATTTCGATATATTTCGATGGTGTTAACTAGACGTTAAGAGTAAATTTCAGTTAGGAATGTTCGAAATCGTTAAATTAGACATATCTTTTAAACCTCAATAATAAACTTAACAATAGATTTCAATAAGCGCTTCTTAAAAATAAAAACAATTTCACTTTTCATAGTATACTTTTCTTCTGTCTTTTATAGTCTAAAAGTCTTTTATAGTTTTTGGCTTATTCTGATGAAGTACGGACGTGCGGACGGTCAGTCGGAAATGGACTAAGTAGGTATCTCTATGAACACCCACACCCATATAAAATTTTGTTTGTGCGGTCAATATTAGATAGCGTTACAAACGCTACGGATCCTTTACTATTTTCCAGTACACAATCTTAACGAATTTTTTATGCTGTTCATTCTAAACTTAAGAATATTTTATAATAATATTAAATATTATAATGTAAACATATGACCGTGCTGGAAGATGTTTACAGATTGTTATTTAAATTTTATTGTTTGAGTAAAAATAGATTTTGATTTATATTTATACTTTTATTATTTATTTTTTTTATAAATTCGTGTAGATACATTTTGTACGAAATCTGTCAAATTGATAAGCTTACGTTTGTTTTATTTGACGGAGGCAAGATTGATTGTTTTATTTTTCTTTCATATTTGAAAACGATGATAAAAATCATATATAGGTTCTTATAAATATTTTATTATTTCTTTTATTTGTGTTGAAAAATCGAAAGTTGTATGAAATTTAAATTGATTACTTTGTATTGACTGCGGTGATGTAGGTTGTTTCATAATGACTTTTTTTATAAACTTTGGGTATGTTTTAGGGTACGTAAATTGACATATTTATTATACTTTTATACAAAGTAATATAGATATAATAATATTAAAATCTCTTTCCCAAATCAAACCTACCAAATGTCTTCAAATGAGTAGATACCATGGTCATATAATCAGGTTTGGAAAGTCAATGTTAAAAAACCATGACCAAAATTGTATAATTAATGGCTTCACTTATTATTTGCCGTGCATATAAGTAAAGAATACTACCCACCACACTGACGCACACGTAAAAATACACTTACATTTCTATGCAAACACGTAGTTTATATGTTCCGCCATGTTTTTTATATCTAAAATCCATTATAACTTCGAATAGGTTTTATTAAAAAAAATTTCCGGTTAAAATGATACCAAAGACTCTTTTATGTTTCGAAAATTGTATAATTTTTTTGTAGTTTGCCTTATCTTAATAATAGTTTTTTTTGAATGTTTTATTAAAAAGTTTGAAAGCAAATCTATCGGTTTTAATTTTTTGGAAGACGATGCCATTTGTAAAATCCCTGAAGGAACCCCGGGGGATGCGATTTCGGTGAAATAAAAGGTATTTCTTTTCAATTTGTAAATGATTGATTCCGTTAGAAACTTTTTATTTAACATACGCCAATCTAGTTAGCGCAGTAGTCTCTGTTTTTTATTTTGGTATTTTATTGTATACCTCTTTGCTAAAATTATGATTTCTATCCTATTCCATTTTCAAACACACGAAGGAAGGGCATAACAGTGTTAAAGTGCAACAGGAAGCTAGGAAAATGCTCTATATTTGAAAAGTTAATTTACGAACTATATGTAAAATGGATGTTTTTGTATGAATATTTAAAAAAAAGTAATTAAATTACATTAAATATAAAATTTTTTTTAAATAAATTAAAGAAAACAAAAAATAATAATAAATTGTTTCAATAAATATAATTATTCTTCGTTACAAAAAATCATTTCTAATAATATCAATCATTTTTTAAGGATAAAATGTTAAATTAAAGTGAGATGTCTGATGTTACACATTATCTACGAGAACTGTAAGGATAGATCTCTCTTTTTTTACATATCCATTTCCAATAAAGAAAGATTTGATATCGAATTTTGAAACACAAAACATGTTTCCTTCTTTTAAGTAGAAAATACATGCAAAAATAATAATATACAATAGTTGTTGTATTTTTGTATTGAGGATTTCAATTATACTAAAATAACAATTATTTTTACCCACAAATAAAACTATTAATAGGTACTTTAATAAAATCAATTAGTACCTACTTCTGAATATAATTAAAATCTTGTTATTGTTATATTTTCTATTTTACCATTAAATGATTAGGTACTTTAATAAAATAAATCAATTAGTACTTCTGAATATGAATGAAATCTTATTATATACAATTTACAATTTTACCATTAAATGACTGCAATTGATTATCATATTATATCTTGCTAATTGTTCATTTACATAAAATTCAAACAGGTCATTGATTCAATACATATTACAAAACATTGTACTTATTCTTATTTACTTACCAGTATATACTACAAGACTATTATTGAATTTGTTATACGTATTCACAGGCTTTAAAAAGTGATATCGAACCGGTAGAAACAATCCATAATATTTAGTTACTGTTTTCATCTCTAACAGTTCTCTGTAAGCAATTAAATATAATCTGCTTTCTCCTTTGTATATATGGATTAAAAACGGTTATCTAATTTGGAAAACAAAGAGAAAGTATGAACCTACCAGAATATGTTTCATCCAAAAACTTATTATTATGTTATAAATACTTAACTGCAAGTGGCATCATGGCAATCTATTCCTATTTCTTAGGGGTTTTTTAATGGGGTTTCAAACATCCTCAGTTATTTTTTAATATTAAAATCTTGTTCACGTCCAGAAAATTAATAAATAACCTAAATTGGATACAGGGATTCAGGACAATAATTATGTTATTGTCAATAATTATATTATTATATTAATTTATGTTATCATCCTGAATCCCTGTGACCAATTTAGTTATTTTTTAATCTTCTATTCGTGATAAACGACTCGGAAAAATCGGAAGTGACGATTTTCAAGATGGAATTGTTAATTTGAAATACGTATTATCTCTTTTGCTTCTGGGGGTTTTGTTGGGATTGAAATCATCTTCATTTGCTTATTGACCTCAGATTCGAGATCAGTGACCCCAAGAGACGATTTTTGTGGTAATTATTTGAATTTTTTAAATTTATTTTGAAATACTGTTACAGTTTGGGGTGAGAAACCCAAATTTTCTCAATTTTCATACAGAGGTAGACATATGAGGTGATGAATGATCCTGAGGGCCTAAATACCATGTACAAACACGTACAAGAATTTTTAAATCGTTGTCTACCACTTTTACACATTCTCTGGCTTATTAACTGAGCTAATTATTATTTTTTTTATTGTAAGCAGCCAATCTTCGGAAGAAACAATCAGTTTTGTAGTTTTTAACGAAACTAATAGATAAAAATATACCGTGTCTCTGACGATACTCCTACGATATAAATTTTGTAAAATAATTTTTCATGTTATCGTTTTTTATGTCAGTCGAAATAAAGATTATTGAGTCTACCCTCCATAATATAATTATAATTTATGAGTATTATTTGAAATATATATTCGAGTACAACAGCTTTTATGTACTTCTCATCATTATAATGTGACACGCTTCATACAATTCACTTCTATATATATTAATAGAGAGTTTTTCAATCGAAAAACCAACGATTCGTTACATTTCATAACTGCCTGATAATCCCAACAAATTAAAAAACTAACATTTTTAGCATAGTTTCTAAAAATTTAGACATTATACAAAACAAATATTCTTGAAATTTATTGGGTTTTCAAATTCACCTGATACTATATTGAAATTTTCTATAATGGCAATTTACACAAAGACAATAATGTTCACAATTTGTCATGGTTACTCACTTCTCCGATTTGTGTAAGTAAATATTTTATTAAATCAAAATATTTTTTCTTGTATTTATTGAGAACTAGAGGATGAATAATAATCGGTGGAAACATCTATACAAAGCTTTTACTTCGCAACGTTTCGTGCTCTCTATGCACACTTCATCAGGCAATCAGAAAATGTTACTCTGAATACTGTCAAAAAATAAATATTCTTTTCGTATTTAATTTCAAATCACAGTAATAATTCCATAATATATGGTCACAGGCAATCTTTTCTAAAATATTTGTTCTTTCGTAACATTTGATAATCAACAGAATAAAATTAAATTATAATTATAATTGTGTTAATTGTTATATGTTCTGAGAAAAGATTGTGAACTTATGAAGTTATGTGATTTGAAATAAATACAAGGATATGCATTTGAATGTGCTAATTAGATGCCATATTTTGGATTTTTATGCTCAAACCGTTAATTAGTAAATGCCATTTGAAATGGGGGCGGAGGTCAGGTTAACATTAACATACCTCTACATTTTAATTGTCGTTGTCTCCTAAATAGCATGAGCACACACATCCAAAATAGACCACCTGAGCTCAAATTGAGTACATAAATGACACCAAATATTTGACTATTTTTCTATTAAAATTCGCTTAAGTAAATTTAAGGAAGCTTAGTCAATGTTCGCCTGCCCCATACGCCATTTCAAATATCGTATTCTCTTTAATGGTTTGAGCACAAAGATCCAAAATAGAGCAAATAATTAGCACACAATGTTTTGTTGGTTTCCATCAATTTTGCGATCTGGGTGGGGGGCTACGTTAACATGGGTGAAATAGGTAGGTTTTGTATTTATTCCTCACCCAATTTTTACACGCCCCAATTATTAATGCAATACTTTTAAGATTTGTCTATTTCCACAACAGTTGCTTAAAGTGGATCATTTTTCAATAGGTTTCCTTGTACATTATCAGAATATAGAGGTTATGTGGCGTTTACAGCTATTTTTATTTTTGTATAAATATAGAACATTGATCTGTTAATACCCATAGATTATCATTCCCAGCATCAAACAATTTATATCCCCCATCAAATATATACCAAATGTTGTCTGTATTTTACTGATCGTATATTGTTGTTATTATTGAAAGCCATTATTTAAAATGCAATAACTAAAAATAAATATGGGAAAAAAGTAGATTTAGACAAAACATATATTAATGTGAAATTAAAAATAGCAATAATATTTAAATTAGGGTACTTGCTTTCATTGCATATGTCATATCTCTACATAGTTGTTGAAATCAAACTTCGAATTTTGAAAAGTCATTAATATATTTATACAATAGTGTGTTACGCACGTGCTTCAGTGCATAATATTTCAGACAGAACAAAATCATCTCAATTACCTATTACTTTAAAAGCGAATATACGTTTTCATTTGTAAACTTCTGAACCATATTTTATCCAAACCATATTCAAGTGGTCCATATTTTAAAAATACAATTTCTAAAGTTGGAAAATTTTAAAAAATTTTTAATACAAAAAAATATTTCCTTTTTTAATTTAAACTAATGAGATCATTAATACTTTTAAGAATCTTCAAAAAACGTTATTTGAAAGTTTTTCTCAAACTTTCGCATTTTCGCCGCAACCCAACTATCACCTCTTCCAAATGTATAAAAACTGATAACTTTCAGGATTATTTCTTGCTAAAAACATGGTTTACGTACTACGCATACTATGATTCAGCACTGAAAAACATTACTTGGGAAAATCCTTACAGAATGTACATTACTCAATCCGCCCAAGAGTTCTTCGCCTATTTCACCTGGTATGAAATAACAGTAAAATCTGTACACAAAGTACACCGACAACGGGGTCTTTCATACTTACTGTGGCATTTAGTACTCGCAGCGAAAATTTTTCAGTACAGATAAACTGTAGTCATTATCTCTTTTTTGGATCGTATTACTCTCATCGTATAAATCAATCAGAAATCACTCAAAATAAGCATTTTACATATTTATTTTTTTTTTTTTTTTTTGTTATAGAAGTTCTGTCTTAAAACATGAAAGTATTCAAAACGTTAAGTGTGTCCTAAATTTCTATTACTAACAAATGGAATAGAACACAAACACATAATCAAAGCCACTTGTAATTTATGAATGCACTTTAATTTCGACAAATTAATGTGTTTATATTCAATAAATATAAGTAATCTATGTTTATTTCTATCATATATATTTTATTTGTTTATTTATTTTATTTAGTAATTTGTTGTTTTAATTTATTGATCAAGTTTCAAAGTTAAAAACAAGATAAATAGATTGGAAATCAAAAATCCCAGCTTCATATATTATATGAACTAATAATACTTAAATATCAGACGTTTTACACAAACAAGATGATTAATCCAAATCACTTTATTAGTTGTATATTAACTTAAATGTTTGGCATCTGCCGGCGTCAATGACGGTTAAAAATTATTAAGAAAGAATATGAGGATTGCATTTATTTACATATGAGGATTGTAATCTATTTCAAGGGTCATACTTCTCATTTTCTGCAATGATTGACCAATATATAGACAAGGAATTTAATAATAGAAAGAGAAAAAAAACCAAAATAACCAATAATATAGGATTAAAACAAAAGTGACCTGTATGATTCTGCGATTTTTGGTAAGCACTACAGGAGCATTTTATATGTCTTTAAAGTCCTAAATATTGGGTTGGTCGATATGCTGCTTTTTAAAATTTTTGCCATTAGATTAACAATTGCATACTATTAACCTATTTAAGAAGAAGTAGCAAAAATACAAATTCTTAAAAAATTATATTATTTCTTAACAAATTAACAAATATTTTTACATTCATATTTATTTTTACATTCAAATTGACCTTTGGCCAGTTTCTGAAAAAAAAAACCACAACAGATCAGACTGCCGTATCCTGGAACATTAATAATTCTGACAATCCTCTGAATAGTTTTTTTGCGTCTTACGTAAATAGAAAAATCCGTAGCGACCATTAAAAACACCTAATAGGCAACACAGTAATATCTAACCAAAACCGTTGCCACCCGCCACGGCACTCTAATCTTTCAACGATCATCTTTTGTGCTATTTTATACATACAAAGACAGCTAAAACCACGAACATAGTATTCAAACAAAACATTAAATTATGATATTATTAGCTCCATATAGAAATAAAATCCATTACATATATTGATAGAACAGCTGGGCACATACTCTACTATAACATTAGATCTGATGCACTATATCGATGTAGGTATATAGGAAACAGCAATATGCACCTATACGATGTTGATAATGTGATTAGATCCTGTAAGTTAGCCATTATATAGTACATTATAAATAAATGAAATATTTTATAAATGGTGGTATTATTAGTAAAACACCATCTATCAGTTTATTTTCTTTGTATTTATTGCACAAAGGACAACGCCCAATTCTGTTTAACTAAACATAATCAGAAGTTCAATCACCGAAAAAATGCAATAACTAATAATTAAAGTTGCTTATATTTCACATAATTAAGAAATATATGAATTTTGTAAACGAACGCCAGTCATTTACATAGTAGTTGATTTCATTTATTACATTATTTCATTTTTTCGAAGTTTGAAATTTATATCGAGATACAAAAACAAATTCTATAAGTTAAATGTTTCCTATTAAAAATTCTCTAGCTTCTTCTTCTACCGAATCTATTATGCCGCTTACAAAGCTTCAGATGCTCCATTCTATCCGGTAAGAGTTTTCGATTAGAGATTAACCCATGTTTAGAACCGCTGATCACTTCGCCTCCAGATAGCTAAGGATATATATTTTATGAATACTTGAACTACGCCAGTCTACCGTAACAATACACATGGTTTGCACAGAAATAAAATAGTGATGAAGGAAGCAGGTCAATGGACCAGACTATTTCAAAACATTTTTTTATAATGGTGTTGATTGAGAAAGCCCTTTACACATCAATTTATTTAATTAATTTAAAATCTTATAAAATACACTAGTATAATCCCACAATTGGATTCCATAAATACATGCACGTTTCACAATGCTTTATACACAAGTTTTGTACCCATTTTTCATCCTAGAAATTATACTTCGATTTCTTACTTCGATTTAACATTAGAAAATAACTTAATTCAGATGATAAATTACCTTACACCACAATCTGTTAGGAACTTATGGAACTCACATATTATAATTCTTTGTCATATAATAAACAAGTAATTTTCAATAAAAAATATTTCGAAAACAAATTGAGTTATAAACTATCCTTTCTCGAAGTTGGATCAAACTGCGTACATTTTGCAAAATTTTGTTGAAACAATATTTAAAAGTTTTTGGATCAAATATTTCACCCAGAAATGGAATTTTTATAACAAAGTTCAGATAAGTTTATTTATCTAACGTTCCCTTACCAAGACAAACCATCGTAATTGAGCATTTAAAACATTGGCCACAGTTATCTTTACTGAATTATTTCTGTTCTTCTGGATAGAACATGAAAGCAAACACCGGGATTCAAACTTTTTCATTATTTTATAATATATAAAATGTTTATAGAGGTGTGGTGTCTCTACATCCATAAAGTAGTTTATAATAAACTTTACAGGATACATCAGGTTTGTATTATGTACAATTTTAAATGGTATTAAAAAAAAAGGAACTGCAGTACATATTAGTTTTTAAACACGGTTTATCCTTATTGTACATATCTTTACACCGGGTGATCCGTACTGTGCAAATTCAATTAATCTCAACGCTGCATGCCATGTCAAAAATTTAAAATAAAACATTCCTCTTGTATAAAATGTAATTTTTATTTAATAATTTTTATTCATAATGACAATACATTGGGTATTTTATTAATTTTTTTTTTAATTTAAACGTCTTTAATTTACGAACAGGATACTGGAATTATATTGTTAAATCCTTAAAAAAGTATATAACTTATAAAATCTTAAATAGATATAGATTGGGATAGTAATATTCTTAGTTCATATACTGCTAGAGATATGTTACAGAAATAGTTACAGATATTTTAATGACTTAAAGCCATTTCTCAGCCCCAAGAGTAAACTGAACGAACGTTTAAAGCATCAAAATCCTTTTTCCCTTAAGAATCTTTTCCTGAAAATCAGCGAACTGGTTCAATTCGACCCAAAGGCGCTGCTTTTCGGGAAAAAATATCCTATGCCACATGATGTTGATTACACTTGATTCCGGTGTGATCGTAATTATCTTTTCCATCTACATAGGTTAACTTGTATTCGATATGGTTTCTATTTAAAATTTTACCATTTCCTAACCGATCCGAAACATTTGTTATAAAGAGTTTCATTTCTTAATCATAATCGTTGTTCATTTGCTTTTTGTTGTTATGAATATATATAAGTGATATTTTCAGAATATGTTAATACTCAACCGCATATCTAATATAAAACTGCCAAACATAAACATCAACATCCTTTATAGCATAAAATAAAAATATATTTTCATTTTTTATTTATTTATTTATAAAAACAGTTATAATAATAATAATGATAATAAAGACATTTTATATAATCAAATAATATATGAATGGTTTTTATTGTATATAGGTATTAATTATTTGATATAGTTTTGTACGAATTCTATTATTACATTACCGGAAATGGTTCACGTGACCGTCAGGAGAATACAAATGGAATGCGGCCAGTAAAAATATAATATATAACTAGGTATAAACAAATATTATATTCTATATTATTAATTAGCTTGCACATTCATTGTACTATATCCTCTGCACTGCCTCAACTACTTAAAACTAAAACATTACAAAATTATTGGTAAGCTTACTGCTTTACGTCATTCAGTGGAATAAGTGTAGAAGGAATTAACAGGTAAACCTATCTTTGTTGGATGGAAGTTTTAAGGCTTGAACCAGAAGATCGAAAGAAATTAATTTTGGTAAATAATTTTATTATAATGAGAAAGAAGGTGAAAAAAAATTTCCATGCGAGAAACACAAGAAACTGCTGCTATACAGAGAGTCATCTTAACCTCGTGTTGATATACCCAAAGAAAACTTCCTTATTATAATCATGTTTAATGACGGTCTACAATGAAATGCTGAAACTGTTTGCCTGTTGGCTTTTCTCCACAAATTTTTCATGAACTCCAAATGTTTAAATAGTAATAGATACTAATTGAAAATTGTTTTTAAGAAAGAAATATACGAAAGAGTTTAGGGAGAATATATTAAAGAGAGGAACAGCATTCCTCGTACCTAGACCTTTTTGCCCTCTGTACCCTCTTTTAAGAACTTTCCGCCACCTGAAGAGAAAAAAGCCTTCTAGCACAAAGTTGATTATAATTGATTGAACGGCTGCTGCCTGGATTCAAACCCGAAACTCTACGATTTTATTAACACTTAAACCAAGTCTGCCATTTTTAATAAAAACATATCACATTATGCAACTTCAGTACATTTTTCGCTTTATGTGACTTCAAAAATAGCTTACATGTTTTAAAAGTCAGCAAATTTCGAAACTTTGAATAAAAATATTAAATTTACAAAATAATTTTGTGAAAATAACCAATAAATTTCAAAATATTATATCATAAGCCACCATATGCATTATACTCAAATAAACAAAAAATATGACTTGAATCTTCCACGCTTGCTTAAAATTATAAAATACACGAATATTGTGGTGTAAAATTTAGTTTTCAACGGGCTACATCCAATAATATACTCTTATCTACTCTTATAGTATAGTTTTACTTCATACTACACTATTGTCAATTTTTATTATATTTTATATGAAATTTGATACTGTAATTGAAATGTATATACAACGCTTTTGCAATATATTTTCTACGGGATAGTAAGTAAGAAAATGCTCTTAAAACAATAATTGAATGCGAAATTGAAAAATGACACTATTTGACATATTTTATAAAACCAAGTGTAAGAACTCCAATTTGAAAATTTTAATACATGATTCTATCAAAACTGGAGCCATCATACTCCAGCTAGCAGAACAAAGTAATCAAATTTAATTTCAATATGCTAAAAAGCCCAAGGTGCTTTCTAGGTGGTGAACAATTAAATTAGGTGCTCACAATTGAGTCATAATGATACACTATTGCCGTGATATCACGCTCCCAGAGCAATGTAAAAAAATAACTTTTATAATATAATGTAAGCACCACAATTAGGTGCTCTTATGACGTGTATTCAACTGCCAAGAAAATTCTTATTCACTATGAATCACTTGTTAAAAAAAGTGTCAAGTGATATAACAGAAAAAACTATTAAAAATTGAATTTAGTTATGCTCAAAATTAGGTGCTACAAAATTAAACTAGGTGTTCAAATTTTTAATTAATCAAATTGAATCAATAAGATTCAATTTGATTCATTTGCGCCATCAGATCAATTCTGAATCATGTTATCAGATCAATTCTGAAATAAACAAAATAATAACATAATGTAAGCACTAAAATTTTATGCTTTTTAAGTGCTTGAAGGGTGTATCTTCAATAAATCAATTTATTCAAAATTTTCAAAAAAAAAAAAAAAAAACTTGCAACATGAATCACTGTAAAAAGTGTCAAACTAGAATGTTGCGGTTATTAATAATTTTGTTTAAATTGATTTAGGAGGTGTAAGAGGTTTAAAGCCACTAAAAAGCTCGTCAATTTAGAACTTTCATTACATAATTGTACTTTTTATTTCAGACTTGATCTGCAGCAGTGCATCTTTAAGGCTTTACTTTTTTAATTAATAATTTGACCACCAAATTTAATTTTGCAGCACCTGAAAAGCACCTTAGTTCGAGCATATTTAAATTCAATTTTGCTGTGCTAGCTTAACTAGCATAATATAGCCCCAATTGTTCATCTCATTATCATTCGTCACGTTACCGATATTATAAATTGCTATTCAAAAAAAAAAAAGTAGAAAAATTTTGATAACATTTAATTTATTTTCAGATATTACTACGCTATTTTCCTAAATCTTGACAACTTAATGTTACGATTTTCAAATTCAATATATATTTTTTGCTTGATAATTAAAAATTTTAGTCTCTTAAGCTATTTCATAAACTAATTAATTTTGGTAAAGTGCTTCTTCATATTTGAATAACAGTAGAAACAACTTTAAAGTACTATGATAATGAGGCAAAAATTGGCAAATAAAAAATGTATCTTTCAATCCCGATCTCCCCTACTAAAACATTTTCATTAAATTTGCATACTTAATACACACACAAAAATGAAAAACATAATATAAAAAAAAATTAATCATAATAAAGAAAAGAAAACCCGTCTAACGTCATTTTATTTTAATCAATCATAAAATATAATAAAGTAAAATTTTTTTTTATATACCTAAATAGAATAATCGAACTTGAATGAAATAAAAATAATTATTTCAAAAAAAAAAAAATGCCGGAAGAATTGAAAAATAATTAAGTATATTTTCTATAATAAATAATAAATAATCCTTTTTTTTGCGTATATAAAAGCTTATAAAATTTTTTTCTGTATCGTCCACGATGGTGGTATGTAAAATACCTGCAATGTAATATCTATACGAACTCGAAAATGGAAACTCTTTTCTTTATCAACAGTATAATACAGATTTATAAATCGCAATTATAACTAATCTACTGTGTTACCATTAGCATTTTATGTAAGAAGATAATTAATATTTTATTGATTACACGTTTTCTAATTAAAAATTAATCACTATGAAAATAAAATTATTATAATTTTACTGGATGATTCGTTATTCGTAATGTTTACCAATTTTTCCTCACATATAAACTAACTATATTCCTGTCAGATTAAAAAGTATTTTATTTATTAGCTTATTAATATAACTGGCTTCTGGTTCTTAATGAAATTAGAAACTTTTAAAAGAGGAAACAAAATTAGGAATTTTTCAGTCAAAAACATTTTTTAACGATAGATCCTTATAATAATATATACAGACAGGATCTTACTTTTCGATTTATTTAAATTTCTGTATTTTTTTACTAATTTTTATTTATTTATTATGAAAACGAATGTTTTAGAATTTATTATTATTATTTATTTTAAGTCACTTTTCTACTTTTTTAACTACTAAAGTTATAAAGTGACTACAGTGAGCATATATATTTAATCTATATAACAACAGTACACACCAATCCTAGATGTTCACGCATCCATGTTCTGACTGTATCTGTTGTTGCTTATCTTTGGTGATCGGTTGAGAAAGGCAATTACGTTATGTCATTGGGGGGTCTTTAGAATTTATTTATTTACTTATTTTTACGTTTTGTTGTTTTCTTATAATGATAGAATATACTATTAATTTTTGTTTTTTTATATATATCCAAGTTTCATTTTTTACGGATTATTCATGTATGGCTAGAAACTGATAATCTCATGATTTGAGCACTATCAAGGGGGTAGAAGTGTCAAATACTTGGCGGTAGGGAAAACCGTCGAATTAAAAGAATCCCAAATAAATGATCCACAGATTTTGAAACTACATCAAGCTGAAAGGCCTTTGTTTTCGTGTATCATACTTGAAACTTATAACGTTTTTTCCTACAAAATTCAATAAATCCTCTCGCACACCAAGCAAATGACCTATTAAATACTAAAGAATTTCATGTCTTAAATAATAACTACAAATTGCTTAAAAATAGTACTTAAATAAGTTATTTAATGTTTTTTCTGCAAAAGATTATATATAATAGGTCTAGTATAAAATAGCTATAAAAAAACTTCAGTCATTTTTAACGAATTAACTTGACTTTACTTTTAAATTTACGTAAAAGAAAGGCTTTAAGAGTAGAGTGTATTGTTCAAAACAAAAATTGGAACAGTGGGAACAGGAAAATTGATGTTTATTGATGCGATTCCTTTTTTAAATGAACAAACGATTTTTCAGAAACTATTTATTGAAATTTTCAAAAAAAATCTCTAAATTGCTTGGTGTACGCGACGCCCTAATAAATGCCTATTTAACATCGTGGCATCCCCTACCATAGTTATAAATACAGACATTTTTCTTTAATTATAATAAATAATATCAAATAAAAGGTTCAAAACGAGACTTTTCAATAAAACAGTTGATTTTTTTTTATATAAAAGTGATGAATAAAAAACACTTTCATTCAATTCTCTATATATAGATGTATATAGTTTGATATACAAATGTAAGCAAATTCTACACAGGCATTACAGAATATTTTTGATAACATTTTAATGCATATTTAATTATTTTTCCAATATCCGTGTGTTACAACAGTGTAGTTTTCGTTCTGATGATCATGATGATGATGATGATGGTATTATCCATATCCAAAAGTCTGATAAAAGTATTCTGTGCATCCCCTTCAGTATGTTTTACCTACCTCTTTTTATTAATCTTTGTGTATGAAAAACACCTTCGTTTTTGTTATATTAGTTATCTTATATATAAACATATTTTCGTATCTTTTTACGATTCCCATATTCATAAACCGAAACAATTGATTGATATTTTGTATAATAAGCATATGATTTTGTAATTGGACTCTTTTCAAACCCAAAAACTATTTTCAACACGAAATGTTTGTAAAGTCATACGTTTTCTCCATGATGTATTGAAATTTTACTTAATATGTGTTAATAGTCTTGTTGAAATAATTATTTAATAGCCAAAAATTATTTGGTACAATATGATGAGATCTTTCTATACACCCAATTATTGTCATTGCCCAATTATATATATATATATATATATATATATATATATATATATATATATATATATATATATATATATATATATATATATATATATATATATATATATATATATATATATGCTAGAAAAATGAGAAAAATAATTGGGCGAGACAATTCAGGCACGAGATAAAAGTATCAAATTGTACCAAACAATTTTTGGCTAATAAATAATCATTTCACAAGACTACGTAAATATACGTATTATTATTGAATATGTTTTATCAATATGTATGGATATTTAGAATATTCAATAACTATATGCAGAGTTTCTAAACAATTAAAACAGTTACTTGTTATTTTCACTTATTTGTTAAACTAATAAAAGTCCAATTAAAATTCTAAACAGCATTTTTTCGATGGTATTATTTTTGTTTTTTAAATACGTTCTGCTGACATTTCTGCCTCATTAATGTATGTTACAAAAGGAAAACCTGAAATTTACACGGTAACCAACAAAAACGTACATTCTTTGTTTTTCTCAATAAAGCATGAAAAAAGCTCTGGAGAATTCACGTTACACCCGACAGGCGGCAACCCTTTAATAATAGTCATTTGTGTAAAGATATATTATTAATATCTTATAAAATTTATTTTTCTTATAATTGATAAATATTCTATTTGTATAGCAACAGAATATAATTACATTTTGTGGCTACCTTCGAATGAAATTTATTTAAACATTTATTTGATATAATATTATATTGCTACACTTAGCTAAGCAAACAGCAAACAGAATATTGAGTTCAATAAGGAGGCTTATTTTTGAGGTTCGTAAAATGTTAGGAGCATGAGCTTTGAAAGAAGACCAATATTTTATAAATACAATACCAAATTTTTGAACGTATCAATTTGTAGAATCTTCTTCTCAACTATGAAACCTATGAGAAATTAGCCACAAGTTACATGAATCGTTTGCACAAGCACCGTTTTTAAGAAAATAAAAGAAACAAAAAGCAAGGGCCGCACATTATTTATTATTTTGACATTTTTTTACATGAATTGCTTGTACATCGTATGCACAGGTTTGCAAATTTTAATTTTTGTTTTTACAAGCACCAATTTTGTAGGAGCTTAGAAATTTGGTATGTGAAGTTGTTCCCTTTCCCAAGTTGCGGATTTTCTCAGCGCTTTCACACGTTTGAACATCCTATATTTTCATTTGCACAATCACCAATTTTCCACATCTGAATCATAAATAACAATACCTTAGGTATTCTTCTAGAAATGGTATTGCAATTTCGGAGAAAATGAGTATCAATTGTATAACAAAGTTTATTCGTAAATATAAATAATTTCTTATTGACTACGACATTTTTGAAGGATATTGTATAAATCATATCAATATTTTTGTTGCTTTATTGTTGAATTTCTTAATTATCAAATATCAAATATTGGGAATATTAAATAAAAACACTTAAACGTTATTTTTTTATTTTAGAAAGTGTAGGTTGAGTTGGCACTTCTATCTGTTCAATTTAAAATTATAGCTTATGCAACCAGGCGCTTGTCTCTTGTGTATGACGTTGACACTTGATAATCACGATATTGCCCTTAACCAAATATAAAAATGCTTTTCGATATTATCTTATGAACGTTTTAAAAATTTGTTATCTTAATAGAACTTTGCTATCACCGATTTGAAAATTGTCAAAACTGAATTAAATCAGCCACATTCGAACAACATATCAATAAACAATTTGCAATTCAAGATTTCGCTTCTGTTCCATTGTTTTGTGCTGTGATGTTCCAAAATGACTCGTCTATTTATAGAACTGGTGAAGTTTCATAATTTAATTAGATTGATTATGGTTTTCATGACGACACATAATAATTTACGAGTATTATAAAAAGTGGTAAAGCGAATCAAAGTAAATAATACTAAAACTTAATTTCATATGGTAATATGGCTTCATTGAAATGTAAGTATTTAATTGAATATCAAAAATATTGATTATAGATTAGTCATAGATAGACAGTTCAGAAGCATAAGCTTAATTTAATAGATAGATAGATTGTATATATATTTTGAAATGGTTATTTATAGAATCGAGTTAAGTATTTATCAGTGTTTGATCTAACCATTTAATTGTCTTATAAATATTTTATTAGAAAGATAATTCCATTATTTTAATATTATTTGAAAGGGTTACATGTATAACATCATATAAATTATATCAGATAATAATTGTCATTTTAAGTGACTTAGTAAGACTGACCCAATGATATTAATGGAAAACGATAGTGGCAGCTGGGTGATAAAATTGAGTTACTCCTCTTACAAATGTTATGCAAAAGGTTTTCGTGCAAAATATAGGATGAGTCAAATAGAAAATACTTTTTACTTTTTTGTAATCGATTGGAGCAACGGAGTATATGTTCAGCATCTTATATTTTTTTTTAAATCGCAATCGTCATCCAAGTCCTATCATTGGATACCCATATTGTATGCAAACATTAAAAATTTAGTCCGTCATATTGGATTTTGAGTGACGTCACTTTATTTTTCGACAACAGGCCTTTCCATTCAATACTCATATTACTAGGCCGACATATTGGGTATGCCGCTATGCTGGATTTAGAATGACTTTTTCATTTGATACCAATTTTGAACGCATACATTAAAAATTACTAGTCTGCCATCTTGTGTGAGTTGCCATGTTTAATTTAGAAAAAACGTCACATGATTTACCATATATTGTCATTCAAACTGACCGTGTAACAAAATTTCATCTGAAATTGGTTGAAAATATCTACTTCAAAATTGAGTTGCAAGATTTCACTCCAAATTGGTTAGTTAAATAAAATCTGAAAAATATTTTGGAAGACACTGTAAGTTACATATCTGAACTGTAAGCTATGTTATGTCAATGACACCAAATTGCTTACCTCGAGTGAATTATTATAATTGAAGTTCACAAATGCTTTGTTTACATCAATTTATTTCACCCTAATTTTATGCTTATGCCATTTTTGTTTGATAGTTATATAAAGGACCTTAAGTTTATTTCAGCAGCCAACAAACACGTGTAATGTGCATTATAAACTTTCCTCTTTCAACATCTTCATATAATAATAGCATTTGTTTATAGTTTGTTGAACATTAATCCACTTTGTTTTGTTAGTGGATCTAAGATAACAATTATGATATACAACTATAATTCTTTTATAGCTAACATCATTCTCGAAAGTTTATTGTTAACACAGAAGAAAATTTAAATGGAACAAAGGTCTTTCTATAAATCAAATTCATGAACAGTTTAATTTTGTTTATTTCCAATTTCGAACATAAATATGAATAATAAAATTTTTATGCTTCTGCGCATCTGTTTGTATTTGCAAATTCGATGTAAATACATTTTTTTTTTTTATTTTAGTTTAATAAAATTTGCTTGGATGTATGCTTGTTAAAGATTTGATCATGTGTACATCATCTTCTTATTTTTCTGGTTATGTTAAAATTAAGGTAATACCGTCTATGACTTTAGCCGGCTAACAGATCAAATGATTAAACGGGCGGTAGACCAGCGAATTAGTCGGCCACGCCAATCACAGAAAGTAATTGAAGAAAATTACAGAAGACATTTTTGCATGTGTCTAATTTAATTTAATTAAGTAATGAATGTATAAATCTGATTGTTTTAGTGAAAAAATGTTTTTTTTTTTTTTTAATTTTTACATGCGATTCGATTCAATATTATTGTATACAAAATAAAACTAGTAAAATATTAATTAACAATCAAGATTTTTGTTTAATGGAATAACTCCAAAATAAATTCTATTAAGAAATACATACAAAATTAAAAGCCGGATAATCGATGTTCTTTATCGAAAAGTCACCAACTTCGAATGTGGTCGAGTAGTCGACTATACCGACTCGTCGTCGATTCATGAGAACAATTAAAACTTTTAATTTAAACTTATCAGCATTGAAAAATTTGCATATGATTGGTTTCCCGGCAGTTCTTTGTTGGTCTAAAGTCGTCGCTATCGTGATATCGGAAAGGAGGACCGAGAAAAACAATTTGATTTAAATAAATGCTAATGCCTGTGTCACATAGGCATGTGAAGAGTGGAGAACGCGTTGATTATACTACTTAATTTGTAGGGCAAATATTTTCCTGTAATCTTCACTTAACTACCTATCAATTGAATAACAAAACAACATCGTTAGTAATTCGCCAAATCGACATTCGTTTCACAATTGCGTAATACTTTCAATACCATTTTAGAAAATGTTAACCAATACAAATTTTGGGCTTACAAATCCATTCATTCAAAATTAACTTGATGTTGATCAACCCGAAAAAAGCCGACGACGTACAAACAGCCCGAGTACACAAATATATGACTGTTATGTGTATGGCTGTTATATGAAAAGAACAAATAATTCCAACCACGACAAAATGACCTAATTCTATAATTTTATTTTATCATATATATATATAATTCCAATATTGTGATACGTAGTACATTTTCACATCCCCCAATTACATTAAAACTGTAAACCAAAAAATAAATCATATAAAAAAGTTTTGTCATGTTTTTTTTATGGACCACTTAATTTAAAATATTACTACCATATTAAAGACTGCAGTAAAACGCGAAGTTATATTCATTTTTATAATAATAATAATAATAATACAAATGGTACTAATTCAAAAAGATACATCAAACTAAAACCATTGGAATGTTATTATAATGATAATCGTCACCCTTTCTATGAATTATGATCATATTCTTATACATTTATTTTATCTTTTCCCTTGCACTTTAAGGGAATAAGATAATGATTAAAGTTTAAAATGCCACACACACACAACAAACCTTTAGAAGTCTTTCTAGATTCATTCACTAATGGTTCGGAAGTAATGGAATATGTTTCAAATTAGCATAAAGGCGTGGATAAAAGAAAAATATATACGACTTATCTATTATTCAATTATAAATTAAATATTTCTAAAGTTCCGATACACACGTCGAAATTATAGTTACTCAAAAGTGAATATCTCTGTCTTTTAACAAAATAGTATATATGCTTTGTAATCTGTATAATATGGATCGGAACTTTTGTTTTTATCGTGCTTGGCTGGTAGTAGAAATACGTATTTAAAATATATAAAAATAATCATATGGACAGTAGAACGCATTTATTTATCTTTCTCTGTTGACATTAACCAATCAATTTTATAGCTAAATATACGATTGGCAGCGATTTAGAGATAATTGGTTACTAAAAAAAATTTATAATTTTTTTTTTACTTTTTAGTTCATTCTTGAAAGCGGTGCTTTTTGGTAAAAAAATTTTCATATTTTAATTTTAAGTTTCGTGTACGAAATTTGGATGAAATTTAAGCTAAAATTTATGTGAGCCTTCTTTCCTCTAAGGGAAATTAGATCCTGGTTTCCTATCATGGTCACACTCTTGGGATATCTCTACAAAATATGAATAATCAAAATCGGTTCATTAATGACGAACTCATATATGACTAAAAATTCTTTTTGTCCCTTCTCTCCCCTCAGAGAAATCAAATCTGAACCAAATTGAAATGAGACCGCACAGAAAGCACCAGCTGTAAATTTTAAAGAGAATCGTCTAAATCGGTTCAAGTACTAAGGTAATAAACATAAAAAAATTCATTCGAATTAAGAACCTCGTCCTCTTAAAAATGGGTTCAATAAGAAACATTACCAGGTATAGATCAAATAAAATAGTTTCCTTATGCTGATTAATAAAAAACGTAGAAATTATAACGGCTTATTACAGATCATGAAAATATACCTTAGAAATATTTTCTTTATCGTAACATAAAAGGATAAAGAATAATAATAACGTTATTTATTTAGTTTCAATTTTATACCATAGAGACAGTACCAGTTTAAATCTGCTTTGAATACTAGCGATAAGCTAAATATGAAAATAAAATAAAGGAATTTATTTCTTCAAAATTTCTCTTTCTTTCAAGTGTTTCAAGTCAAATGAATGCACATGGCTGGTTGGTATTCGTGATAAACGTTAAACGCGAGAGATGATAGTATTTTATTCTCACATAATATAGTAGTGGAGCCAAGTCATCTATCGACTTCTGTAATTTTACAATTTCACTTTAAATTTTTATGTACTTCATCTAAGAATTAATTGTATTCCACATCCTAATCCAAATCACTTCAGCAGTGATATTCGGGAGACATTTGATCTTTAGTATTGGTTTCCGTCTATCCTTCCTTACCAATTATGCATTTATTTAGATGAATTGAATTGATGAAATTTGTAGATCGCCTCATTAAGATTTATTTTATGCGGAAGTAAAGGAGTTTGGTCTTGAGTTGTTTTCAGAACCTTTCAAAATACAAAAACATCACCCGAGCATTCTGAAGTGAATCCGAAAATAACCTGCTGATTTGAGAATCTCTAGAAGGGATTGGGGAGCAGTCAGAAACTTCCATAAAGAAACGTCTCGTGGACATTCTCAAACCAATTTGATTTTTTCAATTACGGTTTAAGATTTTGAGCGTAAGATTTTGATCGTAACATTAAGATGTAGGAGATTCACAAACAAGTTGGGCTTTGTTAAGCCGTCAGATTAAAAGAATGCATTGAATTAAATCTCAGATTACGCATTAGGATGGCCAAGACATCAAACTAAACCCGCCAAACCATGGAAACTTCAGGTGCACGACTTACCCAAAACAGCAACAAAACACGCTCGAATGAATTTATTTCAATTTGCATGTGATTTTTCTCCAACCCCCCTCCCAACGAATAAATGGGTGTACATAATATGATATGTTTTCTGTCTAACAATAGATTATCATTTTCCTAGCCTTCAAAATCTGGTAGATCCCAATAGCACTTAAGTAAGTTCTTATTTAGCATCGTCGGCTACCCTACTAATATGCTTTCATCGCCCATCATCATCATCATCATCTATATAGTAGCAGCATTCTCATCCTCCAAATAGACACCAAACCAAAGACAAGTTAGATTTATTATATATGATTGCAATTTATGGAATGAATTTATACTATTTTCTACATTTTCTATATATCCCGTATTCAGTATACATAACAGCAACGTTGTGTGTTACGACAACGACATCAAGTGAATCCCGCATACTGCTCGTATATTCGCATCGTTTTCAAAATGTTACATCACCACATAACGTTCACTGTGCTCCACTCCGCTCCGCTCCGCTCTGTGTGGCTCTTATACATTTATTTGAAATTTATTCTAAGAGTGTTTGTTTGGTAATATATCTTTTATTATATTATTATAGAAGATTTTTCTATGAGATGTATTTTTTTTTTTCATACTTTGACTTTTTTTTGTGATATAAAATTTCATAATACATGATTCAATAAAAATATTGAAGCTATTATTTCCTAAATTGGTCTTCCTTTAATTGTTCTTTTGGAATACTTGACTTTGCTTCTTAATAAATCAAGAAAGAGGAAACTAATTTCATGTTTTTTCCTATTTGAATTATCGTTATGTCCATCATATAGACGCAATTGAGCTACCTAGAACACGTCCTATATGCAGGACCACATATTATACAATACCTAAGATAAGGGACTCTTATTTTTTGAAATCAAACACCTCTCCTATATGTCTCTGCATAATAGTAACACTTAATGCCATCTATTAATTTTTTGTAGTTGTAAGAAAAATATTTTTAGCATTACCATAACAATGATTAATTATTTAAGTTTTATTATTCTTAATTTATACTTAAATTCAAACGTAAAATTTTCCGTTGTCTTTAAATCCTCTATGTTATAATTTCCTTCTTTGTCAATTATATGTTTTAATTATATTCTAGTGTTGTTGACTGATTTAAGTGTCATTGAATGTTATTCGGTTTGTTAATATTGCTATATATTTATCAAATAATTATTTGTGATATCAGTGTTTAGTTTTAATCGTGTTAACATCGTTTCTAACTTACAATATAATAAAACGTTAATGTACAATTTTTAACATTTTTAACAATGAAAATTACTAATTTTATTTAAAAAACAAAACAAATACGAACAAAAACAGATCCACCTTATAAAAAACAGAACCACCTCATATAAAAATAAGAATAAAATCGAATCCCAACCATACATTATATATCTTGGACCCATACCGTTTTTTTCAGAAAAAAAAAATATGTGGCAAACGACCAGAGTCACTGTTTTTTGTTTGTTATTATCAATGTGCAGGACATAAAGACATTTTCAGCCCTCGAAATATTTAGGGTATAAAATTTATGATAATATTATTTGATAATATAATAATGAGTGAAACAAATAAAAAATATTACTAATGAACTAGAAAATGGAAATTGGTATTTTTCATAAATGTGAAATTCAAACTTGATTACTTTATGAACTCTCTGTATTTATTTGGTAGTAGTGAGAATAACATTCAATTGAATTAGAATGTGTTTTTTACACAATAAATATAAAATATGTTTAAAAACATCTTATAAGAGGTTTTTATTTGATACTACTCGTTGGGTTTTCTTTTTAGATAAATATTAATATAGTTGAATATGAATTGAACTACATTTATAATTATCATTACAAATTTATTCTTCTTATGATATATTTATGTCGTCTGACAAAAGTAAATGAATATTACTAAAGAGAACTCTATAATTTTTCGAATAAATTTCAATTTGTATTTTATAAATACGTATATCGACTACAAAGTAGTCATCATGAATATGAATTAGTTGGGCGTAATGATTCTGCGAGGATGTGTTGTCAATTTTGTGATGGTTTGTACGTTGAATCATTACGCCTAGCTTTATGATTCTCCGAGGATGTGTTGTCAATTTTGTGATGGTTTGTACGTTGAATCATTACGCCTAGCTAATTCATACTGATTATGACACCTTTGTAATCGAAATACGTGTTTATAAAATACAAAACATTTTGATCTAGGAAATTGGGACAAAAAATTATTCTTTATTTTTTGGTTTATTTTCCAAAATAAAAAAGATCTGAGAACAATTTTATTTTAGGGATTTTAATATGTTTGGCTGAAATTTAAAATTTATGTACGTTCAATTTGTTTCAGATAATTCGAAGGGTATACTTAAAAAATTAGACAGGGTAAGTTTTATCCATGATTAGTTATTTTTTAATTACATAAGCCCGGCGTTTAATACGACAGCCAGCCATTGTATAGCACAATACTGATACTTAATAAATCACAGCTTTATTTACATAACAAATTGTATGTGTATATTTCAATTGTGTTGACAATTTTAATGAATTTACAATCCTGTCTTTTTTCTTCCTTTTTTATTTTAAATGTAATCTAGAACAAGTTATTTGTTTACAACTGCACTCTACAATAATAAATAAACCGTACTAATTAACGACAAAACAACAGAAAAAAATAATTCTGTAAAAAAGGAAATACAAAAAATAAAAACTAGTAACATGACTCCTAAGTCTATTTTTTTTTAGTTGTTTTGATATGTAGTGAAACGAAAAAAATAAAGTACAATTTATTGAAATTTATCAACAGAAACAAATAATTAAAGTGAAGATACTTTGCTTGGTAAACAGATGGAACGGTATGCAACACATAGCAATATCGTTACATCTACAAACTATTCGTTTCATAACACATAACAGTGCAGATTTACGATACGGAATTACGTTACGAACGAATGTTGGACGTGTGTACATTTTTTAAGATTAGAAAAATATATTTTAATATTATTCAAATCGATACGAAATTTAAAACTAGACGAATATCTAAATTTCTAGATAAAACAAATACATTTAGTATCATAAATCCCCATTCCTAATAAATAATAAATATGTTGGATGTGATAGTTATACACAACATAAATTACCAGTTAATTTAACTCTTGATGTCATATAGACGTTAAAATACCGAATCCTAATCTAGTAAATTGCATTCTTGACAAACTAGCTATATATACATATAGCTAGCACGAACAACTCACTTATGAAATACAGTTGTAGTTTAGGAAAGAGCATTTTCTTGTTAATTACCACTCCAGAGACTAAAGTTTACGTAGTAAATAAACACTTCAATTTTAGACAATTTATATTTGATCATTAGAATATTGTCCATTTTACATTGTTATAGAAGAAGGAACGAATTAATTTATGCGGATTTATATCTGATTGGTTGAGATTATATGAGATTATATCTATTAGCATTCACTTCATTTTTGGTCTCATTTTGACGTAAAGTCTTTATTTGTATAGAAAATTTATCGCATTTGAATAGTCCTTCTTAATATGTTGGTGGATCATTTTTCAAAATTTTGATGAAAATTGTAAAAAATTGTGATAAAATAATCGGTTTAATTCGAAATTATAAATAATGATATAAAACAATAATAAAAACCAATTGTGACACTTGATTGTAAGAATTATGTGGCAGAATATATTTTATGGCCACCTATGCTTTACGTTTAAGGAAAAAAATAACGTTGATAAAGATGAAGAGGTCAGTAACGGGAGTATATATAGCAGTATTTCGAACTAACGTATGTATATAGGATGATTCATTTCGTATGTTATGTTCCTTCACTTTAATATAATTCCATGCGTTCTAAAAATAATATTATTTTTTCTTTATTTTATAAACATCAAACCCCTCTATTGTCACTTAATTGTTCTAGAGTAGTAATTTTACTAAGGGGGGTGTTTTACGTTGACTACGTTATGTGCCTAAATAATATATTAATTTTAAAACTGTTCTTAAGAAGTATTGTGTATAGTGACATTTATTACTTTAATTCTGAGTGGAAAAGATTGGAAGCTTGTCCCTCCCCCGCTGATAAGAACTGCTCTTTATATTTAGAAAATATATTATTCAGTTTTAAAGGAATCTGCACTACCAGAAACGAATTGAACGAATTGAATTTTGGCAGAAACTATATCAACACATCTATGTAATTTATAAAGTGGAATTTAAAGAAATATTAAATTCCACTGAAATAGATATTAAATCCAACATTAAATACGAGTCCACTGAAATAGTCTGGTGATGTATATAATTTATCAAGGTAAGAACTATATTAAAATAAAAATATTACAGATGGGTTATTAGAATACCGGTTATAAAGTTTAAATGTATAACGAAATAAATAATATTTACCAATCTTTCTAATGGTAAAAATTTTGCAAATTTTTTAAATCAAATTTTGTAAAGTTAAATAATGGATATTAATAAAATCTGAGTATGGTTACCAAAAATAAAACATAAAAAATATCACCAATACGTTAAAGAAGTCCGAGTGACAAGTATCGTTTTTTACTTAAAACATAATATTTTCTTACCAAAGCGAATTCAACGAAATTTTCTGAATGAGGTGATGATCAAATCAGCGGTACAGATTCAGATATTTCCTTGCAGGGAAAGGAAAACATTCAAGGAGTAATAGAATATTTCATAGAATAATTAATGTAGTAGCTTCAACTTTTGGTATTCAATATTTGGTCCGCGCTAAAACACACTGATTGCTCACGCGTAACCACTCAGTATATTGGCATTTAATTATCACCAAATTAAATTGAAATTTTGAAATACTGTTCATTTCTCCCACCTGGCCGGACTCTCCCTACTGTTACCAATTTGAATGTTATAAGTGTAATGATTTTGTAGATCCAACATTAATTTTGGTTAAAGTATATGTAAAAACCACCTGTATATTTACTTACGTTGACATATGTTTCTTGTAGTAACATTAGTATAAGACGGAAATATCCAACTATTCAAGTTGTTTCACAAAGGAATGAGAGGAGCACCTACCTACTCCAATGTTGTAATAAATTACAAATGTTATTCAAAGATATATTTATATGTTGGATGAAGCCTATGTGGGTAGGTTAACTCGTATACATATAACACAGACAACTAACTCTCTATGTATTAAATCGACCAAGTAAACGACCCTTGTCTACAGTTTTTTTTTCCTTTGGCTATAATCAAATGTACACTCTTTAACAAAAAATATCGAACTTATAACAGGCAAATCACACTGAAAAGTATGGCTAGTGTTGGAGTTTATTTGATGCCATAGACACAGTCGCAAATACTACCCGGCTGTTGTTAAATAATGCATGGAATTTTCTAAGCCCCAATCTTATCGAACTGATAAATTCGTTTCTTGATTTTGCAATCACCTTATCGTAAAAATAATCTGTTTAGTTTTTGTTACAATGCCAAAGTGGGAAAAAAACAAGGAAATATCTCTTAGAATTAACAAAATAATAGTGGTCCACCAGATGAAATATATAAAATAGACTTCGAAAATATTGTACACTTTATCCCATTTAAGATTCTGTCGTATTGCATTCTGCGAATTTATTGTTAAAAATAAAAAACAAGTAACGGTGATATGTGATGTAATATAAATTTTTATGCTATTTGTAATTATTAACATTTACAAAATATACTAAATACATAATCAATACAGTTATGCATAGCTTATTGTATAATAATCGTGAATAATCTAAACAGTTTATGAAAAAATGTTTCAAACAAAAGTTTGTTTTTAAGTGACATCCATTTTTTATATTTTCAGTTTACTTCTTATCTCTTATAGTTTAAGCGTTGGCTCAGTGATACCTTCGACCCAATTTATTGTTTTTACTTACTTTTCGAATTTTAACTACCCAATTTTCGAACTTTAATTCACCCGTAAGGTTTAAAATACACCATGAAAATTTCAGCTTACTATGTTCTTTTAATTTTGGTGTTATTGTGATGACGGGCAGACTAGCGGAAATGCACAAGATGGGTGATTATATGAATATCTTTACTAAAGAACTTTGTCTTAATCAAATGTATACTAATATTTTTTATATTTAATGAGTATAGTTATCAATTTTGATAAATTTGATAATATTTCATTAAAATTTTGATTGAAAAACACTGATTGTGTTCAGTATTAAAAAATAATATATTCGTCTCAACGGGAAAAAAAGACATAGTTACTCCTTAATTCAGACTCATTCATTTGAAAAAATCATTATAAAAATATTTACTGCAATCGGATAGTTGTTAATCCCAAAAAAGTTTCATGTTTCCCATTTTGAAAAAGAACACTTAAAAGTACTTGATTTAAGCAAATTTTATATCTTTTTTATGTATGATTTCGCTTTTTTTGAACATTAATTTTGTATACTAAAAGTTAAGTTGTTGTCTCGTATAATATATGCGATTGTAAATTTTACATGTGAACACATATGTCACATTTTTCAAATACGTAACCTCCAAGTTGTGCATAAAAATTTTTTACTTCATTGAATATTTACTTTATATTTATTACATAAGGATGTTTCTAATAAATGGCTACTTGAAAATTTTTTAACTGCGTACTAGAATATAGATCTATGAAGTCTAAATGCCTACATTAAAAAGTCTTCAGATTCTTTAGTGAAAAATTAAAAAAAAATTTGGACTGTTACTAAATTTCTAGATTAGTAAATTTCCAACCACATTTCTCATATGCTTATCATATCATTGATAAATATACTCCTAAATTTTGTAAATAGCAATATATAATTATAATTAATTATAAATTTAATATGGCTTTAATAGGCAACGACATGCTAAATTATCAAATTTTATAGTCGTATTTACTGATAGATGTCATTGTTTTAAAGTGTCCTGTACACGGTCATATTATTTGTCAAATTTTTGTTTGGCTAACGTGTTCGTCAAATTTTTTAACAATATGCAAGCTTGTTTGACGTATTTGTTTGATAGTGTACAATGATGTTTGTCTAATAAGATCTCAGTAATCGTCTGGAAACCATAGATAACACAACCACAATGATTGACATCAATGTTTGACAAACACATCCAACAAGCTTGCACACTTTCCAAACATTTCATAAATAATTTGACCGTGTATAGATTACTTAACAAATTTATTTCATCTATTGGTTTGATCGTATACGCTTTTGTTTGATGAAAACATGAAGTTTGACAAAGTTAACAAACAAATTCGACCGTGTACAGAGCCATTTAGTTTTCATAGCAACTTTGTAAACATTTCTTTGTTCAAGGATTCACAAATGCCACAATTTTTTACATTGCAAAAATTCTGAAAAGATGACCGTAATACCATACAAAGGGTAATTTCAGCGAACTGTTAGAAATTATAAGTAGTTCCTTTTATATAAAGTGTTTTTATTTTTATTTCACCTTTCGAACTTGCTTTTTTGGTTTTATTTAAGTTTCTTGTTTATTTAACATTGATTACATAAATGTTTTCTTTTTACACTGTTTTCATATTTTTATACCTTGGCGTAATTCTCTCTCTTTGAACATTTTCATGAAAATAAGCATGATGAGTACCGTATAAGAAAATTATTTAACAAGTTTAAAAAGTGTTTTGTTCACAAATAGAATGCTTAATAATAATAACACAATATTATTAACAACACAAGTAAGTAACTTGAAGAAAACACATTTTCTTTGTTATAAAAGTGATGTAAAAAGCGAATCCACAATTATGTAAACAATTTAACAATTTTCTCTTTATCAATTATTTAAAATTGTTTTTAGTATCATGTTCATGAATAAATGTGTGTACGGAGAGTAAAAATCAATTTTTAATTTTATCATTTATTAATTGCAATCTTTCCGCTTCGCGGGATAATTTAACATTTTTAAACGAAATTTCAAAATAATTCAGCATTTTTTATATTAAACTATTTTTGCTAGAATTGTAACTTTTATGTAATGAGAGTTGCATATATTTATATAATTTCAAATCAAATGAGGTCGTTGATTTTAAATTTGGTAAAAAAGCTTTTTGACTGTTCTATTTTTTTTGGACCCGAATGAGTAAGTTAGGACAGAATGTTTTTCTCGTTTCATATCAATGTCCTCTTTCTAGACATTTAAATTAATAAAGTTAAGAAAATGTTTAAGAAAAAAAAAAAAAAAACTTATTCGTTAAATTTTACTTAGTACAGAACTTAATTTTCTTACCAATTCATACAATAACCAGAAAAGCCCCTTTTAATTTTCAAAAGAAACCATTTATTAATTAATATATAATTTTATTACAATCAATTTTTTAATAAAATAATCGTTTTTAGAAATAATATTTTCTGATAAATTCTTTATTTGTATAAAGTTCATTACTATTTCGATAGACAATTTAAAGCCCCTATTTTTTCTGTTTAGTTATTTTAACGAAACTAAATAAAAATTATGGCCATATAAATTTATAAAATGCACGTTATCTGATTAAGATAGATTGATAATAATACGAAAAGTGTGTGAAACAATGCACTACTTTTGAATGCATTGGTATATTAGTGTTATGAACTCTATTTTTCAACAATACTCGTATAATTCAAACTGCTTGTTTTATGCTTTCTCCTATTTTAAAACATACGGAACAGTGTCAGAACATATTTAATTAAACAATGTTTTTACTGCATAGTGGAAAATAAATATTAAATGTTCAACAGTTTCAACTGAACTTGTTTGTATGAAATCTTGAACTACTTTAACTACCGAATACTTAAATGAAAAAAAAAACATTATTAATTAGCAATATTATTATAATACTTTGACGTTTTGACATTAAAATTACATTTGAATGTATCATAAATCATACAATTAACTTATATAACACATACTTCTATTAGTACTTTTTGGAATTTTCCAAACAGTCCAGTTATTACAAAACGGATTTTTTTGCGATACTATCTCCAAAAGATACGTGAATCTTACTAACATTTAATTTTTTTAGTATTCAAGATTTATTTCCAGGCTAAAAACCTGAAGAGATGTTACTCGTTTTAAGAGATGTAACCGTCAACAAATTAGCAACGAGTAACATCTCCTCATAGAATCATTATAACTAGCTAATGCATACATGGTGATGACTACTTTGTAGTCGAAATACGTATTAATTAAATACAAAATAATTTGATCTAAGCTATTGGGGGAAAAAATCGAAATTTATTGTTTAGTACTAAACTACTTGTTAGTTGACTAAATTACTTGATCAATGTGAACAAGGCTTTACTGCGGCATCATAAGAGTTGGAATATTTTCACGTAAGTTAATCGATGCCTCTAGTGGACAAGAAGCGTGTAGGAGAAAACGTATGTATTTTCAAATGAAATTAGAATGGATTTGAAAGTATAATTCGACGGTTTTACTCAGCAAGCCCTTGTAATCTACAAGAAACAACATACAGTTTAATACGATTAAAATTGAACTTTTTCGGTTTGACTGTTTACAAATAATACCATTATATAAGTACTATTTATATTTATTTTCCAATATTGTATTTTTTGACAATTTACTTCATCATCGGCGCCAGTTTCAAATATAAGCGGTCCTGGCAATTTTATTAACTGACGTTTAGCTCATAAGTATCTCTGTTTTACAACATGTAGTAGTGAATATAACAAGTCTTAGCTATTATAAATTTGTTTTCACTAAATAAAATCAAACTTGAAATCAACCTGATAAAAAAGTTAAAGTAGAATTATTATATAAGCGATTAAAATTATACGAACATATTAGGATAATTGTTAATCTACTGCAATTCAAGGATTAAATATTAATTAAAAGATTATAAGAGATTTCTATAGGTATATTTAATTATTTTACTATCTCAAATTTTGTCTTTAATTATATTATACTAGTGACTACTATATACTAGCTGACCCGGCAAACGTTGTTTTTCCGTATAAAATATTTCTAGTGAATATTTGAGTTGTTAAATAAAAAATTTAACAATTGATTAACTTTTTGTAAGTGTGTGAAGATGTGGTCTTAATAAAAAAAGGAAAACAAAGTAATTTTTGAATTAATTGTACTTTATTTAGTAAACTGATATATGTTTCTGAACTATAATTTTAAAAGTTATAAACACGATAAAAAATGTTACATATATATGCTATGACCAATTATGACAAATAAAATACAATTATTTTCTAAGTACAATGCAGTTTACGATATGTTAGGCTAGTCCGTATTTAGCCAACACTATTAGCCTGGATGGTATACCCACGTAGGAGTTACACCACTAGACACCTGGTGAGGATAACTGATCGATTGATAACTGATCAGTTATGGGATACTCGAAGTTAATGATTTTTACTTATATTTGCATTAAAAATGGGAATAGGTGGTTGAAGAATGAAAATTAAGAATTATATATATTTCTATTGTCAAATCATAAAAAATGTCAAAAAATTTGTTCACAAAAAAATGTTTTGGGGTGTGACACCGTTATCACTCAGGGGTATTATACTAACTATAATAAAAGAAACAAAAATAGATTCTGAAACTCGTTATTCTTACATTTTTTTACCGTTTTTTGATAATTTAAAATATTATTTAAAGGGTGAAGAAGAAATTTTGATGTTGTTTCCATTTTAAAATTGAAAAAGCGTAAATCGAGTTTTTCAAGATCACACAAACCTGCAACGAGAATCCAACACACCAAACGGCATTAAAATCCTAGTAGACTGCACAAAACATCAACAGTGCACTGCTGCAGTGCATTCCTATAATTCCTCAACTAATTTCTTTATATTATTAAATTAAATAATCCAAAATAAAGCACGTAGGTACGTATTAAAACTATTGTGCATTTATGTACCTATGGTATTATTGTAGATAAAGTAAAAATACCACATATGATGGAACTAATTTATTGTAAATTAACTACAATGTTTGCCCATATACCACCTATCTATATGTATATAATATTCTCTGCATTTAACTGATATTTACCTACCATAACAAACTAATGTATAAGCGAAACACGCACGAATGGTTAATTCGCAATTGTGCTTTGATCTGTCCGGTACGAATTGTTTTTTACAGAATGATTCAGGTAATTCAATTCAATAAGATTCATTCATTTTATTTGCGAGCATTTGTAATGAAAAACTGTGAATTAATTAACAAGCAGATACCGGTTTGCGGTTTTAGTTATGTTTTGAGGAACGTATACGGGTGATATTCATTTGATTGGGGAAATGAACCACTTTAAAAAATCGAGACCATCTACATCTCTAATTTCGTAAAAATAATGTGTATAGAAGTAGTTTGATCTACACAAAGTTCCAAAGAACTTCTATTTTAGCAATGGATGTGTAGTTTGTGTTAACTCAAGTGATAACTAAAAAACTGGCCATCCAATCGTAAAATATCTTAGAAACCACGTAGTTTGACTGTATTTTATATTATCAAATAAATACATTAAGCCATGCTCAATATTGCATACCTTTTCTAAAGGCTGATTTTTTTATATTGACACATTTGTGGTTTACAGAGATAGTCTTCTGGTATTCAGTCGTATTCTTTACCGTTTGAGAGGGGAAGGTACATTGAAGTTGTAAACAAATATATACGTGTAGTGAAAGACGACGAGCAATATATAAAATAAAAAATAGTTTTGTAGTGGTCAGTCATAAGCATCTTGCAAGAAAGCGTGTCAGTCGCGTGTTAAAGTTGTACAAAATCCGGGCATTCTTCAAGTCTTTTCTAAAACCTGGAATGCGGTACACCAGTCGAAAATTTTATTAAAAATACCAAAAAATTGATTCGAATTTTTATGTAACATATGTCAGTCATTCAGTTTATTAACCTTAAATTATTCCCGATTTGGATGAAAAGATGAAACGATGATTTGGTTTTAGTAGGTAGTTTTCATCCACAGATTTCAAAAATAATATCTATTTAGCAATTGAATGTGTAGTTTTGAGACATCGCTAGATATCCGATCCAGACGCTGATTTATTCATGCAATATCACGAAAACTAGTCAAAGTCTGAAATATATAATTCCATAAGAATGTTATATAGAAAAATTTGTCTAACAAATGTATCTGTGATTATGATTAAAAGAAAACCATATTCAAGAAGCAAACATCATAAAATGACGATTTTTGTTTTCTGTGACTTTTATCACATTATACAAATAATTGTAAATAATTTCCTCAATTTGAAACCATAATTTCATATGACAGGTGACACGTTTATTAATACCTATATAATTTTCAATTATATACAACATTATTATTGTATTGAAATAATTGAAAAATACAATTTTATTGTCGTTTTTTTATTTTTAGTGTCATCCATAATTATTTATTCAATGGTGAATTACAAGAAGAATTATGGTAATATTAATGACATGTTTAAATGCATGCATTTTTAATCAATTGTGTCACTTCAAATATACCACTTATATTGAAATGTAAAGAATTGAATATGATTAGTTTATATCCAGGCTAATAAATTTTGAATAATATTATATTAATGCATAACGTAAGAAGTACGTAAACTAATCGAATTTGCAGGGAAGGAAAAAATTGAAAAGATTTACAAATTCAAAATTGAATAATTACTGAAGACTTGTTCTGATGCATATTTAGAGATATGTGATGTCGTCCATTATTGGTATAATTTGGCCAACATCAGGACGTTCCCAATGTTCATTTTAAAAATAGAGTTTCTATATGAAATTTCAATATCAGATAACGATGAACGATTTTTATGAGATTATTAAATGCTACTTATTTTTTAAACTACAGCGGTAACTATTATAGTTTTTTTTTTTTTTTTGTCAGAGAGGATAATTTCTTGGAATACTGAACTGATTCTTAAAATAATTTCAACGTTATAAAAGCTATATTATTAGTTTCTAGTATATGTTGTATACCGACATAATATCATAAGCGAGTATATACAGAGTTTTGAATGACCCAATGGTGATTCTAGCTCAACTGATTGAGTGCATCCCAATGTAAATTATAATAACTAAAATTGAAAAAATAAGTTTTTCGTATTCGTTATCTTTTACTTGTTAGGTCACGAGAATAAGATTGAAAACAATTAAAAGAAGTTTACTTTTATCATTTTTATAATTAATCGAATATCGTTTGTCATATTTTTTTAGGTATATTTCTAATACCATCAATTAATGAATTTTTAAGACAATCCTAAAAAAATTACTGTTGTTATTTAATAAAACTTTCTCTTCAAATTCGACCAGAAAAGGAACTACATATTAAATATTGCAATATTTACTTCTCAATGTCCTTATTTAAATTTTATAAAGGATTGTAAGAAAACGGACTTTATAGTGAACATATTTAAAGATAGTGCTGTTTTTTATTTTTGCACGAACCGTTGAAAAATTAGGAAAAACTTCCTAATATGGAAAAAAATTTGGATTGTGCTAAAACACATTTAAGAGAGATTATTCAAAGTTGCTATTGGCATAAAGGAGTGTGCTTCTAACAAGCTGTTACCTTAAATTACATGTAATATGAATGATATTTCAATATTCGCACCCAAATAACCCAAAAACTACTCACCAGACGTGTTTGGCCGAAGTAAGTGCTTACTAAACTTATTAAGTCAGTCAGCATAAAAAAATTAAAATCTTACAAGCTGACTATAGTGCTTTTCGGCCAGGGCAGACTTACTGGATTAACATAACACAAAACACCGGTTTACGTTATATTCCGTACATAACCTCATAGACTGAATATAATTGACAGTACTAAATTTAGGAATATAATTTAATTCCTGTAAATAGTTGCAAATGGACAATTTTATAAGAAATATTTTATTGGAAGAAATATTAAATGACCTAATAGACAATATCGATAATTTAGTGAATTACGTGTTTGTATCACGTAACAATGGCAGACCTGTTCCTGTTCGTTTTGTTTACATTAGCACTTATTTTGGGTCCCGGCCGAAAATTTTGTAAATATACTGTAAGTGGCTTACTAAATTTAGTAAGTACTTACTTCGGCCCAACACACCCATTCAAATGTTTTGAAATTCAGTATGCACAATACTGGCATAAAAACAGTGGGCTTTTCGATGAGTTATTTCTATAAAAAAAAATTCTTAGGTAGTTTAAAATCCAATTTTGTATTTTCAAATATGTTTTGCCGAGACAAAACTCTTCGGTAAGCCCTCCGTTTTCATTTAATAATGTGCATACCAAATTTCAGAACGTTTGGATAATTATTTTTTGATATATTTATGTGCGAAAACTGAAAGTTCTTACATAATGGAAATATGAGTGACACATAACCCGGACATATAAATGGAAAACCATGCTGTATTTCAATCGTTATATGACACATTTTAAAACAATATGCGACATAAATTTTTCAATAGTAGCATTCAATCAGAAAAAAAGTCAAGCATTGATTTATAGAAGTAGTAGAGAGATATGTTAAAATTTCTTCATCATATTTCGAAATATAGAAATAATACAGAAATATATACCAGATGTTGCATCTCACCAAAAAGTCGATTACAAATTTTAGTATTAATAAAATAGTACAATTTCATAACATGAAAATAGCCATTTTCCATGTAACTATCTCATTTCCCAGCACTGACTCAGATGGATGGCATCAATACATAATCAGATGTGCTATGCATTTTATACCGGTTGTTCAATGATACATTGATTTGTTATTTTAGCTTTCTTTTCCTCATATACTCAAGCGTTAAATATACTTCTTCGAATTGTAAAATTTTTCATCTGAAGATGATCCAATTCTTGACTTTAAAATAAAAGCCTAATGAATATTGGTCTCACTACTATGTGCTTCAATTACCCTCGTCATATAATGCACAGGTATAATATAAAATCGATATTGAATACAGATTCGAAATACAGGTTTGAGCTTTTTATCATGAAATTAGATAAACGATTCATCGAAAATTCTGACAAAAAACTTTATTAAAATTGTACAAAAATTGAGTGTCCGTATGTGTGTCTTTTTGTAAAAAATGATGCGGGATCCATTGAAAGTTCACAATGCGCTGACAAATAAATAGACGACTTATAATATTAATAAAAGTAAAGATAATTTTTACGGCTTTATCATCATTTTTCATACGTTTTGATTACATACGTTTTGATTACATTCGAAATGATCTTAAGCGAAAACTAAGCAACCATATTTTGTAGAGGACTATGAAAGTATCACTACCTCCAAAAGCCCATTTACTTCCAACCAGACTTTTCAAACCTTAAGACATGTTAAGCCTGGCTTACACGATACTGGTTTTTCCGCTGAATTCTTCTATATGATGTTTGCTTAACACGATACTCGATTTAAGCGATTTTATACTAGCGGCACTTGCGGCAAACAAAGCCCACTTGCCTATATTTTCCAATAAGAAAATTCGTAGCCATAGAAATAAAACTGGTGCAAATACAAGCAGCGATTGGTTATCATGAAAAACTAGGCGACGAAAATCTACAGGAAATAGTACATGAACTATCGCTAAATAAGCTTCCTAGCAAGCGAAACGCAAAAGAGTCAGCAGTGACATCATTTTCCATCATTACAAATTGTGTCATAGCTGCTGCCACCCACGAATAATCCAGCCGGTGAACCAGGCTTTATATACATTTAACCTTGCGATTAATTCGATAATGTTACCAAAACGAAATAAGCAATAATAAAGTAATAAAGTAATATTAATACATACAGAAGAGGAGTTACGATTAGTTAATTTATATTTACTATGTAATCAAAATATGTATTTTCAATACAAAAATCGATTTAGAAATCTGGGTGTAATTGAAATTTTATTTCAAATACCTAAAATTCTCTTCAATACTGAAAATTATGAATAATCGACTGGTACTGTTTTAAAACTTTTTAGTTCAAATCAACCAATTTATTTTTGATTTAAACATTATATTATATTATTTTTCTTCATAACGCAATAAATTCCCGTAAAATAAATTATCATAATAATTATTAGTTTATAACACATCTAAAAGTACTATATAGGTTAAGCTAGCAGAACAAAGTATTCATAATTGAATTTTTTTAGGTCTTATTTAGGTACAGCAAAACTAGACTAGGTACTCAAATTTTTAATTAAGAAAATTAAATCATTTTGATGCGCTGCTGCCGTGGAATCACGCTGGCAGTGCAATGTGAAAAAATAACATTTATCATATAATGTAAGTACCAGAATTAGGTGCTTTTTAGGTTCTTGGTGTTCCTTCAATAAATCAATTTAATCAAAGATACCAAAAAAATCCGTCTCCAACATGAATCACTGAACAAACATGTCAAGCTAGTATGTTGCACTTATTATTTTGGTAATTTTAAATAAATTGATATCTTAAAGGCACTCCATAAAAATACAAAATTTTAATACTTACAGTATATCATTATAGTTTGTATTTCAGAATTGCTCTGCAAGCGTGATATCACGGCAGCAATGCATCTTAATAAATCAATTTTTATATTTAAAATTTGATCACCTTATTTAATTTTGCAGCAACTAAATAGTACTTGTGAGAATATTTAAATTTTATTTTAAATACTTTGCTCTGCTAGCTTGAAGAGTATAAAACTAGCAATAGTCACTAGTTTGTATTACAATTACTATATGGAAAGACGGATAGCTCGATTTATGCATAGTGTATATACTACATTATATACATACATATATATATACATACGAATTATATAGGCATGTGATGTGAATAAATTATATCTCATTATGTAAATTTTGTCATTTGATATTATTTGAAATAGCAAAACCAAAAAATATATATAGTGATAAAAATTGTATATAATTCAAAATGGTTCCAGTAGCTACTTCAAGTGACTGCTATTATTATTTTATTTGTAGAAACAGTATGATAACATGAACAAAATGCTTAAAACTGCTATAATTATATTAGTGGAAATTACAACTAGAATAATTAATGACTTACTTTCCTTACAGGATAGAAACCTCGTAGAAGATTTGTGAATTGCCCCTAGCACGTCATACTATGGTCTGGTAGATATATTTCATGCTAATTAATGTGCATTTCTGTCAATATAAATTTGCATGGGGGTCAGAATTTTACTAAAAAAATATAGCATTTGGACATTCTCGCAAGGGACCAGATATTTTTATACAAGAATAGTCGAAAAACATAACCAAATGATTTTACTGTAACTTAAATGGGTGGGAGGGTCGCCGTCAAATTGAGAGGAAATTTTTTTTAAATTATAGATAGGGGAAAAACATTTGAAGGTTGGTGCCAGAACATACGTAAGTAGAGGTTGAATTAATAATCTCTTTTTTGATTGAAGAGGGTTAGTAAGAATTGTGGTATACCAGTGTAGCAATCAAAAGAAACTTAATAGGAGTTTTCAATAAAATTTTTGCAAGCATGATAGCATCTTAATAAAGTCAACAACCTTTTAAGATAAATAACTACATTGTTATTTATGTAAAATGACACTTTTTTCTGCAGTTCAGCCAACATTATTTCGTAAAATAAATCATTTATCTGCTGATCCATATAGTATAAAAATATGAATGATCTCATCTTCACAATACTTCTTTGTGAACAACCAAATCAAAAAGGATTTTATTAAATAAAAAATAAAGAAATCAATCTTTCACAGTGAAAAATATTTCTTTTTCTAGTGTGTGAATAATAAATTGTGATAAAATGATGATATATGATAAATATAATCCATAGTCAAGGACAAATGAAATTGATATTACATGCGATGGAAAAGAATTCATATTTTATATGATTGAATTTCAGAATAACTAGTGAAAAGAAGAAATAAAATAATAAATAATATTATAATAAATCGGTTAATACGAAAAAAATGAAAAATATATCGATGAAAGCATTTTAAATAAGTGGTGTAATTACGACCAGCAAGGTCCACGTGACAAACTTCCCAGGAAGGGAAAATAAAACAGAGTATGAATGTGGGTATATTATGATAGTCTCTTCCACGTCAATATCATTTTTTACCACACACACATACACATAGACATCTCTCTAAGAATTCTAGTGATCAGATATATCAAAATTTGGGATTCAAAAAATTCGCCACTTTACAAGAACCATATAATTATTTCATGTAAATTTAAATTTCATAAAAGATACGTTTTAGGAAAATGTTTATAATGCTTTCGATGATTATTATGGATTATGTTGCATTGAAAATAAGAGAAAACTTATTAAGCTTACTTCTAAAATTTATATAATGAGAATGAGTTTAAATTTTACATTTCAAATAAATTTACCAACTAATATAATTTCTTAAAGTAGTTCTTTTCACTTGTTTATAATGAATGAAATATACAGTTTCAAAATACATTTTGTAGTATTTTAACTTTATAATTTCTAATTTTCATCAACACATATTCTATTTTCGCACTAAGTAGTAAAAATATTATATGCATTATGAAAAGTTTTAAATGTCATAATAATAATACGATATATATTTTACAATATGACATAATTTATTAAGAACGCAAAGTGCAAAATTACATACATTAATTGATGAGGAAAGAACTACTGTCTGTTACACTAAGCAGCACATATAAGTTGAATCATTTTCGTTAGTTCACTGATCACACATTCCCTGCATGATCACATTAAGGCTTGTTTTAATGATTATATTCTTTTTATTAAAACATAATAATGAATAAATAATAGTGAAATATTATTACCAAATAAAAGTAGTAACCTTCAAACTCCCAAACAAATTGTAGAATATAAATGTTCACGTGAAACGTTGAACTAACGAGACCAATAGTAGTAATTTTTGTATATTCCACTCATTTCCACAAACATCATCTGAACACTACCTTAAAATTCTGTACCAAAAGAAGTTTGCGGAATATCGATTTCCATAAATTAATCCTCATGATTCTGACCCAAAGAAGTATGTGGAAAGAAGGAGGCGGAAATCTTGTTCAGAGCTTCTCACATCAATTTCGAATCAATTTCTATTAAAAAATTGATATGTAAAATGATATAGAGACCCCGCACTAACGTCACGTAATTACTCAACCGATCACCAAAGTTAAGCAAGAACAGACATAGTCAGAACATGGATGGGTGAACATCCAAGTTTGCTGTGTACTGTTGTTGTATAGATTGAATATATACTCACTGTAGGCGCTATATAACTTTAGTAGTTGAAAAACTGAGTTAAAATAAAAATAAAAAAATAACATAAACAGTATTAAAATATAACTTGTTACAAATTCTTCCAAAAGAAGAAAATTAAATAAAATAGCAGTGGCATCCGTATAACTTTATTTAAAATGGCGTGTTTTGCCATTTTTTTATTCCTGCACAAAAACGAAAAATTGTCAAGAAAAGAACTCAATAGTTTTTATTTTTGCCCATTTAACAAGGAGTAGGGTTCCTAAAACAATTGTACCTAAAATAATACAATTCTATTTACAGATGCGGTACTTTATTTTGGGACACTCAAGTCCATCTAAGTGCTGGCGTATTTTATATATAAAGATTTGACCGTATCGTCTGAATCATTCTATTAAAAAAAATTTTTTCATTTTCAATTCAATATCTCCTAAACTGATAACAGTCCACCTCCAAACCGTAGATTACATCTAACAAGGAGCTAAAAAATTAGACGTCAAATTGGTTCGGTAACACAATCTCATTGACAGAATGCGGTGCTGTACCTTGCACACTCAAGTTCATCTACGCGCTGGCCTATTTAATTTATTAATCACACTATAAAACATATAAACAAATTTTACTCTATTTTTCAATTCAATATTACTTAAACTGATAGACAGTCCACCTCCAAACCGTAGATTCGATCTAACAAGGAGCAGGGTCTAAAAAATTGGGCCTAAAATTGGTTAAGTAACACAATTCCATTGACAGAATGCAGTGCTCTAGTTTTACACATTCAAGTTCATCTTTGTGCTGGTCTATTTTATATTTAAACATTTGACCGTATCGTTTGAATCACTCAATAAAAAAAAAAACAAAAAAATTTTATTTTATTTTTCAATTCAATATTAAACTGATAGAACGTAATAGATAGAACTGGAAATAAAAACAAATTCAATACATAACCTCTTCTTTTTCCATACATACAATTTCCATCTTTATAGAATATAGATATGAATGAATAGTTGTTATATGGATATGAAAATAAAAAACACAAGCCCATATCCTATAGATGTATTGACGAAAGTGAACGATACATCGATTTCCTTTTAGGAAATTCAATCATTTGTTCTGACAACATAGCACAGGTGACAAAACTGTTGTCTTTTTTTTTAGATCAAAATTTATTACATTTCAATATTGATATCAGTGAATAGTGAGTGATACCGGAGGTAGGGAATATTTTAAATAGAAAATTCGTCTTATGTATGGAATAAGTAATTCGTATATAATACGTAAATACAGTCTATCTTTAACATGTTGAAAACAAAAATATCTGTCGGGAACAATATTATCAAGATTTGGTATGCAAAGGCAAGATGTATTTACTACAATTCGATTAAAAATTACAGCAATCAATTTGAATCAGTAATACAAAAAGTCCATAAATAACTATACCGTACTTTTTGTAGTCAACGTTTTATCAAAGATGTTTTTACTTATTTTAGAATTTGCTGTCTAATTTCGGCTACCAAAATTGAACTATTGACTTACATTCTTTATTTTACCTTATTAAATCTTACAAGTATATTTTACTCGCGTTATTAAATTGCAATTATATTGCTCGTATTCCCAATCGAATTCAATAGCCATAATAGACAGATAGAAAATTTACTTGTCTTTAAGTTATGCAAAAAAAAAAAAAAAAAAAAAAATATTATTAATCAGTTCAACTCAACCCAAAACAAAAGAAATTTATCGTGTAGGGCTGATATTATGAAAATTAATTAAAAATTGAATTGAAGATGATTTTAGTATAAATGTTGGTAAACAATTAATGATTTTATAAACAAATAGAGAGTCGCATTCTATTTTATTTAAATATGTAGGATTCATAAAATAAACTACATTATCTTAAAACGCATTTTACTAGATCTGTTTAAGGAAATTGATCCAATATCAAATAATCGATGAAGCATATGGCATCCAAATTCGCAGAGTTCATTTTTATGTAAATCCACTTGAACAACAAATACATTCCTTCTAGTAGTAAAACTTCAAAAAGAATCCTAAGTTTATCGTAAGAAAATAAGGGCCATTTATTACAGAACTAAATTCAAAGTTCGTTAATGACAATTTACCATTAATGAGTTATCAACTGAGAATGAAGAAAAGTAAATCAAAACATATCAAACGTTTAGATTACTTTTTGTTTTAATCTACAGTGCGTTTATTTTTGTAATGACTATTTGGATATTTGGTAAAACTTTTTATTTTTTCAATTAAAGCGGCTCAAATTCTCGAAAAGGAAAATTATGAAAATTTTGGAAGTTCTAATTAGATAAAAATAATGGTACTCTATAGTGGCGTATTTATGTTATATGTCTGTAGAGATTGCATTTATAACATCGCTTTTAAGAAATAGATTAAAATAATCTTTGGAAGCTAAAGAAGACTTTTTCATCAATTTTAATTTATTTTTTTTCAATTTTGCTAAGGTATTAAAGATTATTTTTTATTCTAATGTAATTGTCTAAGGTGATTAAGTATTTTTAAAATACCAATTTGCATGTTAGATTTGCATTTAGACGTTAAAAAGGTCTTAGTGATTATTAAGTTTTAAGTTTTTGATGCTTCTTTCCATTGAAGCTTCTCTTTGTCTTTTTAACTGAGGTTTTTTTAGATATGATTTTTTAAAGAATTGGAATTTTGTGTATAAAGGGTTTAAGTAGTAACTATATTTTACCCAAGATTAACATGTATGGAGTACAAACGCTTAGTATTTATAACTTATTGTACCTATAACTCATACTATATACTGTTAATACCCTCACTTACGATAATAAATACACATATGGAAATAATCTTTTAAATTTAAACTTAAATCATTTCTTTATGAAAACGACATAGTCAATGCATCCAAAGTTTTTCAGAAAACATTTTTTTTTTTAAATATATTTTAAAATATATAAAAAAAGGATTCCAACAGAAATGCTCATATAAAACCGAAATATTCAGAATACACTCTTCTAACAAATATTAGTTTTTCCTTAATAATAAATTGTAATATTTCCCAACACTACTCCTATTCTGTACGAAAATTTCATTTTAGATCTCAATTATGTCATGTTTGGGATGATCAATTGACTTCAAATTTTTGCAGCCTTTTGATTATGCATGCAATGTTTATACCTAAATGTTAAAGATTTCTAATAGAGTTGCTATCGTTCAAATACTACCATAACTAACATAACACGTAACGGCAATCCTGAAATAAACATAATGTATATACAAAAACCATTTATTCAAATTAAGTACCAATTGTTTAAAAGTAAAATGCCTATTTAAATTCATTTAATTTAATTTAAATGTCTACATTCATTTGATTGTATTTAAATCAGTATTTAAACAGGATAAATTTATTTCATAATAAAGATACAGATTTTTGCGCGTTGCAGCGACAAGAAGCAAAAATTATCTAAAACTGAGACTAATGATAATTGTATTTTGCAATATCCCTTCCCGTCATTCGAATCCATGTACGTCTTGGGTGATCCTTTAGGATTGCCATCAAAGGGAGTATGCCATGAGCCAAATTTGTTATTATCCCGTTTCGCGTCATAGCCCGAAACTTGGAAGTTGTCTAACTATTTGGTGTGAGTGGTTCTTCGAGAAATATTGTCATAAAATTATATTTATATGATTCCAAATTGCGCAACAATAGATAAGAATGAAGTTTACATTCCACATAAAGATTTGTGGCTTTCTCAATTCTTGCGATGACTTCCGCTTCTGTACCGCTTTTTTAAAATGATGTTACTGAAATATCACTAAGTGAGCGGTAGACCTGTATCCCGTGGGTTTGTGGTTTGTTTGGTTCTTGGGATGACTTTCGTTTCTTTGCTACTTTTTTCAAATGATATTACTCAAATAGCATTAGTTATTCTATAAACACCCATACCAAAATTTTATGTGTGCGGTCAATATTTTGTAGCGTTACAAACTTTCGACTAAAAGTAATATAATCTGACATATTATATATGTCGAGTATAAAAATATGAAAATATTATTGTACTACTGATGCTATAGTAATTTTAAGTTTATTATTTTTTTGCTGATATTATCACATTTTCCAAATATATTTCCTTTGTGTTTTATAAAAATATATTCGAATGCGTCATGTAAATATCTAATCGTTAGTTACGTATAGTCAAAATCGTTTATAATTTGTCTTTCACTGAATGACCATGTAACATAGATATATATTCAACAATAAATAGTTGTACCAAAATTCCTCTTAAAATATTTTAAAAAAAGTCGTTTATGCAGAAATATTATATAAAAAATGTCTAGTATTTTTAATCATTGTCTTTTTTACTATACAATAGCAAAAAACCGTTTTTGAACCACATTTTCAATGTCAAGTTTTTACTGTAAATATGCGTATTGTGGTTCTTCTTGTCCAAACAATACTTTTTACCAAGATATTTCTAGAAGAGCTAAATCAAAAAATTTATATTTTCGGATGATGCAAAAATAAGCATTTCTTTAAAATCGGCCTACTGGGTGTGATATACCTAACAGAGATTTTGAGGTTTTTCTAGTTTTTCTTTAAAATAACTCCTATTACTCATTTAACGATTGGTTTGATGGTTCTCAAAGTTTGTCAAAAATTGCTACGAGGAATCGACCTTAAAATCGATCGAATCTAATTTAGAATGATATCTTAGAAATCACTTTTTCAATCGATAAGTGGCCATTTTTTGAATTTTCAAAATTGCTAAACTAAATAACTTATATACTTAAAATTCTGGAAAAAAATTTATTTGTGATTTTTCTTTCTGGAGCCAAAAATAATCCAAAAAATAGAGGAACATTTATCACTCCTATTTTGATAAATACTCATTTTAAATAATATAATAAAGAAAACGTTTGGTTCCGGGTTTCAATAAAACACATTTTCTAAGGTAATTTGGGCTCATTTTCTTAGTAATTATACTTTTGATAATTGGTCTAATTTCATGTAGCTTTTGCTTTTTTATCAGATGCATAATTTATTAACTTGTTTACAAATATCACAGCCGCATTAGAGCGGTCAAAATCACTCAAAATTGAATCTCACTGCCTTTAAAAAAACAGTATATATGCGTGTGTATATTCGTGTGTGTAATATAAGCCACAACTCTTCTAAATGTGTGTGTAAAAGTATGTATAGTGTTTTTTATTGATATAATGTATTTTTTATACAATGTTTAAAAAAAATATTAGCATTTTCCAATACTTCTCCTATATAAACTATAAGTGTGCCAAATTTTATACTCCTCCATCCGCATAATTTTCGTAAAAAGGGGTACAATGGTACAATATTTTTGCTTCACATATTAATATAAAAATTTCACATACATTCATTTTCACTATAGATTTATCTAACAAGAACATGATGTCTCATGCTGTCTCATATGTGTATCGTTTTGAGAGCACCCACAATGTGAGTGGTCTATATATTATTACGTTACCCCAGTTGGTATATAAATTAGATACAAACTGAATACCAAACCACACCATTAACTTTATCCTTTTTATTATTTGGTGTTGTTTACTATTAACCAACCAATTCAACCAACATACTACCCTGTCTAAAGCTTTTTCCGAAATTTTGATAACAAATTTTTTTTTACTGTTGTGTTGTATATGTACGGTTTTTTTTAGTTAGCGCATTTTTTAAACTGTGTGAAAGTGATTGTTTCCAGACTCGAAAAACTGTATCTTCTATTATATGTACAAATCTTTTTTAACACGCTTTTATTAGCTTCACTCGTATGTTTGTTTGTCTGTAGGTAACTCTCTGAAGTTGGCTGCAGAACGCATCTGAACGGATCCTTTGCATGAGAGTAATAAAGATAGAGCTAGTGCGCGAACTACGCATGCATGCGTGTTTTTTTAGTTTTTTTAAACTATTATATTATAGAAAATTCAACTAAAAAATGAAAAATAAATAATAGTTTGTAAAAAAAGCGTAAGCGGTGACTTTCAGAATATTATCAAAATAATCCTTCTACTCATATCTGTTTATAAAATATTTATAACTATTGATACCATGCACCCACCCCACGCTAGTTTTTTTACAATAAAATCATTTTTTCTTACACTATTTTTAATTCAAATTTATTAAGATTTATTTTTTTGTGGTATTTTCTATAAAAGCGTATTTTTTTAGTTTTTTTAAACTATTATTTATTAATAGTTCTAAACAGTTCACTTGCTAATTAATATGCTCAATGAATAAAATGAAAAAATATTAATTATTTCCTTTTGATTATTGTTTTAATACTAGACCATTTTGCATTTCAATGGAGTTCCATTTTGCCTAACTCAGCCACTTGAAGCCGCAGAATAACTGGTACTTTTTTTATGCTAATTTATAAATCTAAAATAATAAAACATTTATAAATAACTCTTGCGTGAATTGTTTATTGACAAAAATAAAAAATAATATGTTAAAATTAATTAATTAATATTTTTTTCATAAATATTTCCAATATTAGAGGATCATAATGTACTTTATACGTACTCTCATCGCTAGGAGGACCTGAGAATGAAGTTTGTAGCAGAACTACTTGTAACGAAGGTATTGGCTTGACCTCTAATTGTAAAATTCACAATTCCTTGCTTTTCTGGTTATATATATATATTACTTTCAATATTACTTGTTGCATAAAAAATATGCTGTATTCGCGTATAAATAGGTACACACGTTTATTTTAAAATTCAAAACTGTAGTTTATTTTCTATATCTTGTCATGTGTAGGAATATATTACTTTTTCTACATGTACCAAAACTCAGCTGACTATGCAAAAATCGTTCAAACATATTTCGTCTGTATATATAAGCTTTTTAAAATTGATTTTAATTTTGGAACTTACCATGAGTTGTTTTAAAAGTGTTTAGTGTGACGGTTTGTACACAAATGATAACATATTGAATTATCATGTCGATCGGTGACTATTTGTGACGATCCTTGCAAGTGGAAACTTAATTATCAATTGAATTTTAACGTTGGCGGTCAAACATGTGCGATACATGAGATAAAAATTTAATTTTTAATTTTTAATTGCTTTAAAAATATTTGTTACCATATATAATGTTTGTTGCATTTAATTTCAACTGATGTATAGTTTAATAATTTTTTTGTGTTGTTATTTTACTTTTTTCGCATTAATACAATACTTAATAACTACGTTAATAGTTTATTTTTAATTTAATTTGATTATTTACACAAGTAAATTTAATTCACGTTACAAGATTTTTATGATGATGATAGCCTTTTCAGACGCTATATATTTTATAAATTCTTTGTCTTTATTTAACTTAAATCAAAAATGGTTAACCCATATTTAAAATATTTTATACGTAGTGGACACAACTTCCCCTGAAAACTGACCCACTGAACGCAAACAAATTTCAACTTGTAGGGTATGTGGAATATTCGAAATGAAATTGTACACTTGATGCTACATCAAAAGATAAAATAAGGCAAAACTTGCCAAAATATCGTTAAAAATATTCATAAACAAATCATAACTTCATAAAGCGTTATATGTAATTTGAGTATTTGAAAATTTGAAATATTTTTTGTTATTATGCATTCTCATTTCATTGCAATGTTAAAATATATGATACTTACTCCAAAAAAATATCCTCACAATACTAGTCATTTTTGTAACCGACTTAAATTCTATAAAAAAAATAGATACGTCATACTGCTACCAATATAGATTTTTATGGATATAGAAGAAAATATTTTATGAAATTTCCTAAATTTTACCTGATTATAAATATGCATTATAAATACACGTTTATACATGAGTGATCTTCAAACATTTTTGGCTGTGCATCCCTCATTTAAAAAATAATATTATATTTTATAATTAAAATTTTGTGCGCTTCCTAAAATTTTTACGTACCCCGAGGATAGAAAATCTGCTAGCACTATTTGGCCAGCCTGATGAGATTTAAAGCATGTCGCATTGATTTAGAGAATTAACCACTTTAAATAATAAATTTTGATGAAATGATAAACTTCTATTTTGTTAAAGCTTTTGAGTTGTTCTTGTTAAAAGTTTAATTTTTTAACTCACTAAAATTTTCCCTGTTTTTGAAGTTTCTAAAATAATCAAGTGTTAAGGAATTAAGGTGTTAAGGAATTGCTTAAAGATTGGAATACTTATTATCCAGATTTTACACAAAATAATTTTAAGCAATAATTTTAAAGATGAATTTGGGTTGCCCTCCAAAATTTGTTGCGTATCTCCTGTGGTACGCGTACCACACTTTTGAATACTACATTCATATATAATACGTTACATATTTACATACTTCTACAAATACCTTATATACTAGCATCGACTATAGAATAATTTATTTTTTCATTTCGTTACGGCTATTTTTGTATTTTACTCTTTTTGCACATTATTTTTCGCATATACAGAACGTTGTAAAATTGTATTTTGTGGATTTAAGAAACGGGAGGATATCCGTAATGTTATTTTTAAAAATGGATTGCCAATGTAAACCGGAATTATGATTCATTAAACCGGAATTATGATTGTGCGTATATAAACATATGAAAATTTCTTAATAAAATCATTTTTTAAGAATACTGAAACATCCCATAGTTTGATATTTCGAATAGTGAGTTCTGCTTTTGTTTTACGTGTAGGACAGTTGTATAGGACAATTTAAATTATTATTCTAAGGTTGTTTCATCTTCAAATTATAGCCTTGCAAAATCTATTTTTCTTAGTCGTTATTCATTAGTGTGGTAAGGTTAATCAGGAAAGTCCAGTGCTATGTTAAATAGTTAGTTGGAATTTGGATTATCATTCCAAAGCTTTACCATAATGTATAATATAATATAAAATTCTCATGATAATTCAATAGTTTATCCTTTTTCGAACTTAATCTATTATATTTCGAACTGTGGAATCTATTATATTATGCCCACCTTATTTTTCTTATTTTTAAATTTATTATTATACATTGTTTAATTTTGATACAATTCCGTACACTTGTTTAACACGTTCCGAAATTTGTATAGCAAAATTTGGAAAAATTGCATCCCCACTTTTTTTTTATATATACTAGAAAGATCTTATGGCAATCGATGTGAAATGTAATAACTTAAGTTAGGAAATAGGAAAAAATTATTTTTTTAATGCATTCCTTTTTGAGAAAATTTCCAAAAATACCTATTTTCTATGCTTCCCTTATTATAAAACATTTCTTAATACCATCTAATGATCTGTGAAAGGTACGAAGATACGAATTTTACAGTTGATTTGAAATGATAGTGAAAAGTAAGAAAATTGTTTTTTGTAACCGTCTCTTATTAAGGAAACTATTTTTTGTATTGAACAGCTAGAAAACAGTTGTATATAAAATTTTTTCCAATCAATGTGAAATAAAATGATCACAGTAAATCGGAAATCTTTTTTGACTGCCTCCACCACTCATTTTATTAAACTAGAATGCTGTTTGTGGTTTATTTCCTACCCAGTCAGGTCTACAATTAATAGAGCTACTAGTTCTCTCCCAGGACTGTTAAGGTCAAATTTACTCTACTGCAAGACATTTTTGTACATTCTGTATTCACACACATATAAAACATGCCATCCATAACTTTACATTAGTGTTGTTGTTTTTTATTAGAACACATTTATGCTTTGTTTATTTTCTCTAGTGTTATTTTTTTCTTTTTTTTTTTTTTTTGCATAAATTCATTTATAAAAAATTATTATTTTGCAAAAAAAGAAAAACAACAACAACGAATAAATATTTTGTATGTATGTTTGTTATTATAATAAGCATATAAAAAATTTAATGTGTGACATACACACGTAACAATACCAGTAACAACAGTAACAAACCCTTTTGTATACTCCGCTCCGCGCATACACTTCATGAATACGTGTTTTACCAACCAAATCAACCAGTATCATTATTATTTCAAAATGTGTACCTACTTCCGTTATTCTTCCGCTATTGTTATGAAATTATATTTAAATAATTATTATACAATGCCTTAACCATAATACGTTAATTCTTAGTAATAATTAATCTTTTTAAGCTCTGCGGTCATTCTAAAAGTTAATTCTTTAAATTATAATTATAAATCTTCTCAAGATGCGTGGAACTTTAGATTTTACTTGAATAGTATAACGCGACCTTGCAATTCATTTAGCTTTTGCATTGTATTTAGCTGTTAATCAAACCAGCACTTTTGACCCGACTACGGCAACGCTAAAAGGGTGAGCTTTGATTTTAGCAGTCTATGTATGTTATATCTTTAAATGAGCAATTCTTGTATATATATATATATAAATATATATATTTATATATATATAATTGGAATCTCGGAATCGGCTCCAACGATTTTCATGAAATTCAGTATATAGGGGTTTTCGGGGGCGATAAATCGATCTAGCTAGGAATCATTTTTAGAAAATGTCAATAATGTTTCATGAGTTCATCATTTTCTAAAGTGTCATGACATTTAGAAAATGTCATGTTTATAATGAAATGATATATTTGTTTAATATTTATAGTCATATAGTCATAGCAGTGGCTTAGTGGTAACATGCGAGGCTCTTATACAGAGATCCCGCGTTCAAATCCCGGCTCGGCCGTCGAATAATATTAATTTTTTTTACATTTCAAAGTGAATACATTTTAATTTTTTAATTTTAAATACATTTTAATTTTTTAAAGTGAATAATATTTTTCAAATAATATTTTGTTATTATAATTGTATAATTTTTTATAATGCAATGATATATTTGTTTAATATTTAAAGTCATTGGAGTGGCTAAGTGTTAGCGTGCTGGAATCGTCTTCCGCCTCGACGTAATATAATTTCCAAAAAACACAATTTATAAAAAAAAAAAAAAATACCGAGCAAAGCTCGGTCATCCAGGTACTGTTATATATGTTATATAACATATAACATATATGTTATATATGTTATAGCAGCTAATTATTGAACCGATTTTGATGAATGAAGTGTCCATCGATACGTTATTACAGTCTGATTGCTATATATCAAAAGTTTGCGAAAATTTCTGAGCTTTATTTCTTATTAAAATCAAAGTTTTGTTAAACTATATGTCTGAACAAAAATCAAGCCGAGAAAACGGAAAAGGGTTTTATTTTGATAAAATGTGCGTATGTGTGAAATAACGAAACGGGTTTGTAACTATGATGTAATAATTGTTATGAAATTTTTTTCATTTAAAATTGGTTTATATATAGATAGATATAAAAAAAATTTTTATTGTTAAAACTTTTTGATTGAAGTATTTCAAATTATTTTTTACTTTTATACGCATTCAAGTCTGTTCTATTTGAAATGAAATAACAGTTTAAAAAATTTTAGACAAATAAGTGGTATTGGTTATAACTACTATTAAATATTCCATCATATTTACATGTTTTAAAAATATTTTTTCAACAAACTGTCTAAAATTTTTGATTGAAAATATTTTGTTTTTTTGTAGTGTTTATGAATGAAATATTTATTATTTTTTTCTAGTCGTGAACAAAGCCTCAGGAATTTCATAAATAAATGTTACAACTACCATACTTATTTGAGTTGATATTACGTTTATTTCAAATAATAAAAATCCGAAAAATTGTACCAAACTGATGATTAAACCAACAATTCAAAACATTTTGCGTGCAACAATCATACATTTGAAACGTTCTTCTTTACCACGTTGGCATTAAACCAATTGTTTATTAATATGTATTCAATTAATAATTCACTAAGATCAAAATTTTAAGTACTACTCTGATGGTAAACTAAGAAAAAATATATAAATTGCATATGATTAACGTCAAGCTATCTAAAAACTACATCATGATAAATTTTTCTGCTATTACTACCAAACCAAAGAGATGCTAAAAACGTGACATGATCATAGAAAAGCACATGAAGTTTCAGCGACTTAAAACGAAGTAACATGATGTGATAACAAAAGCTTGTTATGTTTCATAGATAAGTAAAGCGATGTTATTTTAAATATGGTATAACGCTGAGAATTTTTAATTTTTGCTGAAAATATTATAAATAGATTATAAAATATAAAAAACAAAATATATATAAAAAAAATATATATATATGTATACACGTTGTTCAATTTGTAGAGTATAGAATCTTTTCTGGAGTGAGTAATTCAATGTTTCAAAAATAAAAAATGTAGAAACTAAACTCTTTAAACATCTACACTCGATTTGAGAAAAATATGTGAACGACTTCTGGTCATGTTTATTTAAATTAATATTCTATTCATTGCTGTTTAATCCTATTTAGAATTTCGAAGAGTTTTGAATAGGATTAGATAGGCAATCATTTCAAATTTTGAATAGGATGGAATAGGAAATCATGATTCCCTATTCATTCCTATTCAATTTTTATAAGATTGGATAAGATTTTTTTATCAAGTTATACTTCGTCGGTACAAAAATTTAAAAGGATCGAAAATTATCTTTAGAATATACTGAAATCTCTCATAAAGATTTGATTCTGAATTTGTAAATACTTGAAGAAAAATCCATGAAACAAAACTAAAAAGACTTCTTTTAAATTAATTCATTTCCCCGTGAGTGTGTGTAAGGTTTCTTAGGAAGCCAAGAAATATGATAGCATTGTTAATAGAAGAAATACGGTGTTGCTTTTATGTTATGCAGCTTCGGTGGATCAATTAATTATCTTCTCTGGGTGGGCCTTGGGGAGATGGCCATAGTTTTAAGGAGACACTATAAAAACCAAACTAGTGGTGTTTTTACCTAAATATTATATTAAACCAGTCTTTTATCCATATCTCAACAGGCCATCTCTCCTGAGGTGACCGCGGGAGTCCACTAATAAATTGTCTATGAATAACAAATTTTTATACTTATAACTTAGTAAACATCCGACACGAAAATGGAACAAACGTTATGTATACAAATATTTTGCATATTATTGTAAATATTTAAAAAATTATTTTTAGAATTTTATACCTATATATTTTTGATAATAGAAAATATTCGGTGAATACACAAACAAGGGCTCATTATGATCGATAAAGTAGGGTAAACTATCCAACATTAAACTACGTCCCACAGTGAACCTTAAGTATTTACTATTAAACTACCCATAGCTGAAACAAAACATGTACAACAGTTGAAATGCATTTACAGTGAACCATGAGCAAACAGTACACAGTGAACCGCCAGAAAGCTGTGGCCATGTTCTCAAAAGTACGTAAACTATCGGTACACTGTGTACTTTTTGCTCATGGTTCACTGTAAATGCATAGTTTACGTACTGTTGAGAACATGACCACAGCTCTCCAGCTTATTAATATTATGGAGAAAATATGATAAGTTTAAAAAATGATAGAGAATGCTTTTATCAATTTAGACAGAGTTATATGAGAGACATATGTTTTTGTGACATAAGAAGTGTATTGTCTTCCGTTGCCAAAAATATTTTTAAGTGGAACCAAATTTTAAAGCTCGAGAAGTGTGAAAAATTTGTGTATAATACAAGATCCCGAAGCTTTAACTTTGCAAATAAGTATTTTACATTTTATTATTCTGAAAATTCGTCGTTTTTCTGATTTTTAATACAGCTCAAAACAAATTTGAATTTGACAACGCATTTCGTTGATACATGGTGTGTTGCAACTAATAGCCACAGTCATTTTTCTGGCTTCTTTCGGTACTAAGTATAAACACTTAATTTAAATGTATTGCACATTCTATCTATGGAAACAGCAAAAGTTAATCAAAAATAAAGTGAAAGAGTTTCAATAATAATAATTTTCTATGATATTTAGCATCATAGTTATAAACTGTATGGATTCAATATATGTGAATACAGCAGACACGATGAAAGAATAAATGCAATTTAGACAAATCGATGTACCCATGACAATATTATTGGAGATTATTTGCTCCTATTGAACTGTTTAAACTTTTTTTGCTTGATAAAAAACTGGGTTCCTGGATATTTTCAACATCGAGTTCATAAAAACGATATTCCATCTTTACTCATGTTTTAAAGTTCGTTCATCTTTAAGACAATTCCAGAACAAAAAGTGTTTTACATATATCAAAAAGCGTATTACATATATAAAGTAAATTTAATTTCTTGAAGCAGCAAAATCAGTCATATAAATCGCAGACTGCTTAGATCCACATTAATTACCATGCCGATTATTTAAACAGTTAACATTGTCAGTTATTAAAGTAGTTGTGATATTCAAATAGTTGTTATCTTCATTTGTTTTAATAACTGCCTAAAGCAACGTGCACACGTACAACACTCATTCGTAACGTAACATCGTACGGTAAATCTGTTACATGTTATATGTCACATGTTACGAGACCAATACTTTGTAGGTGTTTCGATGTTACTATGTTGCGATGTGTTGCATAGCGTTCCATATGTTAACCAAGCAGAGTATATTCGCTTATAATATTTATTTATGTGGATAAATTTCAATAAATTATATTGCATCTTTCCACTCCATATCAAAATATTTAAATACAATTAAAATAAAAATGAAAATATTTATGTCTTGTCTTTTCTAACGTTGCGTCATAAAGTCCTCAATATTCGTAATCCCACCTAGCAACATCTTTTGATGCAATTCAAATTTACCGACAGTTTTTGAGACGCGATGTAACATCATTGCGTCAAAGTTGCGTTACGGTGTTTCGTTACACACGTATGTTGCACATGTGTACGCGTCATAATAAAATTGGTGGAGCTCGTTACTGTGAAAGAAGAAAATCAAGCGACATAGTTCGTAGATTACCATCGGTTGTTTGTTGTTATAAAGGTCATAATTTTTGTTGGACATCCATTAAATGTTTAATTATTTCCATTTTTGAGAAGACCCGTATATTTTAAGAATTAGATTTCCTCTCTGAAAAGATGATAAATATACGAATAGATATAGAAGAAGGATAAATAGAAAAACATCGGTGTTATTTCCTCTTTTAAGGCTAGGCAAAAATTTACTTATCTAAAATGCATGAACGATGAATTTACAGCAAAATAAATGGCAAATAATCAACACAAAATAAATAGATATAGATAGAAATTTAGCTATACTCACACAACATTCTCATTTACTAAACTCATTTCTGACTTGATTTCTACACAATATAAAATTTTACACATCGTTGATAAGACTTCATACAATAATAATATTTTTATACAGGTTGCGTTTTTATCTTTTTAGAAACAAATATCTCAAAACTTAAATTAGCATTACTTTCAAAAAGTACTTTCAGTTTTTTTAAAAAAAAACTTTAGTTTAGTTTTGAAGTTTTGAACTTTAGTTTTTTACAATAAAAATTATTTTTAATGTACCTTGTTTTTTTAAACGGGGTAAAAAATACAAAATAATGTCTCTAACTTCAAAAGAAAAACATGCAACGGATAATTGATACATGAATAGCTTAACTAATGCTGATGCATGCACAACATTATTTTCGTTTGAAATTAAAGAAATTATTTTATATTTTTTCGCCTGTTATAAAAAATATTATTATTTTCGGTTTTTTTGGGTTATGTGACTGAAATTTTTCGTATAGTGAACTTAATTGTTCTTCTTCACTTTTTTTTTTATTTCTGCTGATTTATTATTTGTTATTGTCTTTGTCGTTTTCTTCATCTCCGTCTCCTCCTTTTCATTTCTTGTTTTTTTCAAGCATTATCTTCAACTTCTGAACGAAATCTCATCGGGAAGTTATCTTAAACTCAATTACAAGAGTCCACCCGAGCAAACATACAAGAAAGCAAGTCGTTTTCTTCATCTTTCTCTGTCTGCTTCTTCATTTTTCTTCTTTATTTCCATTCATTATCATCCAATTCCTAGCTATAGTCTAAATTTCAAGTGTCTTGCCCTTATTAAAAAATTCCACCCGAAGAGACATACAAGAAACTAAGTTAATAAAAACATATGGAAAAATTAAAACTTGTGTTTAAAAATTTTCAAAATTTTCTGATACATTACGTATTGCTAAGCTCGAGAACGCTTCGCTGTGGACTTGTCTGATTTTAATTATTAGTTAAGATTAATCGAAGAAACATTAATGTTAATATCTTAATACATATATCGAAGAAATGTTGGAACCTGTATAGAAGTATGTACAATAAAGATGGTCTTCGGTCTCAATCTAGGCGAGGCAAAATGTGTATTATTTAAAGTAAGACAGCTATTTTTCTTATCAATAATGGATCATTATCATATTTCGAATACAAGATACTCATAATATTTGCACTTTTAAATCACACGATTTTTGTTTAAATTATTTACTTATACAAAATTCATGTTCGAATCATGGGCATATGTCAATTAAAGAAAAAAGCAATCTGTATATAGACGAAGCATGTACTATGAAGCTGGAATATAGATAGGTGACTCTATTACTTACACACACGATGAGTCGAACCTACTAGACTTACACTTTCATACGTGGTGCACTATATACCATATGAAGTAGATGTTATGTTTTAAAATTGTTTGAACGAAATCAGTTGAGCCCCTTTATAGAGGCGGAGAAAAGTTCAGCAAATTTATGTTGGTAAAATGTTTCTTAATAACGATTTCTATTTTAAAAACTAAGTTTATAATTTTATTAATCAAAAATGTGTTTAAGTTTTAGTATTCATTATTAAGTAGTAAATTTAATCATAAAATAATATTTCCGCAACTATTAATCAATAGTAAAAAATAATAGCAAATCTTTTTATAAAGTGTAATTTAAAAATTCGACTTACTGTGGATGTTAAGTTGTTTGGTTTATATATCTATCTATCACAGAGTCTTAATGGGGTTATCTAAGGATTATGCAAATAGGAATCTATTAATTTCTTAGATAAATATCTAATACTTTGCAAATTTGTATTAAAATTCAAAGAAAGATAAAGATAGGTATCAATTCAAATTCGAAAAGATCTACGTGAAAGGTAAGTAAATAGGGCAAAATTCATATATTATAAAACCTTAGATGCCTTTTTCTCTGCAGCATCGTACACAAGTTACGTATTATTAGACTTATAGTTTATAGGTGTTGCGATGTAACGTTGTTGCAATGTGTTTCATAGCGTTTCATCTGTTTACCAAGCAGATTACACTCATTTTAAGTATTTGTTTATGTTGATAAATTTCAAAAAATTGTATTGTATTTTGTTCGTTCCACTTCATATCGAAATATTTAAATACATTTAAAATTTAAATGAAAAATGTTTACGACCTGTCTTTACACGTATTTACGTTATTAAATCCTAACTACGCGTAATCCCACCTAGCAACATCTTTTGATACGATTCAAATTTACCGACAATTATGCGAAGTAACATCGTCGCGTATCAACTTTTGTTACACGACGATATTGCACATTCACGTCTACACAAAGATTGCTGTTATGCGTCAAAATTGCGATACGGTGTTACGTTACACACGAATTTTGCACGTGTGTACATGGCTTTAGATTAAAAAAAATTATTGCATACAAGTTTTCCAAGTCGTGTATGTTTACTTTATTCCTTAACATTATTTAGAAAATAATTAATAATTGTTCTTTAATATGATTCTAAAGAACATAAATTTTTACTTACTCTTTGCGATCTTTTAGCAGAAGTTTAACTCGGTTTATAATCGAATTTCAATATATTTTGTTCATTACCTAAACAATGAAGATATCTCAAATGATTCAACTATATTTGACCATACAATTTCTAAAACAAATTTGAACATAAAATCATAATATTTATTGAAGACTTCACACACAAAACAACCAATATAACTATATCCGCTTAATAAACAAACTTCCTTTAGTATATAATATCATACCAATAGTATTTAATTTAGATAATCTATTTTATCAATCTTAATAAATAAAGTCAAATATATTGTTGTGTTGAGGTACAAATAATAATTATAATAGTTGTACAACTAATGTTCACACTTATATTCAATACCGATGAATTTTTTATATTTTAGTTTATTTTATTTATTTAATTTATTTTATAACTTTATACGTCTCTTGTAAAGTTATTCTTTCCAAAAGAACGTGGTGGAATTAAGAATGTTTTTTATTTGATGTCACCTCATCTTTTTCATCAATTGAAAATTCCTCATTAGTATTTTGCAAGCTAAGGTAGGAAAAACCATGAATAAGTTAAAGCGATATTTTGGAATACAAAAAATGCCATGCCATTCAAAAAAAAAAAAAAGAAAAATTTGTACTTTGTAGAAATTTTAAATCATCTTGCAAAACTTAACCAATGTAAACAATATAAGCGTAGAATAGAAGAAATTGTATATAGAACTACAAAATCTGTAAGAGAGTTACTCAACAAAATGTATAAGTGATAACACAGCTTAATAAACACTCAACCAGAATTGAACAAATAGTTTATTGACTTTAACAACAGCACAAATACAATCAAATATGTAAGCAGAAAATCACCTTATTCCCTCAGTCTTTATACACACAACTCTAAAGAGACTGCACTATTTTCTCAAGTAGACTAAATGGCAAGAGGCTCTTACCATAGATTTACTTTCATATGAGTAGAATGAGTAATATGTACAATCTTAGTCAGTCACTAGTAAGAGTGGATGACACAATATTGTAACCCTTTCAAAACCCACACGAAACTCTGTATATGAACAGAATGTTGTTCGCAGTAAGGAAGGGTGGTGATATGTTAGTGTATGAATCTTTTCTTGGTAAAAGGCACGTTTTCCTATTTTAAGAAAGGAAAATGTACATAATACAACAATGATCTTCCTTAAAGACACAACAGACAAAAGCAAATAAGGATTTTGTTTGTATGTGACTATACAACGAAAAGGTACCCTGAAGAGTTATTTCTAAACCATTTACATGCATGTGTTTGTGAGTAGATTCTAAATACAGTTTTTTTTCCTTTACTATAAATTTTTTTTCTTTGATTATATAGCTTTTAATACACACAACATGAGTTTGGTTTTGACTGTATGAAAGTAATTGTATATACACATAGATATCATCATTGAAGTCTCATTTTTGTTGATAAAAGCTATTGATTTTCTTTAACTAATAAGGGGTCGGTCATCCACAAAAGAACCGTAGTGAATTGAATCTGTGAATAATAAAAATAAATTTAATTTCTTTAAAAATTATTTAGTGAATTTTTATATATCATCAAAGAATACAAACTCCAAAAAGCTCACTTTTTATGTATTCAAATCATTTTAACTTTTACCCTTACCACTAGCTGGCTCTTGTGATTACCAGCAGTGACCAACAGATGGAAATAGTATTTGTGTAACTCATTGTTCGATTCGTTTTATGAAAGATTTCAGATTCTCCATTCTTTGCCGACATTGAGAAGATATAATAACCATCTGTTGGTCACTGCTGATAATCACATTAAATACCGACTATAGCAACTAGTGCTCAGAGTAAGTAATGAAATTAGCGCTCAGAGTAAGTAATAAAATTTTAACTAAAAAAAATCTAAACTTTTATTGAAAGATTAAAATTTTTATCATTTCTTACTGTTGAAGGGGAGACGAGGGGCAACAATGAGTGACGTTATCTTACAAGATTGGGAGGAGTTTTAGTTTTTGTGAAATTACATGTTTAAATTTATACTGTTTTTATAATTAATCGTTTATCATCTTTTTTTGTTTAGTCCATTTTCTTCTGACTTTATTCGTAGATGCACACGAAAGAATGGAGGATTTCACAAATGCGCCAAAATTGAAGGAGTGGCCTCAAAAATCATGAAATGCATGTGCATAATTTTTTTTAAAATAAGGATAGACTTACACTATGATGACGATTTCATCACGGTTCTCACATTATTCCTGTCTTGGTAATTTTAACCGGGAGAAGTTCAGACCGCGATTGATCGATAATTGAACCATAATTAGGATTATAGTGTGAATTATTTTTCCGTGAACCGATTTATGTAAAAAGAATCTGCATGTAGAAGTATTTGTTATAACACTCTCAACCAAATATTCTATATGTAAACGCTGTTGATATGAGTCTGTTATTTAGTCTAATATTTTTTTAAGCCTGTTATTTTATTTTGCATGTTATCTTTTCCTTTTAATTTACGTTACAATTGTGAAATCCATTGTAAATTGTTATATCTTCTGTGTAAACATTTTAATTTTCTTTTATGTTCTTCTCTAAATTTGTCCATTTATTTATTTGTTTTTCAAAGAGTAAAAATGCATAATAAAAGAACAAAAAAGAAAAAGGACGTAAAGCTCATTAGATTGAAATTGGAGTGTGATGTTTGGTTTATATGGACGGTGTTAAAGTCGGCATCACATCAAAAACGTCTATGCGACAGATATAAAAATAAATAAAAGCATATCAGTAAAGGCTTTGTTTATAGAATAATAAAAAAATATATGTATTTGTTAAAATACTGATGCTTTGAAATGTGATGGGATAAGCATTGATATTTAGTCACGAGTTACATTTAGACCTAGGACGACTTGAGTATTTACAAATATACTACCTCATTCTGTAAGGATTCGTAAAGACTTATAATTTTAATAAATATTTAGTATTATTATTTAGTGATATTTTCATTCAATACGTGTCATTTTCTCATAATTTTTTTCTTTCTCACTGAACTACGATTTTTTTCGATTTGAAATCGTTTAAAGCTCAAACACGAACTACTTTTAAAAAAAATTCTAAGTGTTCAAAAGATTTATTTTCCAAATTTCATAAAGCAATCCTTTAAATTATTCCGAACCTTATAGAGTAATCCTAAGGAGAGGATCCAAAAGTAAAATTGGAACAAAAATTTGTCCGACAACATCCCAATCCTTAATATTCCAACTTTTCTTATCACAATTCTACTGACAGAAAGCAGTGCTGTATTTTTCTTTCCTCAGAAAAAGAAACAAAAAAAAATATTTTTGAAATACGTTAAATTTGAGCATGCTTATCTATAAAAGCGCAACACGTAAAAACTTTTGTATAGATGTTGATCTAATTGTTTAAGGTTTACTTCCTAGAAATTTGATCTTTGTGATAAAATTATCACGATATCTTAATTTAATACTTAAAGTGATGTTTTAAGAAACTTCTACTATAGAAATGCCAGTTTTTTGATAATTCTTTTTACAACATTTATTCCTCCATATTTCCCTTGCAATGGAAGTGAGCACTGAGCTTGAAAATTTTCCCCATTCTCATGTAAAAAAAACTCTCTAAAAAACCAAATTGAAATTTAATATTTTTGTTTTTGTATTTCTATTAAAGCAAAGCTTCTATTACCCACTCATCAAAAATACTTTTACTGCAACTGGGCTAAAAAATACTGGAATAGTAATAATAACCACATTTTTGTTTAAATTTTTTTTCTACGAAAAAAAGTCGATTATTCATTTAAATACCCAGACATTAACATTATTAAACTTAATTAAATTTTAATGTTTACGTTTAGCATACACTCACTGCATAAATGCGATGAATGTCTGTCATTTATGTAAGGGAAAGTTGTTTAGATAGATCCATGATAATTTGAACTTGGAAAAATATATTCATTAATTTTAATAATTAAGAATAATAAAACGCCAAAATCTATAATTGGATTTTATCAAGCGCGTCAGATTAAGATGTGGTAGATATTACGTGATGAAAAGTATACATTTTACTGATCTAGCGATTTGAGTGGAAGGAATTTGACTCAAGAGAACGGAATCGTCTCAAAATTTCAAAAAGGACACACTGTCTCAAATTTTTTCAAAAAATTATATCTTCCTCAAATTGGTGATATTTTCTTTTGATGCAAGCATTGTTATTGTAATTAAAAGGATCATTATGTATGTGCTTTCTGCAACAATAAGAAAGCAGATTGAACAGTTTTTGAACAAAGATTTAAATTTCTCATAAAAAAAAAATACAATTTTTAATATACGGTACTTATATATCCAGTATAACGAATCTAGACGATGTTCCCTTATGAAATGAGGTAAAGAAGAAAATAATTTTCGTTATTTGTCACTTTACATTAATGTTGTGTTGACAAGCGCACGCGACACAAAGAAAACAGTGAATATGAATGGAATGTAAATGTTTTGTTGTTTTAATATCCTCAAGATGTTCATTTAAAGTTTTTACAAATATACAATAAAATGTTATTTGAATGGTTTTATAATGGTTTCAAACTATTATTACTGTTCATTAACTTTCTGATCGAAAATTATTGTGCTCGTTCTGAAAATCATTATAAAAATGGAAACTAGGAATAATGGAAACACAGCTTCCTGATAATATTTGTATATGATTACTTATATAGCTTTATGTTCAGAAAATCACCACCGAACAATCGAATTTTATTTGAATATGAGATGGAAATTGTATTTTGTAGATTTTAACCATATATAACTCTAATTCGTTCTGATTTTCTTTAATAATGATATTCTAAAATAATCGATTTTACCTACTAATGCAAACTTATACTAAACGTGAATATATGAAATTTCATCAAAATCAAATGAACGGTTCACGGGATATCGGCATTTGAGTGAAAAAAGTTCAGTTTCGGATTATTAATAAAGTGAATTGTGATTGATAAATGAGATAATTCTAAAAAGAGTCCATCCTGAACATCTCCACTATTGTTTACTTGAAATTTATAAATGTTCAATCTTCACTGACCGACATGAACTTATAAAACGTCGGCCCATGAATAATTTTTAAATCGGAGGAAAAAATTTTGAACCGCGAAAGTTGAAAATATTCAGTATAAAAACGAATTTGTTCTTATACATATTTTTATGATAATTATTTTAACTTTTACAACTAGAAATATTTACCCTAAGCAATATCGTAGAAAATAAATTGGACAGTATTTTATCAACTGTAAATGTGAGATTATAATTTATATTTTAATCAGAAAGCTATTGGTCTCAATTTCCATATCATATTCACGATTTATTGTAAATTTCTATACTCGAAAATAATATAATGAATTTTAAATACAAAAACAGATGAACAGGAGTCAGTTTTAGTTGTATCCAAATACTATATATGGTAATGGCACTATTGGGGCTTGTAATTTTCAACGATAAATGTTAGTTACTTAAAATAACTAAACTGTGAAATGTTTTCTGTCCGAAATTTAATGTAATGTAATGTATTTAATGATTTTGGATGTAACAACACAAAAGTAGTTTTTTTTATGTTATTACACTATTTTATTGGTTTTATGAACTTTTGAAGTGTTTAATTTTATTAATACAAAAGAAGAAACTTTTAACATACCATGGTTTTATTACATACACTAATTTTCTAATTTTAGATTTGTTAAGTTATTGATATTGGAATTTGGAATAAATCTCTTAAGTAATTTCTATGAATAGTCTAGTAAAATTCATAATACTGAAAACAAAATGTGTATAACATTGATACGAATGTTCTTGCTTAGTCTAGGCAACGCAATCAGCCCTTTATTCACTTTCTGCCAGCCAAATTTTTAACTTTTGTTTTAGTTATAGTTTTGATTCAGAATTATCAAATGCCAGTTAGTATTATCGCTCACAGCTAATTGTTTTGCAGATTATAATATTGGACCAAATACCCGTCGTGTAAAAGGCACCTAATAGGAAAAAAATTATAGTTTATTAGTAAAGATTCATGTCAATTTAGCGACGAAATTTGCAATATATTTCTAATGATTTTCTATAAATACTATATTTTCTAATGAAGTTTATCCTTTATTCGAGCGAGGTACCTTTTTTACCTGTGCTCATATGTTTTAACTAGTCCATGTTGAATGTTCTATTTCTCTCTATCTGCTTTTACTTTGGGACAAGTTGAGCGATTATTGAGCAATTATGATTATTTTAGGACTTATTAAACGCATCAAAAGCTCCCCATGTTGAAATTTGTAATATGAATATTGAAACTAAGTGAACATTTAGACCAATTATATTAAATAGATGTGGTTTATATTTTCTTTGTGATGAGAAAAGGAAGTTATCTTAAGTAAGTACTACAGTTCTCCAAGGTACTATTTATTAGTTTTTTATAAAATTAAAATTTTATTGTGTAAATCGGAACAGAGTTCGTTTCCAATCGGAACAGAGTTATTATTCGGTGCAAAAGTGTGGAAGCTTCTATAAATACTTTGATTTTCATTTTCATGTACATAATTTGTATTGGTAACAATAAAATTTAATGTCACTTGTAGTAAATGTGTATTATTTTGGTAATATACAATATTTTTCTTATGTTGTGTCCAAATAAATTAGTCGAATTGAGCATTGGCTGTACTTCATGTTACACGCGTTTATCCCATTTCAAAAATTATTATTAAAATTTAAAATATTACATACAGGTTAATCACTAAGGTTCTCAAATTTTACCATCTTCGTCAAGTTAAAAGAGCAAAATATGCAAAATTAAATTAGTTGTCTAAAATTTTAATGAAGAAAATTGACTCATTATGATTTTTCATCATTGACTCATTATGGTGTGCATTTAATAAATCAATTTCATCAAAATTACCAAAAAAAATCACTGCTTTTCAGTTAATTCAGCCAACGTGCAGAAAAGGCACCTAATTTTACGTTTCAGCACCTAATTTTGAGCATGTTTTAATTTAACTTTTATTAGTTTCTTCTGTTGTTAAAAGATGTCACTACTAGCTTTACACTTTTTTAGCAGTGACTCATGTTAGGGAATCAGCGCAATAATAATAATGGTAATTTTGATAAAATTATTTTTTCACATTACTCAATCAGCATGATAACACGGCAGCAATGCATCATAATGCCTCAATTTGTTGAATTACATGTTTGAGCACATAATTTATTTTTGCAGCTCCTCTAATAAAACACGTTACATTTAAATTCTATTTTGAATACTTTCCTCTGATATCTTGACGGTGATAATTTTAGCTCAGATTAGACAGATAGCTTTGAAACAAGATATGATATATCACACTGTATCCCATTGTAAATACTCCCTATAGGACCATTTACTAAATACATCCACAATCCACATACATAACGATGATGATGTATTTTCAAACTTATAATGATGAATTGAATTTTCTCTATCATATTACAAAATTAATTAGTATCAACATGCCTGTGAACAACATTATTCATTAGTATTTATCATATATAATATACTTTGTAAATATTCACTCGTCGTCAGTCGCCGTCGTTCGTCATCACATCGTTCGCTTGAAGTAAACAATGTTTTAATAGCAAATTATATTGTTGCCTCGTAGACCTACAAAATATAGTATTATGTATATATGTAGTAATATAGTATTAGTAATACGATTGTGCACTACCTAGTAATTATACTACAATATGTGTATGCATAATATAGTATATAAGGTGTATACGTCGTCCTATATGCTACCGTTTATAAACATATATGCATCAAATATATTTTATACGTATACTAGCAGAAACGGCTACGCTTTGCTAATTTTACATCGGTTAATAATGAAGCGTTCTGGCTTTCATACGTAAGGAGTTGATAAATTCACACTTTTTCCTACACGGAAGGAGAGTAATATAATAATAATAAAATAATAATAATATTTTATGCACAATTTTTATTATTTATTTACGCTTTTTAAGGCTATGCGAAGGAAATTTTTCGTATAGTGACCGTAAGTCTTCATCTTCATTATTTTTTTATTTTTCCTGTTTGTTCTCTTTTTTACGTATCTTTCGTTTTCTTCGTCTTTATCTCCTCTTTTTCGCTTTTCACGAATCAAGTTTGAACGAATCGAGGTCCACGTCCGTTACTTGGTCCAAATTCCAAGTATCTACCTCGCCTGGAAGTTAGATTAAAATGAATTACAAAATTCCACCCGGACCGACATTCAAAAAAGTGAGTTAATGAAAACATGTTAAAAAATAAACAATTTTCTTATTTTATCAGACCATTTCACATCGATCTTCTTAGACTTTTACTTTCAAAAAATCTACTTAGCTTGCATGGAAATAGATTTCGCTTTACTTTAGAATCACGAAAAATGAGTAAGGAAAAAAAATTAATTTCTCTTTTTCAATACGAAATTTATTATAGATATGTCTATTTTAATCCAAAATTTGAAAAGTATGGACAAAATTTAGTGGAATAACATACATTGTTTGCCAAAATTGAATAAAAATTGAGCACTATTTAGCAAAAATAATAAATTTGGTTTTTATGATGTCATACGGTTCAAAATATTAATTTTTCCCATATCTCGGCCAACTTTCGACCTATTTGATTGAACTTTTTTTGAAACCCACTAATTTTGGGTCATATTTTCCTTTTTTTTACATTATCAATTCGATTTCTTCAACTCTTATAAGAAATTCCATGACCACATACTTACCATCTTAAAATTAATTATAGATGTGCTTACTTTAAAATTTGAAAACCAAAATTCAGTGGAATTACATACTTCGTTTGCAAAAATTGGATAAAAATTCAGAGTTATAGAGCAAAAATAATAAATTTGGTTATTGTGATGTTTTACACTCCAAAATTTTTAAATATCTCGGCCAAATTTCGACATATTTGAGTGACCTTTTTTTGAAACCCACTAATTTTAGGTCATATTTTTCTTTTTACACATGATCAATCCGATTTCTACAACTGTTACATGAAATTCTATCTTAAAACTTGTTATAAATATGTTTATTTTAACCAAAAATTTGAAAACAATGGACCGAATTTCGTGGAATTACATACTTCGTTCGCCCAAATTGGATAAAAGTTGAGCGTTATACAGCAAAAATAATAAATTTTCTCTTTGCGATGTCATATGCTTCAAAAAGTTAATTTTTTGAATATCTCGGCCTAATTTCGACCTATTCAAATAACTTTCTTTTGAAACCCACTACTTTTGGGTCAAATTATCAATTTGATTTCTTTAACTCTTACACGAAATTCCATGACCAGATGATTACTATCTTATAGATATGTTTATTTTAAAAATTTGATTATTTTAACTATTGTTATTCACCTTAAACAACTATCAGTGGTACGTAGGAATATTCAAATATACATCGCCTTACTTTAACCAGAAACAAATCAAACATTTTAATACAATTTACGTTTAGATCGGATAGGTAGTTTCTGAGTCCATCGCGTTCCACGTCGTGATACGTGAATATTATATATATTACAGATGTAATATGAATGTAAGCACTGTGGATAGATAATTACAATATGCAATAACATGATAGTAAACAATATAATATGAATAATAATAATGACCCAAATGTCTACTATACGTATGGTTTTATACTATAATTATACAAAGTGTAACGGGGTATCTAACGAAATTATAAATTACCACGTTATAATTTCCTTTTAGGATCATCCATATACAGAGAAAATCTACACTAATTAAACAAAGAAATAGTATCCACCTTATGGATACTATTTATGGGCAAGGTATTTGAACGAGTAGAAAGTTTAGGTGATATTTTTCAATTGTTTGTATATGAGGTAAATTAATTTATTCTCAAATATAAAATTTTTTAAAACTATAGGATATGGCAATTAAATTTAAAGCTTTCGTTGGACATGATATCTTTCAATATAACAACAATTCATTTAACAAATATGACAAATTTTCAACATAAAGTAGTGAAGCATATAGTCTAAGATTATACCAATTGCACTGAATTCTGTCTCAGATAGATCTTAAAGAGTTTAAGTAATCAGGGACTCACTGAATTGAGGGTTAATTTATGAATGAAGATTCAATATTGCTAACAGTGTGTAATTTAAGAATAATCATAGACATTTAGCTCGAATAATTCTCAGTTATTTGGATGACATAAAAATCATATACAAGCAGTATCTTCTTTATTTTAAAATTAACCTGGTAGGTCATGTTATAAGAATCAAGAACAAAAAAGATATACGAACAATACTTTTTGGTAAAAAAATTTGACTAGTTTTGTTTAGTTTTTGTTAATTAACTGTATTAATATTATAAAGAGAAAACATTTGCATTTTTGTGTATAACAAATACACTTAAAAACTACCATACCGATTTGGAAAAGTTGGGAAGCGACACTATCATCAGGTGACATAGGCTACTATTTATTACTGTATTCCCACGAGAACGGGATCTACGCGGATGAAACGTCCATTACTGGAGTACAATCAAACAAATTTAAAAGTATCACATAAGTATATAATGTGACATTCTGTAAATCAGGTATATAATTTGAATTGAACAATATTTCACAAATGAATTCCTAAAAATATCATTTCAAAATTCCAATTTATTCATCATTTTTAACATTAAATTTTAAACAATTTTAGTTTTTTTTTTACTTTTTTGTTTGTGTATAATCTGAAATAATGATTTGAGTGACCAGTCAAATAATCAATAATATTGCTAGTATTTCGAAATAGTAGTGTCTGAAATATACAAATCCAAATTTATACGTTCGTAATTCAATGTACTGATAACACCTGATTTGTGTTACAATTTACTTTAAAATTAATGAAAAAATTTTACACTGTGAAAAAAAAGCTTTGCATTGAAGTTTTCGGGATTACAATATTACCATGAATGTTTACTGAAAGATGAGAAGCATTTCCAAATAGATCATCAATTTAGATACTGCTTGCAAGTAATAAACAAGGTAAAAATTTTAATAAACAGTCCCAAATTGAAACTCCTGGATTAAGATTTTTTTTTTATTTTACAATTTTTTTATTTAATTTTTTTGTAGTTCACAAAAACCATAAAACTTTTCAATTTTAAATCACAAAACACCAAAAAAGGGTTTACTGATTTTTGGCTTTTCAGTATAAATAAAGTCTAAGAAACGCAAAAATAACTAAATATGATACGCTTGGATGGATAGATTTCGATATATTGTTTAAAATTTGTCCCAAATTTTTGCCTCCTGATAGTATTTGTGGTGGTGTCCCAGAAACTTTGAGTTCAATCATTAAAGCGATATTTCAATTGGATTAAAATTATTCTATAAATTGATACTAGAGACAAATAAATTTTCTCTAAATTTTTTATGGAGAATTTCATTTTAACAATAGAAATACGTTTGAAATATATCAACTAAAACCCTATTCGGAAGCCAGAATCTTAGAGTCAAGTGTTATATTTTCAGTTTGCACTAGTAAAGCCTCGAAAAATCTCTAAAAATAACTGTGAAGTATGTTATTAGTTTGTGAGGAGTAAAAGATATGTTACTGAAAGATTCGTATCTTCTTAGTACGCCACGTTTTTTCAAAACACTTAATATCATCCCGCGCACAAAATTTTAATTGAAAATATACAATAAAATTGGATAGAAAAACGGATAACAATTTATGATTATAAGATGTTCTCGGTCAAAAAAGTTTAGAGACCACTGATCTACCTGTCTGTTTGAGCCATACAATATGCACACTTAATATTGTTGAAAGTTCGGCATACTCCTAGTGAAAAAACATAGATAAATTTTATGTTGAATTTCAAATTTATTGATTTTTGTTTCGATTATTGATTTTGGAAAATCCTTTCTTTTCTTTCCTTTTCATTTAGCACAAAGCATTTTATACGTATAGATAAATTGCAAGGAAGCAAAAATAAGGAATTACCTACTTATGATTTTAGTACTAAATTTATTGCAGTTTTAAATAATGCATTGAATGTTCTCTTGAAACGATAATTCAATTGATATTGAGGTTCATAAATGATCAAACAAATTGAAATTTTATGAACGTAGTCATCATAAAATAATTTATAGATTAGAATGAAAGATTATACCCAATGTCATTTATTTAGTCACTTAACACAACATATTGTGAAATAAATAAAGTGAAATGGAAATTTAGCTGTACCTAACGTATTTGAATAATAATAATACTACCAGGAAGTATGCGAATAGTAGATACTGAAATCGACTTCGACTTTGAGTCTAATAAAACAACAGCTTACCTAAATGGTACAATATACAGGATTTGAATAAGAATTTGAAAAAAAATGATTAAAAAGTCCAATGATGGTAAGAATGTTGACTTGGGCAGCGATATCTAATGTTATTTCAAGGTCAAGTAAACTGAAATTTCTTTCCTTAAGTTCCAAAACCTTAATTCATATACATCAAACATCTAGTGAGGCACTTTTTGACCAGGAACATTTTCGGCATAGTTTTTGCTACTTTTTATGTCTCGTGGGACAGTTATTCTATTACAATAGAATATCAAATTATTTAGTATCCCAATTAGTTTAGTAAGAGGCCAACGATTCTTGTACACAAAAATCCTCATAATTACTTGATAAGCAAACTATTAAATGATCGTCTACAAGTAATTTTTAAGATGAATTTTCTATAAAAACTTTTTATTTGTACTTTCTATGGAATGGGTTTTAATGGAAGAAAAAATGAACTGTTGAAATATCACTCCATCAAGCAAACTGATGTTATTAACAAGATAAAATAATGAATTTTTTACCTTCAGTTAATGTTGTTAGGCATAATAAGAGAAATCGAATTCCCGTTTTCCTGTTTCCAAAAAACACTTGTGTATATTATTGCTTTTTATCCTATCACAAATATTTATATTTGGTATTAAAATTCAAATCTCGTGTCAGGAATAACAAATTACCATATATAGGTATTATTATTATTATTATTAACAAGTTCTTAATGGTAGTCGTATTATAGGCAGTAAAAGGTAAATGTATGGTCTGAAATGTATCCAAAATAGTAAGCAGTATTCTTTTAGTTCAATTTTTTTCCAGTAATCTCCTTAATCTTTCCTTCTCTTGTTTTCATCGATCGAAAATTTAAAATTTTGTTCCCGAATTCTTACAAATAGTACTAAAATTCTACAAAGAGAATTTACAATAACCGACAGTATCAGATTTAAACCAATTACCGGCCTAGACACTTTTGCAAATCCGACCCTTATTATTAAATTGAATAAAATTAATTTCAAAATTATAATTTTTTTTTTTTCTATTACTTTTTTGCACACCTGGCTTAGGTTTCACAATTTTAAAGATCAATCAACAAAACTAAATAATCTATTAAATTCCTAATGTATTATTAACCAAATAATTAAATTACGTTTAATTGAAACACTTCAACGACTTATTTTCCTATTTTTGTAATAAAATGAAATAAAGCAAAGACGTATAGAACCGTAAATCTAACACTGCCAACCGATTTTTAATCACTGAAAGTTTACTATATCAAGATAAAAATCTTACGTTAATGTTTCCCTCCAACCCAATTTTAGGATTATACTTTGCTTCACAAAGCTTTCAAGTCTTTTCTCCTAATATTATAAAGAAAGGTAATTTCTAAGTAATTTAAGATATGTTTATTTATTCAAACCATTTTCATGGTGGTCGCAATTCACCTCAATAGTATTTAAAAACCATAATTGAATTGATAAAATAAATGATATCTGAATTTTTGTAAATCCATTACAGTAATTTTAAATGTACGTATTAAATAATTAAACTAAAATGTTTGATTTTACTATTAAGTTCATGTCAAATAGGAAACTCTTCAGTAGAATGGATATTTCAAAATATAAATCAGACCACCTCAAACTGAGAAATTCAGGATTAAGGAGTTATTACAATTGTTTTATAAGTAAACAATCGAATTGCTTAGAATCTATTTATTTCTCAGAATTAAGATTTAGGCCACTTATTAATACTTTCAATATTTAATTGCAAAAGTTATTACAATTTGAAAAATCCCCAT